>JACDOX010000018.1:5102054-5171457 GCA_014549065.1 Cardinalis cardinalis
TCTTTCTTTTCATGTGTCATAAACAGCCAATGGTAGGCACAGTCCTGTGTGAGGACAAACAGGTAGCACCAGCCTGAGAGAAGGCTATCAGAAAATGAAGGGGGTTTAGTTACTTCACAGTAGGTTATGAAAGCATWTCCTTTTATCATGGCTTGCATGATTTCTCCTCAATATTTACAGKTTTTATCTTCTATGATGCCTGGATTCAAACAGAAATAGAGCTGTGATTTTGAGAAAAATGAAATATCTTCATTTTCAGTTCCTTTTGTTGTGCTTTATCTTGGTTCTTTATCCTCCAGCACAAGAGCTCCTGCTTTCCTTAGGCTTCCTAGTGGATTCCTTAGGCACCTAAGGATTCCAGTGGTGAGGGAAAAAAATAGATGCTAATACCCTCTGAAAAAGCAATCAGCCTCTGAAAAACAGTCCACCTGGCCTCTGTTCTCAGTAATGCTTCCCACCTGAGATTTTGGGAACTCTGAGCTTGGTTATATGCCTGGTTTTTAATTTTAGTAAAGGAAAAGTGAGAGTTCAAAGCATGGCAGGAGCTGCTCTTGTGCTGGAATGTGAGCTCGCAGGGACCGGGGCCAGCCGGGCACGGAGGGCCCTGATCCTGCAGCCCACCAGGCATGCAGGGTGCCCTGTGTGACMCCACAGCCCAGGTGTGTGAAGGGAAACACAGCAAACTGCTCCTACCCTGCCAGGCCAGATGCTTGTGAGGTGTGCAATGGCAARGTGACATGGAAACCTGTGGTTCCCTGCACTGGCACAAGAAACCAAGGGATGGCAGGCACCACGGTTGRGTGGGCATCTGGCCTCAGACACTCTGAACCTCTATCCAGCACTCTGTGAAGGTGCTGAATCAATGGGATGGTGTTCAAATCCCACTAGGAGCAACACTTACTGTATGTAGCTGAATGGCAGAGGGCCATTTCTCACACTCTTCTTTTTTTTCTGTATATTTTGCTTTGTGGCACTTTCCACCCAGTTTTTCTTACCTTGCTGTTCATTTTAACTTGCATTGTTTATTGCTGTTTTATTCAGCAGCACCCAAAAACTGAAAATGGAGTCATCCCACATTTTTTCAGCTCATACTTTAAAAAAAATAGGCAACAAAAAATCCAGCGGCCTGTCTTTAACCTTTGGTAACCCTGACATTCTTTGCACTAAAGTGTCTGATATTAAAGCAGATTGCTTTCATGCCTACATAAGTAATATCATATGCTTCACATCAGCCTATGCTCAGGCTAGCTGAATTCCCACTGTATTATTGCCTGTGAATGTACACTCCGTGCATACTAAGAATGGTCTATCTGAACCAGCTTGCCTTTCAACTTTTTGGAAAGGAGTTTTATTGGTTTGTTGGATAACTATGGCAGAGGAATATAGTTTAATGAATCATGGTAATGTTTGTGTCTATCAGTGCTTGGCAAGTTGCACAGGGGAGGTAGAGCTGAGAAGAGGAACAGCCTTAAAAGCCTGTTAGAATTACTGAAGAAATGGTGTCCTCCCTTCCCCCACAGCTGTTAACCAGGATCATGCCTGATCTTGGTGCTGTTAAACAAGCACTTAAGAGGACTTCCATTTTTTAAAATTTATTTTGTAAGCAATGTGTTTGGATCTTTATATTATTTTCTGTTGGGTTTTTTCTTTTCCTTTTAGATGGTAGGTGTTAAAAGGAAATCCATCAGAAAGAACTCTAAGCCAGTGTGATTTACTGGTATTGCCAGGTGGTCCATATCTGTGAGAGAATTCTCTTCAGGCCTGCCATTGCCAGTATTGCCCCTCAGCTCCTCATCTTGCTCCAAACACTTCTCCTTGAGATCTATCTCTGTTTCTGACTTGCTTTGATACACAATTTCCAGTGTTAAGAGTATGCTCTGTTTTATGGGAGACATAGCCCAGGTTTCTGCAATGTGAGGCAATAGTCTTGTGCATAAACACAGAACTTGGTCCTATACTGTTGTGGGATTTTTCGTCTTCTAAAAGCCTGGGCATGMTCATTATAATCTTGCAAGCCACCTTCTGGGGAGCTTCAAGATGGTTTTGTTTTTGTCCCAGTATCCAAACACATGTGATTTTTTCATGTTAGAGGTTCACTGGCAAGTGAAATGAGTCCCTCTCTCCCACTGAGCACATCACACTGCATGTGTGTAAGTTATTGTGTGAAAAATGTCTCAATTTAACCTTCTTTCTGCATACAGGCTTTGTGTTAAATTCCATAATTTGGCAGGCTTCATCTAGGCTATCTGCATATATATATATGTGTGTGTGTGTGTGTGTGTGTATGATATGCATAAATCTTGGCAAAAATTTTTGCTGCCACAGATACAAGTTCCCGTGTTAGAACAAAGGAGGTGTAAGGTTGGACCAATTGTTCACCCAGGTCCTCTCTTGGGCAGCAGACAGTAACAGCATTTTTGGAAGAAGATGGAGGAGTAGGACAACCACAGAATGGTAATTTTCCTCACATTTTTTCTGAAATTCCTGCAATGTTTGGCCCTTGGGCTTCTTTGACAAGGGTCATCTCAGTCTGTAGCAGTGAATTTATCATCCATAAATGATCAAATTGTTTTAACCTTTTCGTAGTGTTGACCCTACCTCATTATCACAGTCACTCAGTAGGGGAAAAAATGGCCATTGAAGAATCAAACCAAACATTTCCGCAGAATCCCAGAGTCTAGCCTTGGGTAACTCAGCATATTGATGTACTACTGACCAGAAAAGAATGCATCCAACTCTTGATTCTGTGTGTAAACCACAGGCTAAAGGCCTGTATTATCAGCTCAAGTATGTGTCTTATGCATTTCCTTGCCTTCTTTGCACTGGAGTGTCTCAGATGCAGCACTAGAGGTAGAATATTAGCTTTGTTCGATAAATTTCAGGTCCAATGTTGTTTGTTGCAGTGGTCTTTTAAGAACTGATAGACATTGGTGCGGGAGTGGGAAGAGATGGAGATGAATAGGCCATGAGCCTGCTTTCTGATGTTGAAAAAGAAGCAAGTGCAAATTTTTTTTGTTTCCTTTACATGAGTCAAATCCTAGCTGCTGTTCATTCTGTGCTGAAGTTTCTATTGTGTAAGTAATCATATGGGCATATTTAAGTACTGGGCTTTTTGAGTTAAATCCCATTCAGACTGTTATAACTGTGTTTAATCTTTGAAAGATGGGTGGGGGGGGAAATCTGTTCTTCAAAAAAGAATCCTTTTTATATTGAAAACTATAGGATTCTTATCTTTGATCTAAGTAAGCACAACTGTACCATGTCAGCAGCATATTAGTGCCAGCGCATATGTGTTGTACTTTTTAAATGCTGTTTCAACATGTGTCACTGGATCTATGTTCCTACAGGCTCACAACAACCTGCACCCTGGTAACTACATGTTGATTGAAGCACCCTTATGAAAAAAAGATATAAATGTTTGTGGTTAAGGTGATAACCCTTTTGTTTTCTCTGTAATCCATCACAGGGCTTGTCAGCCCTGACAGCTCGAGTGGATTTTTTTGAACACCTCTTTATCTGACAGCTTCATGCATCATAAAGCAGCAAATAGAATTAGATCAAAGTCTRAGAGTCACTGTAGGCTTCGTAAGGTATGCAATCCTGTTTGTATCTTTATCCAGGCTCTGACAGTTCATTTTAACTGGCAACAGGGGGAAGGAGGGAGAAGGAGGAAAGTTTCTTTTTCTTTTAAGAAGGTACAGTAGTGCTGCATTTTTAAACGTACACGGTTTTCACATATCATTTCCCCTTGACATCTGTGATTCCCTGTGTACTGTAGCATACTACATATATTTTTCAGAATGCTCAACAACAGCAGTCACATTCTCAAAGCAAAGGCTTAACTAGTGTATGAGGCCATGTACCCATATGCTTTAATAATCCTGACTTTTGTTTAATATCAATGGCAAAGATTGACAGAGCTCACTTTAAACAATGGAATATTGTCCATCTAATTCATGCCAAATTCTGTGAATTACTGTGATGGATAACTGGTTCACCAAGTGTCCACTCTAAACTCCCAGGATATAACCAGCATTTGCTTATTAAATAAACAACAAAAGGGGGAGAGAGGAGAGGAGAGAAGAGGAGAGGAGAGGAGAGATATAACAACAAAGCATGCTTAGGTAAAAAATCTCAAGGGAACAAACTTAAACTGTGATTTGAGAAAAAATGTGTCTAAGGGTATGTTATTTGGTCTTTGTTGGTGTTTCTTGTTTTTCAAAACTGTTGATAAATAGTGACTCTTTATGAATAATATAAGCAAAACCGAGGATTTATAGCAAAGTTTTAGAGATGCCATAATACTTGGAAGTCTGTGATGGGAAAGAGTGGATCAATTTTCTGATCTTTTTAGTCAAAAGTATGTGATGCATAAATAAGAAATTAAGTAGCCTCCTTCTCTTCCATCTGAGATGTAGAATCTGAATGCTTGCTTTCTTGCTTTCTTTCTTTTCTTTCTCTCTCTCTCTCTCTCTCTTTTTCTCTCTCTGTCTTTCTCTCTGTCTTTCTCTCTTTCTCTCTCCCTTTCTCCCTTTCTCCCTTTCTCCCTTTCTCTCTTTCTCTCTTTCTTTCCTTTCTTTCCTTTCTTTCCTTTCTTTCTTCATACCATTTTCTGAAATGCCACATTAACGTGGATATTGCGGGCTGTATTTTTTGATGGAACATGGAAACAATCTCCAAACACGATGGTCCCACGAAGGGGAGAAGCAAGACCAGGCAGATGCTGCCTTGGCACAGCATAGAAAGACCTGCCAGGTTTGTAATACAAGATCCTGTGCAGAAGCTGCTCTGAGAGTGCCGAGGGGGAGATGCTGCTCCCCCTGCCTCTTTCCCCTTTGAAGACAATAACTTTCAGAGAGAGTGTTCATGCTGTCTCAGAAGGTGCCATACTCCTGCCTCTGCTCCTCCATGTCATCCATGTGCTACAGAGRTTCAGGGAAAGTGTTTGTGGGAGCTCCTCCTTCTGACTTCTGCAGTGTACTAGAGCAGGGTTGGAGGAAGTGAGGACACGTGCAGCACTAGAGAACCACGCTTCCTCCTCTCCCACAGTGCAGCAGCACAGCTGGATACAAAGGTAGACCCATCTTCTGGGTCCCTTCCTACTCAGAGTATTCTATGATCATATGATCAGCCTGCACTCCCTCCTCCCAGCAAGCTGCACCATCTCAGTGTATTTCAGTGCAGCCCAGCMAGCTCTATCAGATGTCTCAGTGCTCTTTCCCTTGAGCACTCAAGCCCTTCCTCCTGGCAAGACCTGAAAGAAAACTCRGGGTCACCACCTGGCCTTACCAGAACAAGTATTGCCATATGGTTTCACCAAGGAGAACTGACCTTTTGTCAGTCTGTTTGTCTGTCAGCTGCTCCTTCCTAAAATGGTTTTAGCAACTCTAGAAGTCAAACTCTGGCAAAGTAGGGAATACTCTTTCAAAGAAGAGCAGGATGTTGMTGACTTCCCTGAACTAAAAAGAATCCATGCATTGAACAAAATGTCCTCAGGGCTCCTGCACTTCCRCATTTGTCTGGTATTGGAGCAGTGATTTCCATTGGTGGTTAGAGGCCAGCAAGGCTTCACTCATGACCAGCCCCAGATTGGTGTAAGCAGGAAATCTTTCTTCTGCAAATCCATAACTATTGTGGGAGACTGTGAGAAACTAGTGTCCCAGAAACTCAGTGCACAAAGGGCATCTCACAGCTTTTCTGTGTAAAGTGCCTACGCTTCTTAGACCTCAGATAGGAGAGACCATTCAGTTAAATGAGCCTTGTGTAGGTGCCTGAGTCCTCCTGGTGCTGTCCTGTGGCACAGGGGAAGCAGCACAGGATGGACATTGGATGGCACCAGGAACTTCTGAGGTGGTTCCTGACCAGGTGGCATAGAACCTGACTCTCTGCAATGTCTAATTGAACAGCAAGGAGCTCAAAACATTGGCTAAAATTTCTCCTGCTGGTCCAGCAGAGCTTCACCTAATCTGACATCTGCATTTTAAATTACTCTAAATGAATTTAAAGTCTGCCTCAAACAGTTGAGGATATTACAGCTACTGCCACAGTGGAAAGGCACGGATATCATCTCCTTGAGGATTTTTCACTACAGTCACTATTGGGGTGCAACCATTTGAGGTGACTTCACCAAGATGATGAGGTCAGCAGGAATGAGTGGCCACTTAGATCCACTGGACCTAGCATCAGCCCGCAGTGTCTCTCCTGCTTCAATGACCACGACCAAATTCTCTGAAAACTCTTGTCACTGGTGTGTTGTGCCTCCCCGCCTCCACCCAACCAAGCCAGCTGATATTCACCCACAAACCAAGGAGCAAGGTGGATTTGCTTTTGTTGACCATAGTGAACAGTCATGATTGAACYGTGGCTTTAATCATAAGCAATAACTGCTAATTGACTTTGTCTGATTTTTTCAAAACTTCACAGAAAAATTTTAAGCCTGTGTTTAGGCTGGGAGACTTGAAGCTCTTCACATCTTACTTTAAAAGGCCCTCAGGAGCATGAGAAATGCTGAGGGGGGGTTTCTTAACTGTTTCTGGCTCTTTTAATTAACATTAACCCAAGTTAATTAACAGRTTTGCCTTTGCCTTAAAAAAAGGAGTTTAAACTCATAGAGTAGGCACTGTGGCCATGGGAAGGATGCCCTCAGTGTTAACGAGGCATGACCAATAGCACCTCCAGCCCGTGCATGTGAAAGTCCTTCAAAAATCAATATTTCCAGTCCTATGGAATACTTAGACTTTCATCTTAGTAAGTAGGTCCCAGTGGAAATATTTGGGAATAGTGGGGGGAAAATGAAGATAAATACTCTTTCTATACAGTGTCAAACATTACTTTTCTTGTGCTCAGAGTGTGTTAAAATATAAACCTTTCCATGGGTCTTCTACCTCCTGCAAAATCTCTTTTAACTTTTATTTGTTATTTAAAAAGCCACAGGGTATATTCTCTTCTTAATACATAGGGATTTACGTGCGAAACTCCCTGTGCATCGAGGTGATAATATACCCCTTAATTGGAAGCTGTTTAATGCTCTCGATTTAACATTTTARTAGAAAAGTTACAAGCAGTCTGGCTGTGAGTGCAGCACTATTAAAATTCCCAGCCAGGACAGTAGTGTTTTTTTCTTTAAGTGGCTTTTTATTTGCTAAAATTCGTTGCAGCTTTCATTGCAAGTTGGTGCCACTTTTAAGCTTCACTCTACACTATGAAAAGGAAAATTGAGACCTTTAAAGCAATCCTAAGTTTCAAATAAAAGTAGAACTTAAAAATATCTTTGACGCGTGTCCCTCTGTAGGCTGTGTTTGCTTGGTTCACTCAGCACTGAGGAAACTTTATTGAGTGTCTTATTGAGCAGACACAGTGGGAGGAACGTTACTCTCTGAGATCTCCAGGACCACTTCTGGGGCTGGAGTTTATTTACTTTCATGTTTTCACATGAGAATAGAGACAACATGGGATCTCTGCAGCTTGGATCTTGCAGCCAGTATGCTGCACAAAGCAAGTGATGCAGAAATGGGGTCTGAAACTCATCCCTGTGACTAGTGTGTGGTTCACAGTGTTGCAGGTTTTTTGTTTTGTTTTTTTAACACCACTGGGAGGCAGGAAAATACCTTCTGTATCATGTTAAAAGCATAGAAAGATATAGGGCCATATTCATAAAAGGATTAAAAGATTCAGGTATAACTTGTAGCATCTGAATTCTGCCCTAAAGCCACAGAATGCAATTCTGAGCTCTCCTTTCTCTTCCAGTCTCTAGAAGTGCCCCATGACCTCAGGTATCCATATTTTTACAACAAACTTCTTGAGGGGCTAAACCTTTCTTCTGCCAATGCCCTCAGTCCTCTGAGCAGCTATGCACAAGGCTCCCATCTAAGTCCAATTTGCTTTGTTACAAGGATATTTCTGTAGCTGTGAATCTTATGATATGTTCTGTGGAAACCCTACGGGTATTCTGGCATCAAAACATCAGTCTGCTCAAGCAGGTTAGTGATACAGACARGCAGGAGTAAATTTTCAGTGGCTAAATAAAGGCTGAGTATATTCCCTACGGGTAAATGATGTCTGAGTTTGTTGCTTTATCTGTTTTAATTTGATATATGTGAAACTTTCAGCAAACAAGTCTTTGTGTATGCATGAAAATGTAGTTTGTACTCGTATATTCCTGAATCAGACTTCTTCTCCATGCCTTTTCCCTTCTCACAYGTTTTGCACTACAGAGAGATGTGTGGGTAAAACGGAATTTACTCTGCTGAACATGTACTCCTTTCAGGAAAAATCCTGCCTATTTTTCTGTCAGCCCATAAATCCTCAGCTGCAGGAGGGAAGCGTGCTGATGTAGGGGAGGAGAGTTTCTGTACAGGAGCAGAGTATCCTTAGTGCAGGAGGGTGGATGTGAAGTGAGAGAAACAACTGGCCTGGGTCATGTACCTGCCCTGGGCAYGGCTCTTTCCCTCCTAGGGCCAACACGGGTTTCTGCAGAGCAGCTCTGCCAGGATGTGGTACTGCTGACAGTGTATGGGTGGTATCTGCATGGGTAGACTGGGCTACACACCTGCTGCAAATCTAGACATCCATTCTCTCTCATGGGGTTGGGAATGAGTTAAGACTGGCTTTCTAAAGCTGTATTTTAATGGATTTACACTTATTAGCCCATCAGAGAGGGCTCATGAGAGCAAGAAACTATTTATATCAATATGTTATATATCATCACATCACACCAGACTGTGGTAGTATTCCTGGACAGATTTCAGCTTGGTGCACAAAATTCCAGGAGTGTTGATAACCTGCTTGAAAAGATGGCTTCTCCCCATGACCGTTCACTCCTTGTCTTCTTGCTGAGAAACCCACCAGAAAAAAGCTGAAGTCAGACTTACTTGTCAGTGTGCTTTAGTGATGTGGCCACCGGGAATAACACTTAGGCAGCTACTCGCTTTACAAAGGCTTTAATAGCCTTTAGATGGTATCAACTTTTTAGTTGTTCCTCATCTGTGCTGGAACTGAACCAGCATCCTATTGGCTGAAATATTTTGTATCCCCATTAAAAATATTTTACTGGCCTTCTCTACTTAAAATACATCAAACAATTTCCGTTTCTGTTTGGTTTTCTGCTCCAATGTGGAAGCTAAAGGTGGTCCTGTTAGACTGTAGCTTAAACTGAGAAATACAGAGAGACAAAGCCATGGGTTGTTGAAGGCCTTCCAGAGGCAGGATGGAGAGAGCAATGCACAGCAAGAGCTCAAAGCCTGAAAAACAGAAACACCTAGAGAGGCTTAAGTCCCTCCACTCTACAGTATAGCTGAAAAGTCTCATTATCGTTTGTGGAGAAAGAAAACCTTTCTCTTTTCTTCCCTCCCTTCACTCTACACTTATAGCAAGAGTCACAGAGCTATTATCTAAATGAGGGGATCACAGAAATATGCATTTTTGGTGAGAATTTAATGCTGAGTGTGGCACTCCTGAAAAGGTCACTGCTGGCCATTTAGTTAGGATATTTGAACAATGAAAAGCTGTGCAAAAATTAGGTTTTCACATATATTAACTCCATGCTATTTCTCCCAATTCTTTTTTAAAAGAAAGATATGGTCTCAGAGGAAATAGATTTTTCTACAACATACAGTATATATTGTCTTTCAGTACAGCTTCCGACTAAAATTTATCTCTTGCTAAATGCAGACTAAATGAATAGTGTAGAACTAATACATTTTGTGCCAAGAAAATAAATGGGCACAGTGCTAGACGCTTAAGAGTGTCACTAATTATTCACGTGATTTGTGGCATCCCTCTTAACAAAGGTATGGGGGCTAGAACTGGGAAAATCTTTCACATTTCTCTCTTGGAAACATGCAGTGAGGAGCTCAGCGGGCTCACAAACAAGCCCAACCCTCTTAATTTCAGTATATTTCAGAACACTGTTCCAGCTCCCAAAAATACTCCAGTACTTCCAGTGTTTGTGCGCTGAGGACAGACCGGAAGGCTTGGGCGTTCCTCTATGGGAACCACTTTTTTTGGTGTGTGTGTGTGTGTGTGTGTGTGTGTACTTTGCAAGCCAGAATTGTGTAAGGCTGATCCCACTTTTAGCTTCCATACCATGAATGCAAAGGCGTACCCAGAAGAGTTTTTTTAGCGGGCAGCAAATGTTTTCCAACCGCACAGCTCTGAGTCCGGCGCGGTATGTCTGCAAGGCCCAGGAAGCACAAACGGACACGCAGGGCTTTCCATGGTTTTGCAAAGAAATGAGGCCTTTCTCCTGCTTTTCCTCTGCCCTTTCTTTTGGTTTTTCTTGGCCAGCATTTAAATGAACAAAGGCRAGGGAAGAAACGACAGGAGGTATAGATGTTGTGGAAAATGTCATGCTGCTGGCGAGAAGTATTTTTTTTAAACTTCCAGAAGTTAACRGAGAGTGTGAGATTATCACATGAGGTTCATTGATGTAAAAGTGGAAAGCTTTGTGCCTAGTGGCCTCTCTTAAAGGAGAGGCAGCTTTTCATATACACAGACACGTTGGGAGACAGAGTCACTGGAGATGACCACAGAAACAAAAAGTTAAAGTAAAACATTGTAAATAAAATGTCACCTCGTTTAGCCCTGAGATAACATTTTCATTTTCTGGGCAGATTACAATTTAATTTGGCTTTATGAGAGGCCTTGATGAACATACCAAGTTTTGCAATTGYTAGTATTTCCACTTTTTTTGAAAAGAAAAAACTGTCTTGGATAGGCTRTATTTTAGAATTGTTTTTCTCTTGAGGTAGTTATTTTATTTTTGTGATAGTTTGTAGATTTCTTCCATGTACTGTTACCAGCATAATGCCCAAAATTAAAGTCTAGGTGGCCAAAACTAGCTGAGTGATAGCAGCCTAAGATATTTTTGCCCTTTCTCATAAATGTGTTTGGGCAGCATGAATTCATATTTTTTTRAGGGGGGAGCAGTGTTCTTCACTTTTTCTGTATTCCCACTGCAACTATAGGAAGTCAGCAGCTACTGTCAAAAGAAACTAGAATTAGTAGGAATACAGTTATGCTTTTGTCTTTTATTAGACAAAAAATATGTTTGGCACAAGCATAACCAAATGGAGTGTGTTCATTTCTGTAAAACATTTAAAATGTATTACCAGAAAAATAACTGATGTCTGTGGAAATGCAACACACATTTAGATATTTGAGTTAAAACATACTGAAAGACAAAGGAGAAATTCCACCTTTAAAGCCAGCTTACTCTGCAAAGACCTTCAGAGGGCTCCTAAACTGGAGCCAGAGAAAAGTGACTCAAGTGGTGAGGGGGATCCAAATTGAGTCCCAAAGGGGTATGAGCACAGGAGTAAGTAGGCTGAATACTGTTATGTCAAAGATCCTGAAAATGATTCACGTTTTGCAAACTCTTGGGAAAAACTCCAAGTTAGATTGAAAATACTTAAATGAGCAGCGATAAGATTAATTTGGACTGGAGTCACCAATTAGAAAACCTCTCTCTTGTTAAACACCAACCTCTTAATTAGACAATCTTGCCTTTTTGTTTTCCAGCATCAACAAAATGGATACATTAGTGCCATAAGAAGCTGCCTTAGGAGGATTAGCTAAAGGAAACTACATATTAAACTTCACCTTTTAATTAACTTTTAATGAATTGCTCTCACAACAGAAAGCAGTCACAGAGGGACTCCAAGATTCAGAATTTACCTAAGGTCTATAACAGATTTTGAGGAAAAAAGCCCAACCCACCAGTTTCTTTGCTACACATATATTTCAGCTTCACTCATAGCTTGGACAGTGGGTCGTTGTTGGATATTTAAAAGGAAAAAAAGCGTAAAAAAGTTAGATGTGTAACTAATTATATAAACATGCCATCTTTGTTTTTGTCAGTTTCGGTTACTGGGAAGCATATTTTCCTTATTTAGCGTTGCCTTTGTGCAGTTATAATAAGTCAAAGGAAAAAAAAACAAAAAAGAAGGACAAGCAGTGAGGGAGGGAGGGAGGGAGGGAGGGAGCAAAGAGACCACGGACACTGGTGGGATGCTCTGGCTGCCAGCAGCCTGGCTGGGCCATCCCCACAGCGATGGCATTCCCTGATCATGGCCATCAGGTGGAGGTGAGGATCTCTAGCTGGGTGAGTAATCACACTTGGCATCTGCTGTCAGGAAGACAACTTTGGTACTGAGACTASAGATCATTAGGAATTAAACATCAAATGCTGGAAAACAAATGGACGCTTAATCTTCAATGAAAGAAAACATCAGGAAAACATGTCTTTCATGGTTTTGGGTACCTGATGTGCTTGGAACTGGCAGAAKTTTTCCTGAGTTGCATTTCCTGTCCCTCAGACCCATGGTGGTCTGTAGCTGCTGTGAAAGTCAGCAGATCTCTCCCACTGTGTAAGGAGCAAGCAGGCGGCAAGGCTGAATTTGTCACAATTCCATGTGCGTCCAGCTTTTCTTGAAATCGGAGGCAGACCTAGACACCCACTGGATTTGGCCCGCTGCTTTTAATTTAAGGCATCTTGGCAGTAGGACACAGGATGGGAATAAATCCCCTTCATCCCATGGACTGCACATCCTGGGGCTCCAGGGGCTCAGGACCATCCTCTTGTCACCTGCATCCCACATCTCTGGAAAGAGGGAGTTTGCAGCTGGGCAGCGAGGAGCCACATCCCCACAATGAGACTGATTCAGTGCAGTCAGATCAGAAGCAAACAAACTCAGAGGAAATGGTGGTGTTCCTCAAAACCCACCCAGTTCCAGGGGACCCTGCCCTTGCTGTTTGCCTGCCCTCCTCTAGTTGCTTTCTGTAAACATTTGCTCGCACACATTTTTGTCAGCACAATAGCCTTTCTTACAGTGAACTTCCGCATGAGCAGCCAAGACAAAGGCATCTGCGAGCAAACTGAAACATTAATTGTTGCCTTTTGCTTGGCTGAGTGTTCGTCTTCCAACATTTGTCTTTGTGACACTCAGGGACTGCCCAGAGCAGTGGGATGTCCTTTTGCAGCCCGCCCCAGGCTGGGCGATGCCCACCACTGGGACCTCCTTCCCAGCCACTTGGCCGCCGCCTTGGCAGCAGCCCCCAAGYTGACGAATTTTGGGGTCCCTTGGCAAGCCCACATGCATGGCTGCTGGCTGGCTGCTGTGCCTGGCAGCTGTGGCTTCTCTCTCTTCACCTACCACAGGCAGACCCCCTGAGAGCTGGGCAAACGGGACCCTAGAAAAAGATTTCCCTGCAGCTTGCAGGGACTGCCCAGGGGTTGCRCCCACAGCAGCCCCCAGCAGAGGGGTTCTCCTAAGGTCCACCAGTGCTAGTGGTTATTACATCCTAGCAGGGATGGGTGGAGGCATGCTGGGTCCCCACAAACCCTGCACCTCTCTTATGTCTGGACCGTTGTTTCCTGCTTCTCCCCATCCTCATATCCCTATTTAGTAGGTTAGGACTTAAGGGGTCACTTTATTGGGAGACTGGTATTTATGGGCTCTGGCTAAATATTCAAAAAGCTTGTGACCTGTCTAAACACCTGTTTCAACTCTACAAGGGACTCAGCACACAGACTGCTGCCAGGCTCTTTGCCTTTTACCCCAAATCCACTTGCTGTGAAGCATCCTTATCCCATCTTAATAGTTCATTTCATCCCTCTCATCCCCAGGTGGGGCTCCTCATTCACTCATTGAAGGTTTTAAAAGCTGTTAATTATACATTGATTCCGTTGAGCTCATGATCCCTGTCACTTCACCAGCTTTCAAGGGAGACAGTACATGGCATACTGTGAACACCAATGACAAGCTGGGTGAGGAGCCATGGAGGTGTAGYTCCTAGAGGGGTCTGCACTTTTGCAATGACCACCCCCACCCACAGATCCTCGGAACCCTCTTCCAACCCACCAGCCACTGAACCAGATCCACACTCATGTGACCAACATGTTCATGTCTCACGTATAATTCACACRTAATCAAATYGTGAGCAATCTAAGCATGCAGTTTGCAGTCCTAGGCTGAATAACCTTCATTATTAAAAAAAAAAAAAAGCAGAAAGGAATATTTTCAGAGAATAAAACAAGTCACAAGTAGGAAAAAAGTGTCTGTATTTGTCAGATAATCTATCCTCAATGAATAATTCAACTATTTCTAATAATAATAATTTATTATTTATRATATACTCACTGACATAGGTGTACATGGTGCTTCAGTAAAGATAATTGCAATAATTTTGCTTATAACTTATTGGATTAATGAGATAAGCACAAAATGTAGTTTTTCGGCTCACTGCATTACAGAAATCATTTTTGCAACACATAGCGGGCTCAGAGGTGTCTATCCAAAATTTTACATAGGTTCTCTACAGCTCTCAGTGGTATATTATAGCTTTAAATAATTTTTTAAAATGCCTCCCTTGACACATCTTAGATATCAATTCTGATATTTGCCTCCTTTAAGTGCTTTCTGACAGAATCATTCAAATTGATAGCCCATCTTTCTGTAGGTTGCATACTTAATCACAATGAAATAACAGCTCATGATAAAGACACAAATTAGACCTGATTTTACAAATTTTTCTTGTAGGATCCAGTGTTCATTTTGCTTAAACCAGAGAACAAATAGTATGCTTTCAAAATGGAGGCTTACGAGAAACTAATATATGAAGACTTCTATTTAAAAAAATCATATCTAAATAGAAGCTTGGAACACCCAGCTCAAAATTTTTTAAAAATTATGCAAAACCTGAGGTTTACCTCTGTCTTTAAGTGATTTTCACCCCTTTATTAAAACAAAACAAAACAAAACAAAACAAAACAAAACAAAACAAAACAAAACAGCAACACTTGGATTTTTTTCCGCCTGATTCAGTCTGAGTATTACACAGGATTTTGAAGAGTAGCAAAATAAGACATGAACAGAAAAGATCCTTGGAATTTGTTTCCACAGCACAGCTCAAGTCATGCTCCAAGAGATGCTCTGGATGTTTCAGAAAAAGAATGCCTATTATCTCTTTTCAGGGCTCAATGCATTTTGCCTAAAAATGTGCTGGCAATACGCTGTCAAACAGATCAGTTGCATATTGTTTCTCCTGTTTGGCCAAGCACTTATACGGTCACAGAATTTCCACAGAACTCATAAAAATCATGGTTTATTTGCAAGGACAGTATCCCATGTAATGACATCTGCTAAATGTACAATCCCCAGCCACACGCCTAGCAGGAGGATTCCTAACTTAGCCTCTCACTCTGTGGAGCTCTGAATCCTGTGCTTGCTTTCAGAATGAAAACAGACGCATCGAGGTCGGTGAGATAACTCATATGCTTACACATTTAATGCATGCTTACATACTGCAGTGAATCAGCCTCAGCAATGTTAAATAATTCCTTAAACAACCTTCCGAAAAAAGGGATTTTTTTTCAATCTCAAAATTGCACAGCATCGAGGTTTTTTAAAACTCTTTCAGATGAAAATATTTACTTTTTATTTGAAAATGCTCATATTTTTTTGATTTGGCTTMAGTGCTTTAAAAAGCGACAACAAGCTTGCATATATTTAGCTCTTATTAATTATGGGGAGGGAAAATTTAATTTCCGGACTGCGTTTCCCATGTACACATGAGCCCCATGAGTTAGTGGCAGCCTCGGTAGCTGCTCGGGGAAAGCTTTTAGCTGCACACACAGCACCAGCACAGATCTGCCTGCCCRGGGAGCTGGGAGAGTGAGGTTGGAGGCTGGCTGAGGCAAAGTACCACAAGGCAGCTTTTATAGCTAAAAACCTTACAGTCACAAAGAATGGGCATTTGTTTAATTGGTTACTGAGGAAATAGGCTGGGACAAAGTTCCAGAAATCAAGGAGGCACGAGGCTGTGAAACTTGCAGTCACTAAGGGGAAAGGGGAGGACATCATCTGTGTTTCAAAGGTCCCAAGTCCTCTATTGAACATCTCACTGCTTGCAAGAAACACAGTAGCAGGGGTCTACTAGGAAGGGTGGGAGGTGATGACAGGTTCAGTGTGCATTTTCTTCCTTCTTTTGTTCTGGAGGTAATTTCAGTACTTTTCAACGTGGACTTCAAAAGTAAAAAGAAATAATAATTAAAATATAGTTGGTTAGATGTATTCCTTTTTTATCTCTTTTTTTTCTCCTAGTGATGTATATGCTACAGTGCAAAGATTTTTTGTGAAATTAATAATTAACCTTCATTTAACTTGCTCATGTTCACATTGCTTTTTGACAAACACACCCACTGACATAAGAAAATATGCAGTGCTGTCAACTAAACCAGTATCACAGCTGGTGATACTGATGCATATCCTACATGTAGACATATTTAAACTGGTTTAAATTTTGCTTTCATTATTTTTTCTTGATTTGGTAAATTACCAGTTCCAAATAAATCTATATAAATTCCACCCTGAGGTATTAAATCCTTGGGCACCTCTTCATCCACAGCGACTGGGACTTAATCTCATACTTCACAAACTCCACAGAACCCCTGGATGAAATTACTCCACTTTATATTTCCCTTTTTTCTTACTCATATGATGTATGGTACTTGGCTTCCCAAACATGCAGGGTTCAAAACATGTTTTTGTCCCTACAGTACTGATTCCCCATGAGAATTTTTAACAACTACATTAAAAAAGCATGTCTAGATTTACAAGCTCATGGTGATAGGCAAATCCTTATGTTTGGTGTAAGAGAAAATTCAAGGGTTGGGTGTACAACTTCAGTATGACAAATCTCTGATTCTGGAAAGAACGAGGAAAAAAAGGAAGGGGAAGAGGAAGGGGAACGGGGAGGGGAAGGAGAAAAGAGAGACAGAGAGAGGAAGGGAGGGAGGGAAGAAGGAAAGGAGGTCCATCTGCTTGTTACTGAAATACCAGAGAACCTACCCAAGAGAATAACTGCAGAAGTTATTGTTCTTTTCTTGTTTGTTGAAAATGCCACTCAGAATGACAGTTATTTTTTAAATAGGAGGTCTTCTAAATTTGATCCACTTCTTACGTCATTGTATCTAACCTTTTTTGCAGATTTTGCTGTGATTATTTCAGTTTGCAAAGAGTAATCTATCAAGCTTCTGCACTTAAAAAGCTGTTTATATCAAGGAAATTAAAATTGCATCTATATTTTTACTGGAAATAGGCATGTCGCTGCTGTGGGAACGTTATTCATGAAAGTTTTGTGTTGTTGGGCACTGCAACACAAGGGAGATTAATTGGCTCATTTAAAGGGAAATAAACTTCTCATCCACCACAGAGTCTCCATAACATTCTAAGAATTATTCTAAAAAGGTGGGAATACATAAAGTTAAGAACGTTATCTCATCCTGAAGAAAAATAATCTCTAGAAATGAAGAAATTTGTTGCTTCTGTTACAGCCCAAGTCATSTATTCCTGCTAAATATAATGTAATCTAGAATGATCCAATGAATAAATGCTAACTTTTTTCTTTTTCAATTTTGCATGCACAGCATTCTCCAGTCAAAATGAAGATTCCCCTAGGACCTGAGCTGCTTTACAATCTCTGCCTGTGGAGATCCCTCAGAAATAACTTCCATGGTGCCCCAGTAACAGCTAGGCCAAGCTGAGGGGTTATACTATTGATCCCAACATCTTATTCTTGTAATTTCCTGGCAAAATTCTCCCTTGTGTCTGATTTGGACCCCACCACACCTGGAGTAGGCTTCATAACAGTGAGTGAGAAAGAAAGCAGGAGCAAGATTGCAGATGTAACATTCCTTGTYTCTGGGCCGCTGCCTCTGCTTTTTCTCCACCTGCAGCCTTCGGAGGGACAGAGCTTGGCTTCTAATGGACACCCTGAGATGGTAAGAAAGCTGACACTGGAAACATACCACCTGCTCTCCCCAACATTCAGTTTGGGCTCTACTGGCACCCAAGAGCCCTCTAAGCCTACAGGGCACCATAGACCTGCACATCTGCTTCAAAACTTCTTGGCTCATCTTTCACCACTCTCCTTCTGAAAGGGTGGGCCTTCTGCTCGACATGTCCCATGTGGGGAGGAAATGCCCTAGCAGCAGGTGAAGGAGCCTGGGATCCCTGACACTGTGCAGGAATACGTTTGCAAGTAATCAAAGGGCCCCAAAATCCTTGGATTTAAATTGATGCCAATCTGCTTCTGGAAGAGCTTCCCGTTATTAACCTCTACACAGATGGAGGCACTAAGGAGGTGTCTGGGTGAGAGTGTGTTTTTGAAGTCACCAGCTGAATGTGGTACTAGCATCAAATGTGGTCGTGAGGAGATTGTACCCCACACATAGCATGGGATGGGAACACTAAGAATGGCATCCCCATCTCTCCACTGGCTTTCTGGGCATAGGCAGGCCTTTGAAATCCTCCAAACTGGTTCTGAGGTTTTGGCAATGTAGAGGACAGGGACCAGGAAGAAGAGGAACCCCAGAAAAAAAATCACAGAGATAGTGGTAGTGGGTTGTTAGTCTTACTGTTTGTTGGCAGCAGCCACCTCACACCTCAGCTGAGTGCCCCAGTGCAGATGCCTTGGGGACAAGTGGATGTGAGAGGAAAGGGCGACCGTTCCCCATCCTCCAGTGGGACTGCTGCCCTTGGCAAGGATTTACATCAGCCAGCCTCAGGTTTGGCGCTTTTTTTCCCATGGAGTTGCTGAAGTCCCTTTGGAATATTAAAAGCCACATCATGATGCTATACATATTAATGTGTGAGGATTTTTCCTATTGTCTGTACCTTTCAGTCTAAGTCTGACTGACAGCCTTATCTATAACATCCAAGTCTCATTTTCAGATAGGTCACTCTTCCTCTTTGATAACATACTTTTTTTTGTTTTGTTTTGTTTGGTATGACTGAATTTCCAGTTTTGGTGATTTTTATATTATATGATGTAGAGCTGACAAATTGTACCTGTTTGTTATCTTGACGATTTAATATTGATTGCATTCCTAGATGCAGAATCCAGAATACATTTTATTGATGAAGAAGCCAGAAATGTTGGTATTTTAGGTAGACTGATTTGTAAAAATGGAAGGCATATGGCTTTTAATGTGAGTTTTAGTATATCTATGATTTTAATCTAAGGTCAATGTATTAGTTAACATTTTTAATAAAATATGTCACTGAAATATACAAAAGTGGGATTTTTTCTGTTTTCATTTTATTTTTATACTGCTATACTGTTCAAATATTTTTGTTCTGCTACAGAGGGGCTATTGCTGGCATATTTTTCTTATTTGATAGTCAAATCATATAAATAAAGCCAAAATGGTAGATAAGAGGGAAAAAAAATAGTGACTTTTTTCCTCTTCCCTAGTAGCCATGTTTGCAGCCATATTTGTTTTAAGTAGCCTTGGGCAAAAAGTTATGTGCCTCATTAATCTAAATCAACCTTGCAGGATTTTATGGCAACTGTTGTTGCTGTTGCCACATTATGTATGCTTTTTCCTTTTGTTCTTCAATATAGTGCTTATGAAGCTAAGGAACAATTGTCACTTCCTATTATGTGAACTAAATGTACAAGAATTGATGGGGCTTTCTACCTAATGTTGTTAGCCTGAACCTGGTTTGTTTATTTAATGAACAAAATGTCACAGTGTATATGCATCCTCCTGACATCTGAAACAGTGGCAGCTGCTGGTGGCAGATTTCCTGCAACTTGGGTGCAGAATTAACCAATTCAATTTGCATGCTATCCAAAAAAGGAGGGAGGAGAGAGAGAGAAAGAGAGAGAGAGGGGTAGAGAGAGAGAGAGGGAGGGAGAGAGAGAGGGGCAAGAGTCTCTTTTGAAAACATTCTTTTAAAAAGCATGTATTTTGTGCACAGATGTCCTGAGGACTATTGTATTGTGGGGGGTGGGGAGGAGCCAGTCTAATCCTGATACATAACCTACTTCAGCACAAGTAGATTTAGGGAATTTCATTGAGATTCAGGGTTTAAATATGATGGCGTTACCAGATAGGTGCTGGGTTGGTAAATAAAAACTCTGCAGGAGTGTTTTAAAGACTTGAAATTATTGTTGCCTGCGTCCTCTTATACSGGGCTCTGTTAAACTGGAGACATTGATTTTGCAGCCATGACACCTAAAGATACATTTTATGCCTTCTCAAAGTTGGAATTTATAGACATAAATAAATGGTGATAATGAATTCTTAGAAAGTGACAAAGTCTGTGGGAATCACTGAAGACATTCCTAATTGCTAATCCTAATAATAATTGCTAAATTGCAGTGTTTTGGCACAGGCATCCTGAATCTTGGAATCTTTGGTGGAGAATAATGTTTACTGAGCACSAGAAATTTTCAAATAAAGGTAAAACCTCATCTAGATTTGCCTAGTTTTAGCTGTTCAGTGGGAAAGTAATGCTAGGTCTGCACAGGCTCTAATCCCTCATTGTGGCCAACACCATCATCACACTGCATATGCAAAGAATAGAAAACACAATCTTTGGGTATATTACGTGACAGTGCAGGGATCTGAACTACTTGGTAGAAGGCCCAGTTATGAGTATGTCTGGCAATTAAAAATAATTGGGAAGCAGGTTTGCCACTAACTCTTCCAAGAATGCCAGTTATGATATAATGATGTTTCATTAGACATGCTGAAAGCTGTGAGCTCCGTATGGCAATGGCAATTAGGAAGGATCATAAAGAAGGAAAAAAAAAGAAGAAGAAGAAGAAACATTAAAAATATCCCAGCTAAGATTAGCATAGCATTTAATGGCCACTTCATTAGCTAATTGATTTCTTATTAGTTACAGGGAATAGCCCAGTTAGGGGCTCTGCACAGCTAATTAACAGCATTTACACAATTAGTCAGTTGCTCATTTTGTAACCAAACATTCTTGGAATCAACTGTGGCTGTGATGCTCTGGGCCATTTGATTAATTTTATTTTATTTTTTGCTAATATTGGCTTAACCTTCAAATAAAAAATTCATTCCCTAGGGCTCCACCATATTTAATCACAACATTATACAAACAGAAAAAAGCTACGTCACACAATCTTAGGACATGAATCGGTTCCTCTTTCTTTTATTTGCAAGTTGTTTTATTGGCCCCATGAAGTTAATAGCATTCAAGAAGCAGAATTGTCTGTCCTTTCTCCTGACAGCTGAGTTTTTGCCCATCAAACATTATTATTATTTTGCAATTGGCAAATGGAACACATACTTTTTTTTTGTTTATATATTGAGAGAAGGATGCAGGAGGTCTGGCTGAGATATTTGTTTCTTARGCAGTTGCTTCCTACTGCAAAAGAAATGTATTTAGTAGAAAACTTGCCATTTAATAAAAAGCATGTTTTCACATTAGTTTATATCTCAAATTAAGGGTGAATGAGGAAAATTGCATGATGTTATAAGGGTCAGAAAGGGACAGGCTGGATTTATGTGACACTTTGTTAGCMGCTCTGAGAAAATTGATGACCAAGAACATAGTAAATAACAATAATAGCATTTAATAAAACAAACAGAAAGAAACTTGTCTGTTCATTTTCAGTTTATGGTGGCACTCCATAATCTCATAACACCCAATTATTATTGTGGCAAACCCAATTTCCCTTTTGCTCCCCAGACTCCCATGCACCAAGAAGAGCCAAAGTCTGATCTCGCTGTAGGCGGTAATGATATCCCCCTGATRCAGGGGCTCTCCTGGGAGACAGAAGCCTTTTAGCATTGATGCATATAGGCTGTTAGCACTGTACGAAGATGTTGCATATGTGAGCAGAAGGTCAATGTCTTCACATGCCAGTTTTCATCGGCGCATTGGGATTCTGTATGAAATTACCATACGCTAATTAAATAAAACCAAAACCTCATGATGATTGATCAGGCCAGAGATGATGCCTAATCATCAATATATTAATTATTATGCTTTGGGTTTTTTTTCATTTCACTTATCTTTTTTTTTTCATCTTTAATGTTTTCTCACAAGTACAAAATGGGAGATTATTTTCATTTACCATTACTGTATTAATTGCAGCTAATGGAAAAACACTCTCTCAGACACATAATGGCAATTATTCCACTTCTCCATGCTTTTTTTTTTTTTTTTTTTAATGAGAATTTATTTTGTAAGTGTGTCTGCAAACAGTGAACTATAATGAATGGTCATTTCAGTGCTGTAGTTTTTTCTCATTTACATGGATAATATGTTCTCTTTCCTCCCACATTGTTTCTTGTTTTGTTGATAATGCACATCTTGTTTAGTTGCTTCAAAGGATTGTGAGAATCAAGAAAATTTCAAAATTAATGAATTTTAAATTTCTAAATTGTGAGCAACATGTACAACACTCACACTGAACTTCTTTGTGGTCCTATTAAATACAGCAGAAACCCAACCACAGATTTGTGAGGCTTTGCTAGACTCCAGAGTACTGGTGAAAGTGAGCATTTAGGTGTCTGTGGAGTCCTGCTATTAACCTCTACAAGACCAGACAGTGCATTAAAAGGAGAGGGGGAATTAGGGACTGGTTGTCTTGTCTCCAGCTCTTTTACTCCATCTTCTGCTGGAGATGGGTTTCTACTGTGTTCATTCAGTTCCTGCAGTTTGCTTCTCTTCTTGGATCACCTGGGTGTGCATACATGTAGTAGTTAATTATGTATTCCAAAGAATGACAAAAGGTAGTCCACCAGGTCCACAGCCACAATTCTCTTGCTTTRCCTTTTCAGGCATAAATCCTGCACACTTCCCTGATCCTTCCTGTTTCAGTCAATGAGTATTTCAAGGTAKCTTCTCAAAGTCTTCCTGTTAGAAATCAAGACAAACCAAAATAAATTTCTGAAATTCTTCTCTGTCACCAAGATATCTATCMTTCAGGTAGCTTTGCCTCCATGTGTTTGTGCAGGATTCAGCCAACAGAATCTGTATAGCAGCACTTGCAAGAGCCAAGTAGTTGRTCTGAAATGCAAAGGAAGATCATTGCTCGTCTCCTAATAGCCCTTTCGTGAAAGGGAAAAAATATATTTCCTCTGTYTATGATGACTTAGAAACCAGTTTTATATATGATGTCTGTTAAGCTGTGTTACCCCAGTCAACAGCTCTCCACTTGGGCACTGTAAGTACAGTAGAAGCAGCTTACTGAACTTCTGTCTTGGGGTAATTTATAYTAAAAAAAATCAACTGTACCCTTATAAGTATCAGCTCAACCTACTTTGCCCCACCATTTGTTTTCAAAATGCTTGCCTTGTTTTCCAGGAGCTAGAATGCCTGTTCTGGTCTTGGTGCTCATGTCAAAGCATTGTGACTGCTGGCAAAACAGACATTAGCAGGTAATCTGATCTGGTACTTCTAAGCTGGCCTGTGCAGCTCTGTCCCATTGCCCCTGTGCAGAGATGACTGTGTTTTGGTATTTCAATAGTGCAAATATTAAGGAGTGTAATTTAACCATCCTTTAGGGAACTTGGAAAATTAAAGGGATATTTTTGGCTCCATTGCATAAAGTGCAGAAAACTCTATCTTCTTACCTTGATTGCTCCTTCTGTAAAATGATTATGCTAAAATCCTGACTAGACCATCTTGAAAGTGCACATAGGACACAACATTGCTGTTTATCTCTATGTGAGGGATTCTAAGCCCTGCTGGCCATCAGCTGGTGCATGCTGGCTCTGTAGGACGCTGYGCCAGCAGCTCAGTGTTGGCTCTGTCTGCTGGCACAGACTGAGGGTCATGCAGACAATATTTGACATTGCTAGCAGGGGTCAACAGGATACACTGTGATATTTTTTCCCCCAGTAGGAGTTTTGGTTACTCTCCAAAGAACTGAAAGAGGAAAAGCTGTTTTGCTTCCCCTTCCTTCTCCCACACCCAAYATCTTTTTGCTGAGGGTTTAACATTACTTGGGGAAAATTCACTTTGCTTCCATGGTTCACTTCCTGAAACCTAACCTTGTCCCAGTCCTTATTTCCTATTTAAAAAGAGACAGTGCAGCAGTTTTTAATGATTAAAGAGATCTGTCTGAGTGTGTGACAAGTAGGGTTTGTCAGCCTTTAGACTGCAAAATCACCTATTCTCTGCTCAAGAGCTGGCTGTGCTGTGCAGTTTCTGGAAAGATATTACTAAACATAATTTTAAAGGTGAAGAAAATTATTATGATCATCTGCACAGGTTTTGGCTAGGGCTGGTTTTCTTTGCAGTGGCTAATATGGGGCCATAGGTGTACCTGGGAACTCCCAGATTTTAAACTTTTTCCAATACCCATAACAACTTGCAACGTAGTCAGCATTGGCAGTTTTTAGAACCAGCTGATTAGGGGCAAAAGAAGGGGAAGAAGGGGGACATTTGGAGCAAAAGGCTGCATGATGCTTGGTTGATAGCTTGGGTAAAACCATGGCATCATCTCATCAAATACTACAGAAAAGGTCCTGTTGGAAGGAAGAACTAGCCATTCCACAGACCCCCTGCAAATGTCAGACCTGGGAAACTAGTATCCATCCCAAGAATCAAAGAAAGGAGTCTAAACTCAATAAAGAACATGAAACTCTAACATCTCAATTCAGGATAAAACAGAAGATGGACAAGATATGCAAAAACTATTTCTGAACCACATAAAATATACAGAGTCAACAAATGATGCATTAAAACTGACAGCACAAATATATGCTGACTTCCCTTCCGATGCCTCGCTTACCACACTGTCTCTCCCTGTAATACTTTCCTTCACTCTACTGATATAATCAATGTCTAAAAAAAATAAAATAACAAAACAGAGAGGGCAAAAAGAATTCGGGATTTAACTGTACTTGGCAGGAAAGTCAGTGATGAGCAGCAAAGCCCAATGATTCTCAGTGCAGCACACAGAAAGTTGTATGGCATGATGTTGAATGTATATATAGCAGAAAGGAAAAGCATAAAAGTGAAATAATTATCTTGTGGTACAGGCTGAGTGTTGTGTAGGTGAACAAAGAAGGAGGAAATCTTTCTACACTCTAAGGAAGGTCTCACATGGACTTGCTGTGCTCCACACTTACTTGCCAAGAATGGCCATTGCTCCAATGTGACTTGTCAGGCTGCTAAAGCAGCATGATTTCAACCTTTAATCCTGCAGAAGCTGAGCCATAAAGCTGCCTGGATACCCATGAAACTCCATCTTTCTGCTGAATCAATCTCTTCTACAATCTTTGAGGGAAGTAAGGGAATTGAGCCTATTTCCTAACTACGTTTGTCTGAAATTAAACCATATGTTTAGAGAGGACTTGAACAGCCTAAATCCCAGAGGGCAACCCAGCCCCTCAACGTGCGATGTTCCCGAAGGCCCCCACTGAGGAACCAGAGATCCTGCTGGCAAACAGCCATATGGGGAGCATATTTGGCAAGGAATGAACCTGTGGTCCCTTAGCTGCTCTCTGAGGACTCTGAGAAGTCTGATGCCCATCTATATCAGCTGAGCCCTGGTTGCCCCCTGATCCAGTCCAATAAGTGATGTTAGAGGAAACCCAAAATGGCAGAAGTTCTTGACCAAAGCATGAAGTCTTATACTTTTTATGAAATCAGAAGGTGCAAAGTTTCATGCTCCTTTAAAAAAAGCCATTCTAGAATGGGTCTGGGTGGACTTACTGTCAGCAGAGGAGAATGTAGTGCCAGGGAAGGCTCTAATCCCCTCTGTCCACTTGCTTCTRCCACGCCCAGCATTTGTGACCCAGGACTGCATGGCTCCAGAGACCACAGACAGAATGAAGATGAACCCAAATGCTGTCCAGAAGTGAGCTGCTGGTGAGGTAAATGGCACTGGGCAGACTGCTTTTTTTTTAAGGGAATTTTTGTCTCTCTTGTGGAGAGGAAGGGCTGGTTACTAGTCTCAGAAGTAATCATAATGGATGGAAACTAGTTTTTTTGAGATATGGGCTGCTTAGGCTGGTCTGAAAGGTATTGAACTAAGCATCAACAAAAGGACAAGCTGGTAGAGGAAAGAGAAAGGAGAAAAATCAAGATACCCAGAACAAAATTAATCAAGGTGCCAGAGACCTGAAGAAAAGTCTCTAATTGCTTCCAGGATTGCAAGGATCCCAGTAATAAGCAAAAGAAAAGGGACTCGCTCACTGATTAGTGCACACACACTCCAATTGGTATTATAAGGCACCGGAAGGAAAGTTGACATGACTGGAATGTTAAAATCAGTGGTATGAAACTTTTATTCAAGGACTGATGGAATTTGCATAAAAGAACAGAGAAAGGCAGTCTACATTGAAAATAGCAACAGCTGCCTCTGAACCACTGCCAAGTACTCTTAAATGCTTATGGGCTGTTGTTCCAAAACATAAAGCAGAAGACAGGGAGCTGCTGGTGCCTATTGCTGACTGCCAAATCACACTAGAGAGCAGGATGACTGGCTGCCGAAACACCCTTCTATCAGGTGTAGGAAAAGAAAAGCCATGCCATTGTSGAGGATTTCAGTCTGAACAACATATGTTGGAAATCTCATGCTGCCAAGTCCTAAAATATCCTTGAAATACTGCAAAATTGTATGTGACAATATTCCAGCTCAGAAAGGGTGAAAACCAACACAGGACAATTTGTTGTCAATCATTTGTTGAGGCCAATGGGATCTGGCCTCTTCTTAACRGACAGAAGCTGAGCTGAGAAGTCAGCAGCTGTTCAGGCTTGGATTTACTATGTCTATTTATGCAAACAACAGAAAGTTCACATTAGCAACAAGTTTACTTAGAGTTTCTGAGTGTCCCATTCCACAAAAAAAGTGTAGTCATACACAGACTATGTCATAAACAGATATGAGTCAGCTTAGAAGATCTGAAAAGGTAAAATATGAAAGACGGAATTATTTTATAATTTTTTATAAATTACCTGAGTGCAAAAGGCATAAAGTCAATAAAGGAGRTTTGAAAGCAGCCAAGTACATAAGGGAAGAGAAAGCATTCATAGCAATTAAAAACAGTATATGGAAAAAAGAAAAGTGAATAGCAGTAAGGATAATTATGAAATTAGGAAAATTGATGAGGAAAGAAAAAGGATTCAAAGGGAAAGCTGTAGCCAGCAGAATGTAAGGCAGTGGAAGGAGTTTTTGAGCATCTGAAGAGCAGAAGGAATCTCAAGAAAAGTGTTCTTTAACTAATGACTTAGATATGGCAGAACTGTCATTAAGAAACTGAAATATTCAA
This sequence comes from Cardinalis cardinalis, assembly GCA_014549065.1. Classification (NCBI taxonomy): domain Eukaryota; kingdom Metazoa; phylum Chordata; class Aves; order Passeriformes; family Cardinalidae; genus Cardinalis; species Cardinalis cardinalis. The sequence goes on from JACDOX010000018.1 coordinate 5,129,104, forward strand.
TAAACCTTTCTATATCCTGACTGGATGAAGAGAGAAGAAAACAGATAGTGTACTTAAGTCATGCAATAATAATAAGTCCCTCTCTCACAGTGTCTATAGATGGKGTTAAATTACAGTTACCAAAATTTTACTTTTCATATTATCATGTCCAAGAGTTTCAGGCTATGAGCTAAGAAGCATGATGGATCATTAATGCTGAGTTTCAGCAAATTCTGGGAAATAGAAAGATTTCAGAAAAAAACAGATGCACTCATATTTAGAAAAAGCAGAAGAGGTACCTCAAGTAATCAAAACTGCTGGATAGCATTCCTTGACAAAGTAATGGAAGACCATATATAGGACCAGATTAATAATCATTTAAAGGAAGAAAATGTCATTAATAATTATTTATAGAAGAATTTTGTCAGACTAGTGCAGGATAAATTTTAATGTGATTACAACTTCGGTTTATAGAAGCAGTAGCATTTGCAGTGTAATAAAATTCCAGCATTATTGCATATAGGACTACATATCTTGAATAACAAATCAGAATGTAATAAATTCAATGTCATACAATAAATAGACTGAAAGTAGTTCATTGGTGCATCCAAATCTGATTGTAAACAGGGAGTTTCCCTCAAGAAKGTACATTCCCAGTTTTGGGGTTTTTTCTCTTTCTTGCTGCTTCCCATTTTTACCAATAATTTGAGGATCAAGGWGGGAGTTCCTAACAGCTGAGACAGTGATTTGGAGAAAGAGCCACTGATAGAGAGAGAAAATCCTGAACCTGGTCAAAGCAGAAGTGTTTTGGGATGGCAGAATGTGGGATGACCAATCTGGGAACAGAACGTGCAGTTTGCACTTCCAGGAGAACTCTGCTTGAAGCGGAAACTTTTGGAAGTGGTGTTTGTATTTGTGGCCAGGATAAAAGTCACCTGAGCATGACCTTCCAGCATGGCACTAAGGCCAGAAAGGCTAAATCTGTTCCTGCTGGTACCAAAAAAAAAAAAAAAAAAAAAAAAAAAAAAAAAAAAAAAAAAAAAAAAAAAAAAAAAAAAAAAAAAAAAAAAAAGGGGAGAGTGGGCTATTGCTGTTCTTGGTACTGGGGCTGTGCTTGGTGGGGTCCAGATCCAGTGCTCTGAGAATAATTAAAAGATAGCTGCTAGAGAAAGCAGAATCCAAGAGAAAAGGCTAGCAGTGGCTTGATCATAGCCTGTAAGAACCTCCACAAGGAAAAGATGTAGGTAATACAGGCCTTTTCAGTCTGGCAGACAAAGGTACAGTGACTAATAAGACCAGTGGCTAGAAACTGATGTGAGGCAAATTCAGGCCAAAAAAAAAAGGTGCATATTCTTAACAGCAGGGATAATTGGATAATTAATCATTTGGAATGATTTACAAAGAATTGTGCTGGAATCTTCATTAATGGCGGTTTTAAAATCAAAATGAAACATTTCTTTTAAAGAGCCACTCTGCTGCAAGTACAGCTTTTAATCTTGAAGCACAAATTAATATAGGAAAGTTCTAGAAGCTCAATTATATGAAAAGTAGTGAGACAATCACAACAATTCCTCTTGGCWCTCAGACTGGTCAGTTTAGGAATCTACATCAATCACGGGTCTAAATRTTTCTTTATATAACACTTGGAGAATTTCATTTTGGTTTTGAGATGAAACTTTGTTTCCTACATATTCACAGGATTTCAGGTGTCAGGACTTAAAAATACACAGTGCAACAAAGCAAACCTAGGTATTTTCAAAAGCAGAAATAGTTGGGATTAGTTACAAGATGAGATTCACTTTTAAAACCATAGTGATCAAGAGATGAAGCACTTGTTACAGCTTTTCATTTTACAATTTTATTAGTTTAAACCCCTTAGGAATGAATATTCCTCATTGGCCTGATAAAAATTCATAGCAAGAAAGTTAATAAAATGTCTCATCACCTGACAAATGTAGTAGGAAATATTTTTTAAAAACTGTTTTACAAAGTAATCCCCCAAGACCCTAAGGCAGAGTCAGAGTTAACTACAAATAGTCAGAGGTAGTGAACTGTCATCCTCTGTGCCAAAATATGACCCATTAGCCTTCAGAAGAAAGACAGGAAAAGGCTGAGAAAATGATTGTTAAGAAATGAAATGACAACTCTGCCTCCAGTTCTCTGAATCTATGAATTATTATTTCCTAGAAATCTCTTTGCTTTCACCAGTACTTATTAGACAAACTATCTCCTAATTTTCATGCTATCACCAAAGGCCAGATGCTACCATTGGATCCCTATTATTTTTGTTCAGAATTTGACTTACATCAAATGTTCTCTTTTTTGCTATTTACACACAAACACGTCTCCATCAATGGCAGGTGACACCACATCCCACAATGAGAATCATTCCCTGTCTACTGTGACAGGTATTAAGTGACTTGCCTGGTTGGGATCCTTATGGAAGAGACTCGGTCATAAGCTATGGCCCAAAACCCAATGTACAGCACAGCCCAAACCTGGATGGCTGGTTGTCTTTCAGCAAGAAGAGTGTTTAATTTAAGTGAATAAATTGGTGGCTGATCTCTTTGGTCTTTATTCACAGGTATCCTCTTTCCATTGAGGAARGGAACATGAATATTTTTGAAGAAGGAAGGAGGCTGAGGAACCCGAATGCTGTTTTGAAGCCAGCTGTATGTATTTTTTAAGTAACTTTTAATGCATTGCTTCTTTAAAAAGRGGAGGAACATTTACACTTTTCAAACATTACTGTGAACCTCTGCACACATCTTTATATAYTCAAATCCTGGAAATTTGAAATTGTGCTGAGTCATTTGATACATCCTCAGCAGCAGGCTGGTGGCACAGTTATGCATTTCATGRATGCCAGTGGTACTCAAGTGAATGTGCTTCCCAAAACAATTGGCTCTTAAAAGACACAGCTTCTAACACCTTGCCTTGCACAGTSAGCAGAGGGTTTTTGATGTACTGATCTGCAAAAGACTATCCTCTAGATGTGTCTGCATTTATACTGCCCTTCACTGGCAAGCATTACTTTCCAGGTGGGGTTCTGCTGCTGTTCCAGATTGTGCACAGAGGAGGCTCCCAGCAATTCTCAAACTGACCTGAAAATTTCTTCCTTGCAAAAAAAGCAGGATCTGCCTGGAGAATACAAAAGAATTTCAGGACTGAAACTATGTAGAAATTGCCTTTTTCTGACAATCATTTTCCTTCATTCTGTGCTGCACTGTAATGACTCATGTATCCAGTATTATTTATGCTTTTTTTTTGTAATACACAAGCGATTGTGTAATTAACTTTACAACATCTGGGAGTTTAAAAAATCCTCAAAAAACTGTACCAAGAAAAAAATTGCAAATGGGAAATAACCATGAGCATGAGATCATTCCTATATCACTGCAGACTTTCATTAATGTTTGACTCAAAGGGATCATTTTCTCTAGATTCCTTGGAATTTGCCTAATTTTCGTTGACATTCTGGCAATATATTAAACATTCTCATGCATTAACTCTGAAGTTTTCTTCTTTTTTTTTTCCTGCTGATGTGTGAATCTTAACGTAAAATAGCAGATTCTTTTTCCTTTCACTTCTGTACAGAACATCTTGGATGTGACCCTTGAGTGTGTTAACTGGAGCTTGGCATCATTCTCAGCTGGTGCAGAGAGGTGTTTCCAGCTGCCTTCCTCATCTGCCATTTGGGTGGAAAGAAGGAGAATAGGAAAATGCATTTTTGGACAGTATGAGGCACACCTGTGCTTGGCTAGCTCTCTGCTGACATGGTGTTTCTTGTAGTCTGAAGCAATCTGGTATAAATTAGAACTGTCCCTCCTTGGGTACAGGAGGTGATCTGTGTCAAGAGGTGCATATTTTGTGTTATGTTACATTATATGATCTGATGGTTGATGGAGATCATCACAAGAAAAAGGGGAGGCAGAACATGCCCTAGGGTAGCATAAAATTTTGATTTGTGTCAGTTTGGAATGGCCATTTTACTCTCGTGGGGTGAAATCATGGTAAAGCTATGACGCTCATCTCACCAAGAGTTTATACCATATGAGGATATGTTTTGCCCATGCCACAAGCTCAGTGAAGACAATAATTTATTTTTCTAATGAGGTGCTGAAATTTCTCCTTGTACATGGTGTATCTCTGTAGATAGAACTCTGCTCTCCTGATTAACAAGGCTTTGTCAACATCTGAAAATCTGCTTTGCTACATAATCAAACACATTTGTTAGCCATTTGAGAGGATGAGATGCTCAGAGCTCTTTGATAGAAAGGCGTACTGCATGCTTTGGAGTGTGGAGGAAACAGTGGTTGCATAGTACAGCCTGTGCTTCTCCAGACTCCAGCAGACTGGTCAGCTTGGAATTATTCAGTCCCAGACTCTCATCATACAGCAAATGACCTCTCCAACTGCCTCTGAACATTCCTKGACCTCTCCAGCTTCACACATCCTGGTGCCAACCGTATCCCCCTTGAGAGGAGCAAAGCCATGAAGGAGCTGTGGGGAAGATGCAAGGGGRACAGGTACAGACCCCTGCAGAGTGCCACTGCCCATGAACTAACCCTGCTGCTGCCAGTGCCTGGTGGTCTGTGCTTTCCTCTAGGCACTTTTTGGCCACAAGAGCTGTGGTTAGGGCTGGGAGCTCCTGTCGTAGCCAAAGCACACAAGGAACTTCTGTTTCCTGAGCCCTGTCTGCAGGTACAGACCAAAAAATGAACCAAAGGCCATGCAACAAAATTGAAAACTAGACTTTTTTTCCCCCACCTAACTGCAATGTTGTTGGAATAACTGAGAAGTGGTGGGTGAGGCTGCACACCAGGGGTGGCTGCCATGGGCTGGTGTTGGCTCTCCAGGAGAGACTGGCAGGAAGATGACAATGGAAGAGGCTTGCTGTCACTGGGAAGGATTAGCCTGGGTATAAGGATCTCTTCAGTGGGATGCATGAYGGATAGTGAAGAGCCTGTGGTTTGGGGCAGAGGTCTGAAGAACCCTGCTTCTCACAGAGGAGTTTCACCTTTCTAACATCTACTGGAAGGGAATTGTGGAACACCAGCACTACAGGAGGTTTCTGGAGGGCATCAGGGATAACTTCTTGAAATAAGCACAAGGAGGACCAGCTGGGGATAACTACCTCTGCTATTCAACAAAGGAGAAGGAGTTGGGGATGTGTGAACCAGCAGCTGGTGGGGTGAGSAAGAAGAGTAACAGGGAGTGGATGCTGGACTTTAGGAGAGCAGATTTCAGCTTCTTTAGAAAAATAGTAACTGGGATTCCAGTGGACACAGCTCTGAAGGCAGAGTTGTTCAGAAAAGCTGACATGCTTTCAAGGACACATGCTCTCAAGCAATCTCCAAGCAAATGAACAGTTTATTCTGATACTTACTAAGACAGGCAGACATCAGAAGACTCCTTTGAGTAAGCAGGGTTCTTGTGGTGGACCTCCAATGCAAAAAGGCACCATACAGGAGGTGGAAACAGGGATGCACTAGGGCAGAGGAATGTAGAAATAGGTAGAGATGAGCCAGGAAAACCCAGCCTTGTCCAGAGATAATGCTTCCAAGTGACATCAGGAAAAATAGAGAAGATCTCTCCAGAGACACTGGGAGCAAAATGTTGAACAAGGAAAATGTTTGCTCATTGCAGTGTGGTTAGTGTGAATTAACAACTGGCACTTAAGTGGTAGAAGGGTGAATTAGTGACAGTGGACACAGACAAGGCTGACGCAGGTGACTTTGCCTCTTTGCTGAATCTTACTCTTGTGATATAATCTGTATGATAATAAAATAAATTGCTATGAAGTATTCTGTCACACTCATGATTTGTTTTATATAAAATATTTCATGTTTACCACCTTTTATAATGTCTGAAGTACTGATAACTGCAACATCTGGAAGCAAGAGGATAGGAAGAGGAAAAAATTAAAGACTTGTTATCTTTATTTTTACTCCAGTTCTCATTCTGTCAACATACTTAATAAGAGGAGTGCATTTAAATTGAAGTTGCATTTCTATACTGTTTGAATAAAAAAGGTACGAACACACAGGGGTCACTGAGAATGTCTCCAGCTCACGGAGATGTTTTCCACTGAAATAGTTTATCAGGGAAGAACTCTTGCATGACAGGAATTTATTTTTCTGGGTGATTCTGTGATTCTGTGCTGAGATGCCATAGTGTCCAAAAGCCCACTGAATTCCTCTCACAGAGCTCAGTGGACTCTGGAACAGGGCCTGGAACTCTCAGGAGCTGACAGTGACTTTTGTAAAAAGTTGGATGCTGCTCTTCCCTTCTCTGAACCTCTGACATCTACACGAGCACTGGAGGATCCTAGTTCAAGTGCTCTGGACTCATCCCAGATTATTAAACTCTTTTTTTCCCAGGAGAACATGAAACACTCCTGTCCTGATTGCTGGGAATCATCTTTCCAAGTCACTGTGCATAAGTGCACATRTCCTGAACTTTCAGAGGCGACTGCAGACCACATGCACTGGCTGTCTGTCTTTCTCCCTCTGAGTGAGTGAGCTTCAGTGTGGGAAAATGGGGCCCCAGATCCAAGAAGTCAGAAGGAAGTGAGTTAGTGAGTTAGGGAGGAATTTGAAATGGAGAAGGGAAAATATTTGGCAGATAAAAAGAGGCCAAAATGTTCCAGGTGTAAAGGACAGTATGAGAGATGATGCAGAAATGAGCAGGAGGGGGAGAAATCTGAAAGGCAGCGAGACTTGTAAGCTACTTACTCTGAAGTCCCAGGGGTGTTCCTTGCTTTTAAACCTCCCACTGTTTTTGAGGAGTGAGGTCACTGTATTAGAAAATTTCCTAGGACTACAGCCCAAAACAGGAAAATTCAGTTAAAATATACAGGCTTGCTGCACTAAAACCATAATTTTAACAGCCTGGTCATTTTAACAAGACTTTTTTCAGACTGCAGACCTGAAACATGTTTTGGATTAGTGCAATGGAAATGCAATGGTTTTATAGGTCAATTCTCTACTGTAAATTGCTTCTCACTTGTAATAGATTTTTATCCCCAAGCAGGTTTATTCTTTTAGCAGAAATTCAGGAGATGGACACACAAGTAGTTCAGTCTCAAAATTAAAGCTGCTTTATGATGCTGACAATAGAGTAGAGGACCTTGCTGTAGGGTCTGGATCCTCAGCATCAGAAGGTTGGTCATTCCTGCTGTGTTGTCATCCCACTGCCCGTTCTCAGCCAAGCCAGTGGCCACTAATGCCTGTTCTCAACTACAGAAGTCTAGAGAAGCTCTCAGAGGAGGTGCTCTGCAGTGGAATACAGCAGGAATACCATTGTCCTGTCTCCCTTTTTTCCTAATATAGCCATAATCAGACCTTGTACACACCTGGGAGCTTTCTCTGTGCTGAGGGTCTCCCACCTTGCTGCTCACAGCAGCTCTGGGGTACAGGAACTGGTAGAGGTGAGCTTGGGGGAGCTTCATCCTGGATATCGACCTCTGTGCCAACGCCATCACTGCTGGCTGTCCAGGTGGGTGGGATTCACCTCAGCTGACTCTAACCACAGGCATGTAAGACAACACCTGGCCTGGCCACATTGCCTGGGCTCCCCCTGCACTGGGGGCAGCAGCAGGGATCCCAGCATGGGGGTCACCCTCTCCAGCCCCCTCCAGCTCTTGCACTGCCATGTGTGGTGGCCCGGTCTCAGGTGGAGTTTTATCTCTCTCCAATCATAGCTCAATCCAGATACCCAATTAAGAAGCCTAAGATTAGAAAATGAACCTCATAATCTGCTGATGGTCTCTCCCTCCCCTTTCATGGTAGGGAGAGAGGCAGAGGCATCTGCCACACAGAGGGTGGATTTTTGTGTCTGTGACAAAATTGCACCTGGGAATCAGCTGAGGGACAATACTGTATGGCCAARGGGTGTACAGATTCAGGCTTTACCTCTCAAAAACTCCTGCAGCCTGTCTGTTTTGGTATGGGTATATTTTATGCAGATGTCTTTCAATTATGTCTTTAGCCTTTTACGTTCTACTTACTACATGYCATTACTATTTTTCTGCAAATGGGGGTATTCAGTGTGGGCGGAAGATTTTCATGGACTGGTGAAATTGTTTCCTGAGTCCACAGGCAGGAGATTGAAACTATTTACTAAATAAAGATAAAGCAAACAACCTCCAAACCCCAAAAGTGTTAGTTTCTCTTGCTTTAGAAGAAAAACATTCCAGCTTSTCATTAGAAGATGATATTTTGAATGTTAGTTATTTTTTTTTTTTAATTAAAGAGAAAATATTAACAAAAGAACCAGGAAAAAAAAGGTTTAATATTATGTTAAATTAAGTATCCTGCGTTTACACAAATAACCTTTCTGTTCTTTTTAGTAGATTTTTTCTTCCCTCATGTTTTTTTTTTCATTTGGCCAGTGAACCAAAAAAACTCAGCTGTGCTCTGAGCTCCAGTTTATACCTTTTGAATGCTAATGGCCACAAGAAGAATAACTCAATGTAAATAAGTTACATTTTCAAAATTAATGAGGTCTGCTAATTGAGTTTATCCAGGTAATAAAATCCATCTAATAAAATATATCCATCAAATATAATTCTCCCAGTTCTATAAAAAATATATGTTTCTTTGCCTGTGTATCATCTGTGTGGAGATAATGAATACCTTGTGACATTGGGGTCAGAGGTCAAATCCCAGACCTTATTACAAATCTAGGGAAAATTACTTTTTCACTGACCTATAGTACGACCTAATAGTCTAGGAGGAGTTAAAGGCCAATTGTTCATTCAGCATCGCCAAATAATATATATATAAGTGCATATATATATTTAATAACACTGATGCAATGAAAACTTACTGCTGTAGATATGGATTTACAGCACATCCACAGGGATTTCTCATGCAGATCTCAAGATGTCAAAAAACAACATAACAGCAACACTCTGAAGTGCATGTTTGAAATGAATGCTGACAGACCTTGGTGTGTGAGGTAGGGTTTTATTGTTCCTCCAGTGATTTGCCACAGCCCTGGATAGYGCATCTTTAACAACTCTAGATGAGAAGCCTTTCTCTCACTTTTGAGGGGGAAGAGGATTAATTGCAGCTACTTTTGCTGCCTGCAAGGAGCCAAGGTGTTCAAGGACTTTGCTCTATGCAGCAAGACCACTGGTGACAAAGTCTTTCCAGGAGATGCCAGCCTTCTGCTGCAGCCTCAGCTGGTGTTTCAGTATGTGGGAGTGAACTGCAAGATTGAGCCAGGGAAATAATCCTGGTCCTTAGAAAATCCCTTGGCAAGGGCTGTGGGGAGTTTTACTTGCTCAGCTCTATGGGACAGCCCCTCACATGACTGCACAAGGCAGGAAAGTTGGGTGGCCCGTGTGGTGTGCAGGACCAGGACCAGAGAGCAGGGCTCAGTGGYGGTGCAGCCAATGAGGACTTTGTAACATCTCAAAATTACACCCTCAAAAGTTATACCAGCCAAAGGTGCTGGCACTAATCAAAGAGTTTAGATGTGAAGAAGAGGCTGCTGCCTTTTTTGTGGCTGAAGATACTGTCCAGCACCAGCTATTATCAGGCCTTCTAAAAGAGCCTCATGTGGCCAGAATGGGGGAGYTTAAACAATCACACATGTTTTGCACATTCATTTGCTCCCATCTTTTAAGATTCAGCTGCATTCTCAGCACACAGGTAATTCACAAATGTCTTTCTCAGCAAACTTTTCTCCTGACTTCCTTCCAGCCTGCTGCACAATAACATCTCCTGTGTTTCCCTCAATGGCCACRTTGAACAGGATCCTGTGCATTTCAGCCTGCCCTGATTTGCAGTTCTGCTGCCCTATAATGACTGACAAACAGACCACAGATTACTTCCATTTTATGACTTGAGTTTAGGGAAATTGAGCATCCTAATTAAGCACAGATGTAAGGTTAAAGTGTAGAACAATCTGGACTGGTTTTCATTTAAATCCCTTTCTGATTAATTTGGTTCCATAAGAGACTCGCAATTAGAAAAAAATATTTTGTCAATGTTGAAAGACATGTGATGTAGAACTGATTGGATTAAATCTGAGTTCATGTGAATTTTGGCAAATTCAATTAGGAGAGGCCCTAGCAAGTACTGTGTGGAAAGCCTCCAATGGCTTTGCAGACTGTATTTGGATTTTCCAGTCCATAACGCTGCATGTGTTGACAGGGCACCATCCCAGCATAATGTGTGAGCATCACAAACAAGTTCCTCTGCTTTGTGGGAACCATCAGGTCAGGAGTAGAGCAAAACTGCAAACCTGGGCTCATTTGAAGATTCCCAGACCAAGAAAAAGACCATGTCAGGATGAGTTAGGGGGCAACGTGAGGAAAGAGCTCAGTGAACAGTTTTGAACTGCTTGTGATGGTACAGGAGTCAAAGGCTAGGTGGGAGAGCTTTCTGAAGCAGGGATGGCTTTTTGTGCAATCTTTTTCTTATGACTGGGACAAAAAGATACTAATTTCTGGCTGCAACATCTAAATGCCACCACTATTAAAGGATTTCAATACTCGATATTAAAATGTTTTATGAAATGTGGTTTTGTGCCTGAAAATGGTAGGTCGGATCTTGCTACTTTTTGACAGATGCCTGGTTGCTCCTGGCTTTAGCTCATAACCTTTTAGTGGTGAAAATATTCACAGAAGTACCTGTGTCAAACTGGATCTGAGTGGATTGTCTGAGTTTTATCCAAACCAAACCTTGCTTCCCCCAACCTCTCCTCTCCAAGCAGACAGAAAGAAATACCTCTCTGGTATAAAACTGAAATGGTTTGCTTTTATTTTCTGACTTTGTTAAAGATAAAATCCAGCTCCTGGCTCCCCCTAAGCTACACAGGAATGTGCATCAATTTTAATACTGGTAACATATGTCATCAGTTTATATTATTTTTAATAATCCTTTGTTCTCTCTATGCTGGCAGAACACGATCACCAGGACTCCTTTGGCTTGATAACTGTTCTGTATGAACCAACAGATAAACAAGTACAGCCTTGTTTTTAAAAGGCAGTTATTTTTCTTCTTTTGATGTGATGTTTTGTTATTGATGCAAAATGAATTTGCCTTTCTTAAGTCTCTTTCTCTTCAGCAGTCAGGCACTGGAGAGCAGTCCAAATATAAAACCAAAACAAAACAGTAAAACCAGCATGTTAAAATGGACCCCTGCAACACAATCAAAATAGAAAGCAAGGGGAAGGCTTGGTGAAAGAACCATGGAACTTGTTGGCCATTTCCCATCTCTCCCCATGGYGGGGGACTGTCACATGTGCCTGATGGGGGTAAAGTCCCCTTTTGCTGTGGCTAAGAAGCCTCCAGCTGTGTTAGCTTTGCCCAAATACTTCAACTGATTTCAGAAGCTTAACAAATACTCATTGCTTTTTGATTCAATTTACAGAACTCATTCTTCTTTTTCTTTTGTAAAATATGGAGGAGGGGGGGGCGAGGGAAAAAACACTTCATATTTTTCCTGAAAACAGAGAAGGCAAAACGTCCCCCCWTGGTCCTCCCCCAAAACAAGCAGCCAAAGACACTTCTGTTGTGACAGAGCAGTTATTTAGGCTGGAGAGGCTAGAGCTGTGCGCCTGGCTCCTCTGTGTTGAACAAAAGGTTCAGCCATGCCCAGACCAATGGCTGAGGCTCCTCAGCAGGGTGAGTCTCTTTGAAACCTCACCCTGCAGCTCCTACAGTCCTGTCAGCTTACAGTGAGGACTGAAGATTATGCCTTGCCTCCACTCAGAATCTCCAAGTTAAAACGATTTYTGTTTTCACATTTATCAAAATGTTTATATTTGGTGATTCTGCCACCAGCAATAGTTGTTTACATTGATCCTTTTTTCTGCAGCTGCCTTCTTCTGTGCATCTACCASTATCAGCTTGTGGCACTCAAGTTCATATGAAAATGTGGCAAGTCAGCTTGCTGATGTATCTCAAACTCCTGATTTTATTGACAGTTCTCCCTTGCAGCACAATTTTTGCTCCTGGAATAGTCAGTGGTAATTTTGCTTTTTCCTTTAATCAGTCCAAGATTTCCTCTGTCATTTTCAGATACCATCATGAATTAGCTTCCTATTTTATCACCTCTGCCTGCTCTGAAACTTGCTTCCTATACTCCTTAAGTTCTKGGTTTCTGTTTCTTCCAGTGCTTTTCCCCTTAAAAGCTGTACTGTGGTTGAAAGTCATTGTAGGGAAGCCCAGGAAAATTTTCTCTGGAGAACCTTAAAATAATACATGCAATCTTCTGCAATCTGGTATACCACAAGGCAGAAGAGGAAATTACACTCAGGTCTTTTGTACCATTAGAATTGACATGGAGATTAATCCTACAGACTTAGGTGGAATCTGAGCTGACTCTTCCACCTCTCTAAGTTTTGAACATGTAATTATTTCTCAGTGGGGAAAACATGGATAGATTTTGTATGACACAAATATTCTTCCCCTTGTCTGGACATCATGAACAATGATACATTTTGATACTTCTTTGGAAGAGTGCATGCAAATCCTATTAACAAATKAAATGCTATGAGGAAAATCTTCTTGAAGCCTTGCTGCAGTTGTTGGGAAGCCAAGATGGTTCATATTGCAAACTTAAAAAGAAAATGACTAAGCTAGTTATTTCTGTTTTGGAAAGAATTTTTTCTTTGGAAGTGCTTTGGAGGCATGTGGGAGTAGATTTTTTTTTTGGTCTGGTATATGTGAATTGTGGATTATTAAGTTATTTTTTATTAAAGTACTTTTTCAAATCCTCTGTAGCCAAACCAATTTATACTGGTATGATCTGACTATGTTATTGCTAAAATAGTGCAGAAAATGTTACACAATTATTTCTTTTTTCGTTTTTCTGTAGTGCCATTGTGGGATCTTGTACAATCAGCAAATATAAAGCCACCTCTTGCCTCTTCTTACCATTAATCAACATAGATTTTGAAGTGACTTGCCTAAAATGGCAGAAATGGTATGGGTTGCACAAAAGCAGCTTTTGCATCTGTTGCCTGGGATTTATAAACATGAGTTTTATTGAGCTGGTGGGTTGTCAGACATCACTTCTAAAGAAAGACTGAGTCATTTAGGTGTACGGACAACGTCTACTTTTAAGTTATAACTTAAGCCTGTAACTTTAACACTTAGGATCACAGGAGAGCACTAGTGAGCAGATGGAGCCCCTGGAACACAGCTCCTTTATGCAGTATGTGGGATAATATCTAACCTAAGAACCTCTCCTCCTGCTCTGTAAGTTATTATGTCCTATCATCTAAAGATCTTTCATCTGTCTCTGTCTTCCTTCACTGTACAGAATGTGGTTTCTGGAAAATATACCTTTCAAAGACATTAAGACAGATCTGTTCAACTTGCCCTGATTTTGCTTGGATATGAAGTCCACAAACAAARTTTGTCCAGGAGGATGTGATTTCAATCCTGTTTGGAACTGACAGAATAAACAAAATAACCACTCATTACAATAAGCACACCAAACCTGTGCCACAGCTGACATGGCAACAGATTTCAACACATTCAGTGCTGAATTCTTGTTAACTGGGCTCGTTCACTTATGCACAAAATCCAGCTCCTAGTCATGCACTTCCCAGACTGTTGTGTCACTTGGTGCAATTCTGCTAATTTCAAACTCATTAAGAAAATATCCAAGCATTACATTACTCTGCACTTTGCATATGTACACAGAAACAGCTAATAAAGTCCATGCTTCTGCCAGGCAGGAAGGGGAAATTTGCAGCCTAGTTGACACTTTTGAAATGAAAAGGAGAAAAATCTCAGCTAGGTGTGCAGGTCTGTCTGCTTACCACCACAAGATGGATTCTGCCTTGTGCTTTTGCAAACAAGCAAAGAAGCAGAACCAAGAGCTCTCTTAAAAGTGGCTTGGATTAACTAGTTTGGAGATGCACCAACCTTGTCATTTCCAGGGGACTGTTTGGAAATTTTCCATCTAAATCAGAAATTATCCGAATGGAAAGAAGACGTTGCCAAACCTGTTAGCAAATTACTCATGCCCATCCTCTGTTTTCCTATAGCTCTCTTTCAGTCTGACTCATTCCTCCCTGGAATTACTGGACATCTCTCTGCTGAATTTGTTGGATGCTTATTTGTTCCTTTTGTTCTTATCTGAGAATTTTATTTACAATTTTTTTTTGGAGTTCATGTAAAAGTAAGCATTTATTGTACTGATAATAAATTCTGAAAAGCAATACTATTTTATATAAAAATCATTCTTCTGTGGACACTGTCCGCACAATCTAATAAAACTCTTAGGAACACATAAAGGAAAGGTAGTGYCTCTCTCTTCAGGGTGAATTTCTCTCATGTAAGACCTTAGCTACAGTGAGATCACACTACGAAACAGCCCATTGCATACATCTTCCACTGAAAACAAAAGGTAGAACTTCATTGAAATAATCATAAAACTGTTTTTCCTATACTAACTACAGCTGTGGGGCATGTTTCTATGGAAACAGTTTTCCTTATGTGCTTGTCTATAGCTAAAGGTCTCAAATGGACCTTCTGTCTACTCATTGCCCGAATAAACTGCAGATTCTGTACAATAATCTCTAACACAGATCAGCTGAATCTCCTGATGTGTGTCAGAAAACATTATCAGGAGGCAAACACCAGTTATTGCAGCTTCCCATAAATTTATAGATAATCAGGTCCTTAGTGGCAAGTTGGCATCTTAAGTGTAGGGACTGTACTGAGGAGTTTTGATTAGAGGTCATTGTCCTATCCTAAGCTGTAACACACACCAATGAATTCTGAGGCTTTGCCTTTGCTGTACAAAGATTTATGTTGCTTTGATTTGAATAATTTATGCTGCATACTCCATTCTAGATAYCAGACGCTAAAAACAATTTGTTCTTTGTTGACATAAGTAAAACACTTGCAAAATTGCTGATTAAACGAGCCACACACCTTAATATTTTCCTTATCGTAAACCATAGCTGTAGCAAAAGACAGCATAAGTGAAGCTGCTATCCTTTCAGTGATATGTGACAGTACAATCTTGTTGGTAGATAAAACCACACAGACAGTGAAACAGCTGTTATTTAAAAACACAAGAAAAATTACCCTGCTTTTTTGATATCCTCAAACAATAAACTACTAGTCCATACTGTGCAAGCTGTCTTTATATTTTTCACATTCTGAGACACTTAAATGCAAAGGTATGCAAATGCAATATTTTTTTAATATGTCCATGTACAGATAGTAAGCTGTGTATGAATAATGCAGAAGCAGTTAGAAATATAGAGACTGATACGTGCATGAGTAGTCTTATTCAGTCCAGTAGAAGGCAACGGGTATTTTTACACCTATTATAAGAACTGAAAGGGTTTGTTTCCAAACTGTGGAATGTTTTTGTCAGTAGAGCATGGGCCACAGTTATGCTCATCCTTACCAGAGTAAAGCTGTCTTATAGCTACTTGTAAAAAATTATGAAGATGACAGGCAGTAACTCTTGASTCCATAGTAGCGCATAGGAGGGTAAAACTCATTTTGTTCTGGAGTTAAGCATGACTGTCAGAGATCTGCTTGGGATTCTTTGGACTCGACAAAGAAAGCCCTTCCTTCAGAAAGTGAAAAAGAGCATCCTTCTGGGGCATGCAGCATGGGCTGAGACAGGAGATATAAGTGAAACAGAGCAAATTCTCCCTCGAGGCAGTAGCCTCTTTATGCAGTATAGGAGAGGAACCCCACACCACCAGCTTTAACTGGCCGCCTAACTTTTAGATAAGTAAACTTAAGTGATCCAAATGCAGTTCTACGTTTCATTACCCAATACCTTCAACATTATGCTTTAAAATGTGATTATACATTTAATTTAAAATCAACTTCACTTTTCATCAGCTACATTCTCAATTTACTCTTTATGTTTCACCCAGTTCAAGCAAAATAAACAGCCTAACATTTTATGTAATAATTTCCTCTTCCTGGTTCCACTATGTGGCACAGGGCTCCTTGGGCTTTCCCCATGGGAAACTTTGATAGTTTACACTTTACATAGCTGAGAGGTGGACATGCTGTGTCAGTGTGCTTGGCTCAACCTGCCTGCTGGGCAGGCTGAATGCAGGTGGCAGGTGGCAGCCAGTAGTAACCAAGGACAGTGAGCTGAAACACAGCTCTGCCATGCTCAGGGCACAGCCAGGGATTGAGGATTGAGGACAATGTCCTGGCTAAATGTGGAATGGGAGCTGTGTGTGTGCGGTGCACACACCCCGGCCCCGCTGCTGCCACTGGATGTTATCAATCAGCCACGTGTTGGGAGGAAAAGTCCATGCTGTAAAAATGGCTACAGATTTCCTGAAGTCACTGTTGTTATGACTCTATACCAGGGTGGCACGTTCCCAGAATAACCAGAGGTTAGTCTAACCATTTGGGGATCAGGCTGTGGCCTCCTGAAGGAGTCTGTATGTGGAGTAATTCCATTTATTTCTGTGGAATTTCATTACACCTTTTCCTGGGCACTCAAAAGAGAAGTTTTGCTTGTTTATTTGTCACACCTCTCTCACATAAATTTAAGTCTGTGGCTTTTGCTATTGTTCAAATAGCTAGGGCTTTTATTTCCCCCAGATGAGCAGTTGGAAAGGTGTGGAACCCTGGAAGCTTTGTAAAAACACATTCACACGGGGAAATGCTGCAAAGTGAATGACATTGGCTCAAATAACGGGAAACCTGTAGAAAAAGAGGGTACTGAAAAGGTGAGTTTTGTAAGAAGAGACCTAAATAAATAAACAGACACAGACATAAAACACCAAAACCAAACTCTCTCGCCTTGTTTATGCTTTTGAATCATTATCAGATGCTTTCCAACCACATAGCTCATATCAGCCATCTAATGGTTCCTAAGACCAATGAAACATCTCAGAACCATATTTCAGGTGGTCTTTGTTGAAAATTTAAATATCTTTTTAAAAACAAAAAAGAGAATTACTTACTGGTGAATTACAAGAACAAAAAKATTACAGACAAATATTAAAAATGTATGTACTTATTCCATTTCTAGGTCTCATTTGTTTCACTATCAGGTTCAGTAGTTTAAAACTCTTTCGTCCAGACTGCTTCCAATAACTTGTGCAAAAGAGAATTGTTAAGACATATGACCTAAGACTAAAACATTCACTATATTGCATTTTTTTCAATTTCTTTCTTTTTTTCCCTTTTTTAAGCATACCTCTATATAACCAAGCATATTGAAGCTTCAGTTAATCCCCATGCATCTGCTTGAGCTTACTCCCCATCTCCCAATAGTCAAAAGAAATCTCTATTAAGGTTAAATGTAAAAACAATGGATACACAGGGAAACCTGCATTAAAAACAAGGCATTCTGGAGCTGAGCAGAGCAGTGGGAGCCAGAAACACCTCTGGTCCATAGCCCTCTTTGTCCCTGACAGAGGCCAATTGTGCAGAGGCTTCAAAATCTGAATGCCAGCATCTGCAGGTCCCTGAGCACTGAGCGCTCACCCCTGGCCCTGGAGGCTCTGCCTGAACCCACGCTGATGGTCTAAAGCCTCCTCAGATACTGAGCTAAGTCTCTACTGGCTCCCATCCCCTTCAGCACCAGTGTATCACTGGCTGGCTGTGGGTCTGCATTTTCTCCTCCAGTGGAGAGTTGCTCTGTTGAAATGGTTTGTTTCCATCATTTATAAATGCCTCTTTCCACTATCCCTTCAGCACTCTCCATGTCAGTGTGTGTTTAAGCTATCAACACCTGTACCCCAACATAGCCATTGAATTATGTAGGAGTTGTAAGGGCTGCCTATTGTAATGTCATCTTCATTAATCAGCCTTTTAATTTTGCAGCATGTTGCTGATAGGAGTGAAGAAATGCCTGATTTGGCTTTGGCTTTGGCTTTCACCACAGCTGTTGCTTCCATCCTTTAGTTGCTACTTTCTGTGGGATGCAGGAATCYGAAAAACTTCCCTTTAAAATCCCTGTGCCAAATTTGGGTCTGTTTGCTCCCTTTTCTGTTAATTAAGGTGGTACAATATTGAAGCCTCACAACAACARTGCAGCAGAGCTCAGGGTGAGCTCTTACAGGAAGGAAAGGTAATTTCATTTTACAGGAGAAGTAGTCTGTCTGCCCCRTGCTCTCACACCCACACAGTCCCATGCCCTCAGCCTGTCCACACAGCCCAGCCATCGGTTCCAGATTACTGATTCTGTAGCATACAAGACAAGAGGTACAGCTTGGTGTACCTTCCTCTTTACGTCTCTTGATGTTTCAAAGTTGTGGTAATGTTCTGGTTTTTCATGTATCCACTTCTAGGGGTTTTCAACAATTACTCTCTTTCCTCTCTTTCACCTTTGTATCCCACCTCTGGCATAGAAAAGATTTATTTTCTCATTTAACTCTTCTTCTGACTGCTTTGAGGCTCCGGCCCTATTCTGGTGCCCTTTCTTTTTTTGCTCTCCCTTGTTTTTTGCAACTGAGAAGTTGATGTAGATCTGGCACAATTTTAATGACCTGTTAGTCTAGGTGMCAAAGACACATGTCCTTTCCACATTTTCTTTTATCTAGTGTTCCTACATTAAATTATCTCCATTCTGGCTGATTTTACTATTTCTATTATATATTTCTACAAATTCGGGATGACAGAGACCTGTAGGAGACTGCGGTGGTCCCCAGGAATTATTTCTATAGGAGATTCATTCCTTCTTTCAAGTTTTTAACTCTCATATCTCACTGTTGATTGTGCTAGGAGCAGTAATCTGACAATCAGTGGATCTGCTCCAGTCTGATTGCTTGTTCCTTTGCTCTTGCCTTGACTACTGAAGGTTTTTGAATGAGGGTTTGCAGGCCTATCAATAACAAGGCTGGCTTATTTTCACATGTTTAGAGATAGACCAAATGTCCTTGATGGTCTCTTCTTCCCTTTACAAAAAGAAACTTATATATCAAGTATTTGTCATCAGTGGAAGAGCTCTGAGTGTGTTTGCTTGTGATATCTTTTATTAACTCTTGTCCATGGAGCCACTACCTTGATACTATCAAAGAAAGCAATTATTAGTGCAATTGCCACTTTTGTGTGGATGTTGTATTGGCAAAGAATAAATGTCATTAATTTATTATCTAAATTCTCATTTGTTAGCTTTTTCTATGTATGATATCTCTCCACAAACWTTTAAGGAGTTTGAAGTAACACTGTACCTTGCTTTGGGGTAAGAAATGCTTTGCTCCTGTCTGGCACCCTCTGTCTACTTCATATAGTGGAGAATTAATTCATTTTTATACTATGGACCACTAYTGATTGTCATCAATTGCCTTTAGCACAAGATAACACTGCTTGTTGGTGCCATTGAAAGCCAGGGCAAGTGTGGTTGTAGGGAGCAGAATATCTGAATAAAAAATTATATTTCTTCAGTTTTGTGAGGGATAACTGATCCAGTCTTCAGTACTTCATGCAGAAACTTTGGGGAAGCCCTTCATCTTTGTCTGCTTCCAGGGAAATGACAGAGGGAGCTGTACTAGCACAACAGGGGAAGTGCATCCTGGTGATGTCCACACTGGCAAGTTGCCCATCTCAGCAGGASCTATTGGGATAAAATTGTGTTGAGAACAAAATAGTGTTGGGAGCCCATAATCTGCATTCTGGGGACTTTGGTCTAGGTGTACTCACACTGTTGTGCACCAAGTCAGCTCCTGGTGCAGATTCCAGTGGCGCCTCATACTCATCAGATTTATATGATTAGCACTAGTCTGCACAAAAGTCTGGCAGTCCCTGGATACAGCAGCCTCTTCCTTGGGAGCAGAGCAGAGGAGGGGAGAGGGATTATGACTGGAGGGGGTGGAGCTGTTTGTAGGAGCTACAGTAGATACCTAATTTAAGGACTGACATCGGTAGACTGAGAGCTGTAGCCTTTCTGCAGGAAAATATTGTCTGTTAGGGAGAGATTGGGAAAAGACCCTTAATTAGATGCTTTGAATCAACCCTTTGAAGGACCTKCTCCTACCCCTGGGCATGGGAGTGAGGCAGTGACGCCAGCCTCACAAATGACAGCTTTAAGTGTGGTGGTGCATGCAGCAGTGTGGATGTCTGTCCAGACTCTGAGCTTGGACTCCTAAATGCAAACGCRGAGATTGATATGTGAACCCAGGAAATTGACTCCCAAGGTCGGGCCTTTGAAAACACCTAGTGAAGAAGGCAGGCAATTACTAAGTATTTCATGTGTGGTGATGCATCTCAATTCATTTCCCACTGACACCAGGAGTGTCTCCCTCCAGCACAGAGTGTAGTCTGCTGCTCTAGCATGAGGGCACTGGTAACACTAGGCTTTCAAATTTCACATTGGGAAATTATGGCCCGCATGTGCCTCAGAAGCATGATTTTGAGCAGTGGTTTCTAAGGTCATAGGAAAATTCAGGTAGAAAAGGACCTCAGTATGCCACCCAGTCCTGCTTTAAATGGGGTCAGCTCTGAAACGTATCCACTTGCATTTATAACTGTATATGTCATGTAATTCCTATGACTGTTGATTTTTTCCCCTGTACTATATACTTTGATTAAGAAAAGGGGAGGTATAGTTTAAGGAAGCTATATCATATATTATTTGTAGAAGTGTAATCTTAATAAACTGAGAAAGYATTGCTATTGTCCTCTAAATAGTTTTCCTTGGAAAACAAATTTTGAGATTTTTAATAATAATTTTGAACGGTCATTGCTTTTGTCATTCTTTATGATGAAAATGGCTTTCAATAGCAGACCTGACTCTGATTTCTTCACYTTGGCAAGCAGGGAAATTACACAAAGTCACCAGTTTATATCACACATCTACTTTGGAGTAAAAACCTGCTACTGTTGAGCCTTGTTACTGATCAATTGTCTAAAAAAAAMCCCTCAACAACAAAGCAATGTTAGGAAATACCTGTTCAATAACCCCTGCAAAAAAATTTCTTTAACTATAATATAGGATTAGCAAATATACACAATTTTTCTCCCATTTGGCCTATTTTATACTATAATCACTTTAGAAGTAATAGGAATTGTTCTCAATTGTATTTGGCACTTCATCTAATCTATCTATTATAAAAGAATAATGCATCTGAACATGAAGAATCTTGAAGCATAGAAAAATGTTGCCTGGTAATGCACAAATAGACCACAAAGGGATTTTTCTTCTCTGTCATTCACATCACAATTCTCTAAAGGAAAGTATCATTTTTATATCTCCTCCCTCAAGCAACATGAAATCTGTGTCCACAGAGCCTGAATATTTGCCATGAGAAAACAAAACAACAATGATACAAAATACTTTAAAACATTTTAGAAAGTAAGGGACAAAAAACACAACCCTGTTTGTTATTACTAGTAAGTTGTGTTTAAAATTAATTACATCTGTGGACTTCTGGAAAAACAATCACATGAGCTATTATATCAAAATTTAATAGGGAAAATTATTCAGAATACTCCAATGAATTTTATTCAGCTATTCATAAAAAGTAGGAACTAGTAGTCCCAAACATTTACATATGCATTTGATGGTCCAAATTATGCTTATAGTAGTCCACAACACTTATTCCTGCATACCCTGCTGTGCAGGCACAAGAAGGGAAAGCAAGACTGTTTTAAGGTGCTCACTCCTGCATATCAGTGGCTGAGGTCCATGYTCCCACTGCTCTTTCTGCATGTGGGGGATGGAGGTAACCTCTGGCAGAGGAACAGCAATAAGCAGCTGGCGATGGTAACTTTTAAAACGGTTCCAGTTAGGTCTGCCAGATTTAATCTGATCATATCCTGTAACAGGGAAAAAAACCCCAACTAATTACTTAAACCTACCCTCTTGAATGTACTGTCTAATTTGAGGTGACTCACCTTTTGGTGATTTATGAGATATGAGGGACATGACTTTTTGAAGAGCACAGTATTTAACTTATTAGGGTTGAAGACAACAAGAATTGACTTCACACACCACAGTTTCAAATCTGAACACGTTGTCTCAAATTAGAGAGGGAGTGGAGACAAATAAATGACTAAGCCACTTTTAAAGGGGCTTTGCTCTTCCCAGCCTCCCCACTGAAGGATTTGTGCATCTTCATTGTGCAAGTAGGGAGTTTACATCCCAAATGGGTCCACAATTTGTGATTCATCCCTTTAAAAATCACAAGAACCCCTCTCCTTTTCAGAGTGGTCTTAGGAAGAGCAGCTATTTTTGGGTCACTGGTGGTCTGGACTCATCTGGCAAGCAGAACAGATGTGATGGATCAGTCTATTGGACAGCTGCAATTACTAAGCATCATTTCCTTGTAATCTGGCAGGACCTTGTTCAGTGAGGAGCAGATATCCCACAGAGATGCTCTGAAGATACTTTCCTGCATTTGGCTTATGAGAACAAGATACGATGAGAGCTCTGTGGCCAAAGGCATGAAAAAAAAAACAACAAAGAGAGAGAGAGAAACCTGTTAAACTTATTATCTGTGTTGTGGAAAATGCCTAAGGATCCCAAGGAACATGAAACTGTTGAGCAGTAGACACAACAAAAATAGAACCAATGCCCTAAACGTTTTAGATGGTGTAGATAATGCAGAGAAATTAGGAGAAAACAAAATGTTCTATTTAATTCCCACASTGCTGGTGGGAAACTGAGGCAGACAAAGATGAAGTGACTTAACTGCACACAAGAAATCCCTGGCATGGTCACAGTTCACAAACCCCAGATATTCCAGAACATTTGCAGCAGCATCACCAAACCCTCTTTTGCTCCCAGATGTGTCTCCTAGTTTGCACTGGTGGTTTTTATCTGCACCAGCACTTTCCTGTCACTGCCTCCTTATTTCTTTTTTTTTTTCTGTACACAAGCTTATAAATATTAACTATATATTGCACTTCATGCCACACCTTAGATCAAAGTGTGCCTTCTATCAAAGGCAAGTGGTTAAACTTCGGGCGGGTTGAGCTGACCCTCCTCCTTCCCCGGYGCGACCCTGGCGAGCGCTTGGTCGAGTCACGGGAAGGACAGCGATGGCCCCCAGAAAGGCCATGGTGACCTCTGCTAGTATTAACAAGTTTCACTGCCCGTGAACGCAGCAAGGATTCATTAGCACAGGGAGGATCCAAAAATACATAGGATGAGGAAAATTAGGCAAATTAAAGATGCACTCAATTTTGCCTCCTCTAAAACGGACTCCCAGAGGAGTGCAGTCAGTTTAACTAGTTTAAAAAGCTGCAGTGTCTAGGGGCAATGTATTTAACTGTTCTCTTCCTCCTTGCACTTTTAGGACCCAGCTCCTTGTCTTTTCCTAGCTGCCAGAAGGGCTTAAGCAGGCTTTCTTCCCTCCTACAGCCCAAYATGGGCTTGTTGCATGTTTTCCTGAAATCTTTGGCCCCCATACCTGGGCTGGACTCCACCAGCAGCCAGCCAGCTCTCACCAATCCAGCGTGGTGCAGCTGCAGCAAGCTGCTTTCTGGGTTACCCAAGCCTGGAAAGGCACTCAGGGTCTCCAAAACCTTTCATATCCCTCCAGTTGCTCCTTAATGTGTAAAGCAGGAGTGTTCCTCCGCAGTAATCAATGGAAGCTTTCCTCCAGCGTGGTCTGTATGAGGGTTTCCTTGGAACCTCCCTGCAGCAGGCAAGCGAACCACCAAGAGCTGATAATCTTCTAATTAGTAACACGGAGTTAGTGAATAACTCATGCTTTACAAATAAGTCAGCACATGGAGGTCTCAAGACCCGAGTGTATCCAAAGGAAGCCCGAGAGAAGCTAATTGACATCTGTGGGGGCTACAAGGTCTGTTGGCTAGCCTTGCAGCTCTCCACAGCTGCTCATGCATACCCAGAGGAACTAAGGGGAGGCTGCAGGCAGCCAATTTTTAAACAAAACCAGAAACCTCCACAGCCTTGTCAATGGGTGAATATTTGTGCGTGTGGACATGTAGCAAGGGGTGTAAACGGGAGCGCACGCTGCAATTTTGGTGTGCAGTAGCCTAAGTCCTACTTATACAGCAATGCTGAGGACAGAATTCCCCTCTTCAAGGGAAAAAAAAAGAATAAATACTCTTGTCTCTAACAGCGACTCTCACCCCCCTGCCCCAAACAGAGCASCATTACTATGCCATTAAACCTTTTGCTCCCCACAGTTTTTTCTCACTCAGCATTAAATGAGGGCCCAGTGCAGCAGAGGGATCTGCAGATGTCAGCCCTCGGCCTCTGTTTCCTTGGGGCTGATATCAGGAGACCCAGCTAGATCTGAAAACCACATCTTTACTGTTGAGCCACTGAGCCCTTGTGAGTGAACCCTGGGCAACCACGGGCAGGGCACTTCCTGCTTCAGGGGTGAAGGGAAAGTTCAACTGAGAAAAAAAGACTATCATCTGGGAAAATAAGACCCAAGGCTCCCCCATTTTGAATAGAGGAAAGAAAATATTTCGCTTTTGCTCTACTGGTGCCAGCAGGCCCAGCAGCATCACTCCTTCCACTAGTGCTGGAGGTAGACCCCGCCACTTCCCAATTACCTCAGGACCACCGTCTCTGGAGGCTCCTTGGAAATGAGCACCATTCCAGGGCCCTTTCCATCACCCAAGTTCTTGTGGTGATGGCTCCTCTAGGCCAGGCCAAGCGCCTGCCTGCACCTTTGCTCTCCTTACAGCACAAGCAGCAGTGGAGCACTTAAATCCTTCATTTCAAAACTTGTAGATTTCACATGGCAAGCGTGGGGAAGCTTTGAAGTGGCCCTAAACCACATGGCAGAGTTTCAGCTTTCCCTGTGTTTCTAAGTCTAGTCAAATCTAGTCTTCAAGCATTTCTAAATCCAATTCATCCACAGAAAGCCTGCACGCTTGTGGGTAATTATCTTGGAAGGTCTTGCCATAGCCTGGCTGTGTATGATACACTCTGGTTAGTGGGAGAATCTAGTTCACTCAGAATGAGGTCATGTTAAGAAGCAAGCTTGCAATCCTCAAATTGCTTTTGTCATTGGAAAAAAAAATAAACCTTACTCATTCAAAGCCTGTTTAAAGCAGTACCTGCAAACCCCCATCAGCACAAATGTCATGACCCACCATGCGTGGTAGGTGATCCCAAGGTCTGTCCTGTCCCATTCACAGGCAGTTCCTGGCATTAAGAGAAGCCAAAGGTGAAGCACAGGCATGGCATAAGGGTGAAATACAAGGATGGGATATTCTGGGAGAATGAAACAGTAGGGAAATTAGGACTGGGACATACATATCGGAGAGAGGTTTTGGTGTGCAGTTCAAGGGATGAGCATATTAAGTGAGGTTTGTAATATCACTTATCACACTCTTTTTCCTCTGCCAGAGTATGGCTTCTTGGCTACTTCCACTCTTCTTTCCTTGCGCTAGACACAGGACTGTGTTGTGGTGAATGACCTGAACTCAGGCAAAGCTGAAGGTTCTCATCTGTGTAAACATTCCTCCCACCGACAGGTTTGCCGACATCATTTTGCTCCACCGAAATTGAGGATATTTGTAGGGAAATGGCAGAAATGGTAACTCCAGGGAGCTGCACCCTTCCTTGCTGCCTCTCACAGGGCTCCCCCACCAGAGAGCACAGTAGGAGATTGGGAGCCTTTCCTTTGATGCTCATAAGACAGAAAGCCAGTAACCCATTCCTCCCCAAAGAGGGGAAAGAAAAATGGGCAGGGGAAGGAGGAGACTTCAGGTAGTTTTCATCACCAACCCCTTAATACCTCATTCCGAAAGGACCTCAAAAGCACATTGGATTGCTGTCATATAACTTGTTTGCATCACTTGTTCCTACCTAGAGCTACTGTTCCCTGGCTTCCCACCTCCCCAAGTCTCACCTACAATAATCCCTATCATAAGCACCTCTGCAGAACCCCCCTCTGCACATTGCTGGGAGAAGCCCTGCCTGCTGCTGGCCATAGAATGTCTCCATTGTGGCCTCGTGCAGGCGCTGTATATAATCTCTCTCTGCCAATATACGTCTTCATGAGCTGCCCCCCTGTCCCCTTCCTCAAAATAAAACGACTATTCTTTTCTGTTTTAAGTAGATTTTGTGCAATAAAAAACATTTTATTGCTTCCAGTAATTGGTATTTAATTTGCAGGCCTTTACAACTTGCAAAGAACAGACTGCTTTAGCCGTAGAGCTGGTATGTGTGTGCACTTTGTGGATTTTATTCCACTGGCACTTGCTTAGTTGACTGGTGTAAAACGATACAGTTATGGTTTTGCAATCAGAAAGGCTGCAGATAAAGACCTGGAGAGACGTTATAAGGTCCTGGGTCCAATTTGAAGCAGCAGGCAGGACAATATAATTTTAGGGGGCGCTGCCAGCCTCAGACATCAAAACTTGACTCCTGTTAAGTGTTTTCCATTTTACTGTCAAAATATCAAAGGCTGCTATTTAAATCCAGAGTCTCTTAAAGTTGATTTTCTTTCTCTCTCCTTCTCCCTCACTTCTTTTATTCCCTTTAACTATCCCGATAAACGCGAGGTGAGGTAACCTGTGAAATGTTAGCCCCCTCGTTCCCCACCTCGCCTTGTAGGGGCATTGAAGCTCGACACAGCCCTTAGCTCTTTTTTTGAGGGGTAAAATCTCGCTCTGGCCTGCCTCTTTTCTTCCAGCAGCGGCCGGGCAGGGGGGTTCTCTGTCCGTCGAGAGCCGCATCTGCTGGCGGCGGCAGCCGGGGCCGGAACAGCTCAGCGGGCACCGGGGGGACCCAGCTCGACCCTTCCTCGAGGGAGATGCCACGGCAACACCCCAACACCCACCGCTTCCCTCCCGGGGCTCGAGGGAGAGCTCAGCGACAGGGACACCCGGCCAGCCGCAGGCTGTAAAGCCGGGGACAGGGCACGAGGGCGGCGTCTGCCCTGCGCCTCTCCTGGGCACACCTGCCAAGCCTCTGCCTCCTGCTCCGCTTCCCCGACGGGCCGGGCCGGGCCAGGTTCGGGTGCAGCCCCGGGCCGGGCAKAATCCCGCCTCGCCTGCCGCAGGGGCAGCGGGGACCGGCGGAGCCTCGGCCGGAGCGGCGGGCGAGGGGAGGAGTGGGAGGGAGGGACGTCCCGCGGCTGTCGCCGAGCCCCGCCGGGCCGCAGGGCTGCCGGGTGTCTGTCTGTCAGTCCGGCGGGTATCTGTCTGTCCGGCCCGCCCGCGCGCGTGTCCACGCTGCCCGCTCCGCGGGGCTCACTCGGGCACCCGCCGGGCCGGCCGAGCACGCGTGGCGCTCAGGAACACGCGTGGCGCTCAGGAACACCCGTGGCGCTCAGGAACACCCGTGGCTCTCAGGAACACGCGTGGCGCTCAGGAACACCCGTGGCTCTCAGGAACACCCGTGGCTCTCAGGAACACGCGTGGGCTCCCTGCTCTGCCTCGCCTGCGCGGCCCCGGCCGAGCTCAGGTTCCCGGCGCGCCCCCGCGGAGGCTCCGGCCGAGCGCCCACCGAGAGAGAGCGCAGGGCCTCCCGCCCTGCCCGCGGCGTGGGCAGCGAAATCGGCTCTCGGATGTACCTTATTTCTGTTTTGAAACATGGCAAAATTCACGGGATTCTGCTGGCAATAAAGTGGCAAATAAATTATTCCTTCCCTGGAGTATTAAACTGTTATCTGATTGAAGTTTACTCCGATGTTTCAACAATTTAGTTTTGTAAGGGAGGAGTGGGAGGAAAGTAGTTGCACCCTTAACAGAATAAGTAAATGAGTAAATAAATAAATAAAGCCCTAAATAGTCTTCTGTAGGGAAGAAGTTAATATACTCAATTATTTTCTGAAAAAAGATCATAACATCTGGAAATTGATATCAAATGGTGTACAATCCCTGAGAGACGATAAACTTCCACTGTATAATATTTCCACTAGAAATCTTAATAATCCCATAAATCTTCCTTGTGAATTGGGAAAATGTAACAGTTCATTGAAATACTCATTGGGAAATAATTGAAAAAATGTAATAGTTCACTGAAATATTCGTGGGTTTTTTCTTTCTTTGGTGCTGTTGCTAACTCTGTGCATGTGTGTAAATATTCCTACTTCGTTTTAAAGACATACACGGAATATTCCCTTGAGCGCTGCATACCATAAAAGAAAAATATGCCCTTTTGACTTATTAATCATTATTACAGAGTTCAAAATTGCAGCGTCCCTCACACATTACTAGAGAAGGCAAACAATTCTCTCTGTGTGTACTTCGTGTTGCTAAATTAAGTACAAACTTTACAGC
This sequence comes from Cardinalis cardinalis, assembly GCA_014549065.1. NCBI lineage: Eukaryota > Metazoa > Chordata > Aves > Passeriformes > Cardinalidae > Cardinalis > Cardinalis cardinalis. Next base: position 5,157,210 of record JACDOX010000018.1, read on the forward strand.
TCTAAACTTTTTTCCTTTCTTTTTTTTTTCTTCCCCTCACAGACTCTTCCTATTCTGCTCGAGTTATCCAGGGCAACTGAAAGCAAGGGGACTACTCGCCCATTATGCTGGCCCACTGCATCGTAATTAATTACACACAAAGGCAATTGCTTATTGTAATTCACCTCGTGAATGTTTTAATTTTGCAGAAGTAAAAGTAGATGAGGATTTGAACACGTCTAGGCTCCCTGTAATGAATATATGAGTAATTAATGTTGCTGGAAAGATACAGCTTTTTATACGTATTAAAAAAATAATAATGTGATATAGAAGAGATGTGTGTGTGTGAGCGCGGGTGTTTGCTTGTACCTTGGTCCGGGAGAGAGGAGAGCATTTATGTGTTTTTGTACTGAATTAATGTATCCCTTTGGTTGCGTTACTACAAGTCGGAATAAAGACAATTAAGCCCTTAGCATTTCTGTCACACTCCATTAATTACTGTAGCCGCTGCTGTCCCGACCACTTCGTAACATATTCATCAGGTACGGTACGAGTCCAGCAGCGTCAGCCCGTGAAGTAGGCTATTGTTAGTTTAAACTATAGCCTTTCAAGTGTTCTTTATTTTACTTTTCATGCAAGATTGTTTTCCTCTTTTTTAAAAATGTTTTTCTAAAAATAAAACTCAACGTAAATGTTTTAAGATTAGATTTGCCGGGCAAACAGTTTAATTTTCACCATATGTTGCCACAACAGTTTGTAAATTTTAAAAAAATTCTTTCCACTAAAACCACCACCAAAAAAAATCTGATATAAAAAAATGTATTCTTCCCAAAGCGTCTCCCTCCTGTGGGCTGTTTTACAGCTCCCAAATAAATCTTTAAGGTTGCAAGGAAGGGGAAAAAACAAAAGTACCCTGATGACGGAAAAGCAAGTCCTGCCATGATAATGTCCTTTATTAATATTATAGATGTGTAGTGTGCTGGATGGATCAATCATATCCATTCACAATCAGGATTAAGAGAGCCTATTTTAATGAAAATCTATTAGTCTCTCGCTTGAGACACGGATGCTGCTTAAATCAATAAACAGCATAAAAGAGAATACGACGCAGGTTTCTAAATTAAAAAAAAATCCCATCTATGAAATGTGTTAAGACGTCTGTAAAATCCTGAAACCCTCGATCGATACTTATAAATATTTAATTTTTTTTTTTAAACACAAATTGAAAACCATTAACACTGCATCCATTCTTATTATTAAAACAAATTGTCCTTGGAATTATGTGCTGTGGAAATGGAGCCAGATTGAAAGGGCATCCTCTGAAATATGTTTACTCGCTTTCATGTAAACCAATAAAGATCTGCAGGAGTCTGTAGCGTGAGCAGAAAGGTTTGATGTACAATGTCCATGATTACAGTCCCTGAATTAATCACCAGAGAGAGAAGGAAGGAGGGAGCGAGATGGAGAGACAGAGGACTCAGTTATCTACTCAACAAAATCTTGCTCTTCGGGTCAGCTCTCATTAAAACGTGGATTAAACCGATGATTTTTCTGCTTGCTTATTTGCCCCACTTCGACCAAAATAAGCTGAAGAGGGGAGGGTGGGAGGAAATCAGTTTCGCCCTACGTCATACCACGAGTAAATGTACAAACGTAAATTCCTCCTATAAATATGAAATTCAATACTTTGCCTCGGAAATGCTTAAAGCTAATGCAACGTTTAAACTCATTCATGATTATTCCTCTCGTTTAACTCGGAGAAAAACCACAATGGTCAAGAGCTTCCTTTGAAAGAGGAATTAAAAAATGACACATGGATTGACACCACGCTAAATAAACGCTCCTCTCCCTGCCGCCCAAGGTCCGCACTCCCGGCTGCCAGGCTGCCTGCCCTGCTCGCAGATGCCCCCTCTCGCTCCGGGGAGGGGGCACCGGGGGGCGGGCTCGGCTCTGTGGGGAGCAATCAGCCCCGATGGGGCGGCGGTGGGGAAAGGAAGAGGGGCAGAATAAACGGGCCGCCCCTTTTGTCCACTTAGGACCCCCAGACGAGCAGAAGGCTCCTGTCCTTCCCCGGGGCAGTAGGGAGGGAGGGAGGAGGAGGAGGATTTGGGGGCATGGTGCCCTCAGGTGGGCCGGGCAGCCGGGACAGCCCTCAAAGTGCCGCTGATGGCCGGTCCTGCAAGGGGGGATCGGGGACAGCTGGGTGGCTTGTGGCCCCGCAAAGAGGTGCCCAGGGCACCGCGGGGAGCTGGGGGCAGAGGGAAGTTCCGAGGAGCGCTGGTGACTTTTAGGTTTGCGACAGGGTCCCAGGAGTAGTTCCTCTGTCTCTCTCTCTCTCTCTCTCTCTCTCTCTCTCTCTCTCTCTCTCCTTCTCTTTCTCCTTCCCTGCATCCCATCCCCAGCTCATTTATCAGGAGCAGCAATAAAGGTAATTCCTCTCTGAACCCGCCGTCAAAGTTTGTAGTGGGGACAAAATTGCCCCCCACTTTTGTTCCCACCTGCACCACCTTGCCCTAAGTCCCCCCAAAGCCGCGGGCTGCGCAGAGAGGGGGGCCCGGGGGCGCTCCCCSCTCCCGTCGCTCCGTGCCGCGCCGCTGGGACGGGCCGGGCCGGGCCCGGCTTCCCCCGCAGAGCTCCGCGCTGCGCGCCGGGCCGTGCGCGCCCTCGGGGATGCCCGCGGTTCCGCGCCCTCCGCCGCCCGCCCCCGCCAGGGTCCGCGGCGCGGGGTGGCGGCCGGATCCCCGGGAGAGCTGAGCTTTACACTGGTCCTGTTTTGTTTATTTGTTTTTACTATTTTCCCGTTTTTTCCCTTTCTCTTTCCGGTGCTTTGTTTCGCTTTTCTCTTTCGGAGCGAGTCTGAGGCAAGTTCCCCCGGGCTGCGAGGCTCCCCCGGGGCCCTCCCCGCTGCCGTCGAGGCCGCCCGGTGGCGGTGGCCCGCGGGCTGCCCCGCGCCGAGCTGTGCCCCGCGCCTTGCGGGAAGCGGGGTACAACCAACCTTCCCGCCGGGCGCTGCTGGGAAGCAGGGAGGGAGGGATGCGGAGCGGGCAGGAGAGCTTTTTCCCCTCCTCCATCAGAGAAGGCTTGGATTTGCCCCTGTCCGCGGGGGCAGGAGCCCGGCAGAGGCAGGAGGCGCCGGGGGCTCCGGGAGGAGCGCGGCCGGCGCTGGCGGGGGCTGCAGGCGTGGGGCCGGGCGCAGGGGGGAGCTGCGGGGAGGAGAGCGGGACGGGGGCGAGAGGGAGGAAAGGAGGGATCCGGCAGACTTGGTGCAAACTCCGGCAGCTGGGGAAGCCGACGCGCACCGCGCCTCTCCAGCGCTGGGGACGCGGAGTCAGTAAATATTTATCCTTGATTGCTGCTTGCTGCGAGGGAGGCAGAGGGAGACTGGGCACGGTGGSGATCGGTGCCGTTCGAGCCGAGGGATGGGGAAAGTTCCCGCGGCGGGGGCCGGCCCCGGTACGGAGCGTCTCCCACGGGGGAGTGAGCGCCGGGGTCCCCGCGTGTCCGTGACACCCTCGCAGCACGCACCAGCCTGCACGACAATCCTCTGCGAGCCCTCTACGCGCATGAGAGAGGCACGAGCAGCGCCTCGGCCGGGATCTTTCCTCAGCCATACGTTACTTCCCCGTCTATCGTTTGCCTTTATTATTTATGTGGTGCCGTGTGATATACATTAGAGCCTCGGATTTGATTGGCGTTTGCGATGACAAGACCTGTTTGTTAAGTTGTAAGGCTTCCTCCGCTCCCTCACTTGTTAAACGAACTCTGGAGGAAGGATGCCACCGAGACACGACAATATAATAAATGTCAGGGATATCCGCAGTGCCGAGATCAAATGATCAATCCTTGTCCGCTAGATAATCATTTTAAATTCGCACAGGGGGAGATTGATTTTTTTTTAAGCCCTTTATTAATTGCTTCCTCGATTATTATTTTTCCCCCTCCTCCTGTGGAAGTGTTAACTCTGGTGCTGGGGGCACCTTCGGATTAATTAAACGTATTTTTAGCGTTTTAATGTTCTGCTAATTTTCAGAACAGCCCCACACTCCCCCGGAAAAGAAACAATGGCCCCTTGCTCCAACAAGGAGCCTGCTTTGGTTGCGATTCAGAGCAGAGGGTGGCGTGATGATGAGCTCTGATTATCTCAAACTCGAGGCGGGGGAACGAGAAGGACGTAAAAAGCCAAACGACCAGAAGACAAAATTCCTCCAAATACCGAATAACCTTTCGCGTTAAAGCCCGAGGAGAAGAGACAGAAATAAATAGCTGGGAAGTCGGCTCCGCATGGGGATCAAACGGTGCGGAGAGGCGCTGGAAATGCCGGCGCTGTTATCTGGAGACGAATTTCAGGCAGCTATTCAAGCGCACAGAATAATAATTATTCCAGGAGTACAACAAAAATAATTGCAGCCTACCAAGATCAAGGTGGGGAAAATATTGCGAGTTCTATGTTAAATCCGGCAGGGTATGTTTCGTTGGGGCAAAAAAAAAAAAAAGGTTTAATGCTCTATTTGTCGTGTACACACTGCCGTGCTAACAAATTATCCCTCTGCTGCATGCAGCAGGATAGCTCGRTATCCAGAGAAACATTTTAAATTTTAATTTCCCCCTACAGTACCTTCAGACAACATAATAACAATAAACAAGGAGACCGATCCTTCAATGTTCACATACATCTGGAGAGACTCCCTACCTATGGATACCCCACAGCCAAATAAGCCACTCCACATCCTCCGAACACACCGACACGGATCTCCGAGGCACCTCGCAACTTGTTTAGCTGCAGCACACGTCCCCCTCCGTGCACCCACCCACCCACCGCCAGTCAGAACAGGCAACACTTTTAAAGCAGCATTTTGGTTTCGCTGATTATTCTGACCGTTTACTTAAAAGAAATTAGCTAAATAGCAAATCAGGTAGAATTTCCAATGATTACAAAAAATGCACATCTCCGGCTTTTTATTCATTACCTTTTTATTGAACACTCATTTTCCTTTCCTCTTGACAGCGATACATTTAATTGCAGGAGCTCAGTTATTTGGTTAGCAGTGGGTCCGTTTTTACTCACAGTGTTGCCACGCACAGGATGTCCTTAAAATCAATTAAGTCTTCCTCGACTCTCATTTCTGCAACCCATTTACAGAATGTAGATACCTATTTTCATGTTTTCCTCTTCCCCCCTCCCTCCCTTTTATTCCTCTCTCTCTCTCTCTCCCTCTCCCTCTCTCTCTCTCTCTCTGTCTCCCTCTCCCCCCCTCTTTTTCGCTGTTGCCTCTTTGCCTCCCTAAATCAAGGTGCAAAGATGCCAAAGAGTGATGAAATGAAAAGAAAGCCAATTGCTGGACTGAGGTGGGGGAGATAGCTGCTCGGAGTCCGCCTGCGACTATGGAGCAGTCAGTAATTGCTGGAGACAGGGAGAGCTGGGGGTTGGGCTGAGGTAGCCATGTATAAATAGTGTGATCTCAAATTGAAAGGCATAAATAACAGCAGGAGTGATCTAACCCTATACAGCCCATCTTCTACGTGCAAAAACAGCGTGCGGAGGACGGCCACATCTCCGATTGAAAACAAGTGGATCTCTGTGGATAAGATCACCGGGCAGCCATGGAAGAACTTACGGCTTTTGTATCCAAATCTTTTGACCAGAAAAGCAAAGAGAGCAGCAGCGGCAGTGGCAGCGGCAACAAGAAGGAGACCATCACGTACAGGGAAGTTTTGGAGAGTGGGTTGGCTCGCTCTAGGGAGCTTGGAAACTCTGATTCTAACCTGCAGGACATGACYGAGAGCAGCAACCATTGCCCGGTGCATCTTTTCAAAGACCACGTAGAGAGCGACAAGGACAAACTGAAGGAGTTCAACACGGGCAGGACAGCGGAAGGTAAGAGCAGGGCTGGGAGCCCTTCGCCCCGCGCTTCTCGCCGGCAGCCCCGGTCCCCTCCGCGGCCGCCCCTGGCTCTCCGCGGCGGGGGCGGCTCGGTCACCGCGGCCCCGGTGCGGCCCCGGCGGGGCGAGCGGGATCGCCTCCCGCATCCTGCTTCCCTCCGGCGGCCTCCTCCCTCCCTGCCTCCCGCGGCGGCGGGAACACAGGCTTAGGAACGCGTACTCCTGCATGCATAACGCGAGCGTAGCCGCGGAAAACAAGTCACAACTTCGGTCCTGCCCCCCCGCCAGCCCCCGTTCACATCCGAAATCGATCCGGTGCGTTAGGCGTTCTCTCGCCTGGGGGAAGGGGGCAGCGCAGAACGTCAGACGTTTTTGTCTCTATCTGTGTATTTTCGTACGAGGAAACCTTGTTCGGGGAGTTTTAATGCCTTGGGAGACCTGTTCTTCCTGCTTCCGGGCCGTCAGGATGCTGGTGCTCCTTCTGGGAGARAGCGGGAGGTGGAGAGGGCTCTCTCTGGACATTTTGTCTTGGGTCGGTCAGCCTGTCCTACTCGGAGGCTCCGACCGGCGGGGRCGAGAAGCAGGAGAGGAGGCTGGCTGCGGGGCAGCTGCCCGGAGCCGGCGAGACAGAACCTCTCTGCGGCCAGAGGCACCGGCCGACACTGGTCCCTCGGTCCCCTGCCAGTCCTGTCACCTGGGCCAGGGCAGCACGGCACCCCCCCGACCCCATCCCTTCTCTAAGCAACAACAACGACAACGACAATTCAAAAAATATATGTATTTTAAACCAAGACAACTAAAAATCCCGCACAGGCTCACAGGGGAAGGAGAGAATTAAAAGGACGGGGGGATTAGAAAGTTGAGAAAGTGTCTCCAGGCAAGTTAGACAGGTGGACCTGCCTGGGGAGCTACTGGCTAGCTTGGGGTAATAAAAAGCGGTTAATAGGTTGGGGAACAACAACCAGCTTTTCAGCTGTTTCCTACTGTTTGATCTTGTTTAATATAACACTGGGAGATTTAATTTACAGCCCAAACTTTTATTTAATATCCTTCTCTTTTCTACTTGCTCCCCAAACAGAAGAACGAGGTACAATCCCGTATTCGGGTGCCCATATTTCTGCACAAGCCAGTACCACTCAGCTCTGCTTATTTTCCTTCTCTGGTCGAGAGACTAAAAAAACGAGATTCAGCTTAAGGGAATCATTCGATGCAGGAGAGGATTTTTAAAAAAAAGAATGAAAGCAGGGCATGCTTCAAGAATTAAAAATAGAATGAGAAAGAACCAAAAAACCCCCTCTACTACTCTCCTCTTTTCCTCATGAATCGAAATTCTGGCTTGTATGTTTAGCTAATCTAATCTACGGAGAGGGGCTGGGGGTGGGGATGGAAGGGAGGAGTTGGAAAGAGCTGAGATGCTTGTGACAGTTTAAATTCATGCCAGGTTTCAGTCTAATTTCAACTGATTCCGGCGTGTGATTTCAGTCCCACCGATATGCTAGTTAATATTTTATACCTATCACGGACATGATGTAGCCTCGGAAAAGAGACAGCTTTTGAACGCGCCTGATTTTCCCTAGGCATTTGCTGGGTTAGCACCCTCGTCTTTTCATAGGAATTCCCTTTACAGGAGAAATGAGAGCAAAACGCCATTAAAACCAACTAGCGAATTTCCCCATCCAGAGGCCAGACCCTTCCCAAAGTTTTATGCAGCCAGTATCAGCCCGGAGCCCGGGGGAACGATCACGGCCAGACAATTTTCATTTTGGAAGTGAAAACGAATGCTTCAGCTTGGGTCCGGCCTGACTTAAGCCCYGATGCAGTTCAGAACGCTTTATTGCGTTTAATTAACTTTCGATTTGCAGTTTATAATTTGCATTTTTGGATGCTCCTAAGTATATGGGTTAATATATGTTCATGAGCACATTTCTCTGTRTGTGTATACATACATATATATGTATACAATACCTGTGTACTTGGTGAGGGAAAAGGGAATTAATTCGGGATCATCCGCAGATGCGACTGCCCCGAAATCCACACCACCCAGAAGGGGAGGCACGACAAAGGAGGCAGTCGGGGCGGGCTCGTCCCGGGACTCCGCTGGTGCCCCGCTGGATGCGCACCCGGCGGCGCCCCAGGCAGGCAGGGGATCCCGGGGAACCGGTTCAGCCTAAAGTGGTGTCCCTCGCTCCAGCATCCCTTCCTCTTTTCGTTAGCTGGATTTGAAAGAAGGACAGTGTCTTAGGCCTCCCGACATTAAGGAAAAGGGGGAAAATCTGTATTAATAAAAACATAGGAAATAATATGCCAAAGCAAAACAAATCTCTCTACCCAARACAGAAAAGGGGAACTGTTTTACCGCTGCCCCCAGAGCCTCCCCTCTGCCCGGGACAAGCATTCTTAGCGGCCGCCTCTGGTCGCAAGGTCTCCAAGAGCCCTGTTGGAGTCCCTGAAGGTTGGGAGGGTTCCTGCTCTTTCGGAGGGGCTGGGGGTGACCCATGGCCCTGGAGCCCGCTGTCCCGCACAGGGGCCGCCTCCCCCGGGGTTTCGAGCCTCTGGTAGATATTTTGGGGGAAAGAGGGGCGTTAAGGAGGAGAGAGACAGGCGGTCTCTGTCTCGTGCCCGGGGAAAGTTTCTTTTACRACACAAATACTATCATCGAGGCTTCACCATGACAGTGGTAGGGAGCTTCTTGCATAACCCTCTTTGGGAGAAAACGTCGCCGGAGAAACCCCCTTCCCCCACCTCTTCCCACTGCCTGGAGGTATCGGGGGCCGGCGGTTTTCCTATCACCCCTTCCCCGAACTGCCCGTACCAGCGGCTTCCTCCTAACCCTGGAAAGAAAATAAAATCATATGTATCTGTACAGTTTTTCTGACAGGGCACCAGACAGGCAAGGCAGCGCGGCTCCCTTCCTCCCCCGGCCCTGGGGCGMGCTGCCCCCTGCCCGGCGCGGAGTCTGTAGCGCAGCTCAGCCCCTCTCGCCCCTCCGGGCCCTGCCCGGGCACCTCCTGCCCCCTCCGCCAGCTGCACCCGCAAGTTGTGCTGAGTTTGGGGACGAAGAGGGGAGGAGGGAGACCCCTGTGTGGGAGAATTTCGAAGAGGTGCGAGGGGAGGCTCAGCGTCGTTTTCTTCTTCCCCCTCCCGGCAGGGATCTACGAATGCAAAGAGAAGAGGGAAGATGTGAAGTCAGAAGATGAAGACGGACAGACCAAGCTTAAACAAAGGAGAAGCAGAACCAATTTCACACTAGAGCAGCTGAACGAGCTGGAAAGACTTTTTGATGAGACTCACTATCCGGATGCCTTCATGAGGGAGGAACTAAGCCAGAGGCTGGGACTATCTGAAGCTAGGGTTCAGGTAAGAGAAAGGCTCTGTTCCTGGAAACGTGCTCACCTCCCTTCCCAACTGCCAGCGGATCCTAGCACAGTGCCCCGTTTCACGGAGAACGGGGAGGTGAAGGCAGAGGTGACACGTGTGATGGGAAAGCTGTTTGCAAGTCTGCTGTACCTGTCCTGCCAAACAGTTATTCTGCTCTGGGAATATCTGCCCGTGTCTAGCGTTTCCCAGGAAGGCGGTTTAAAATTTTTTTTTTGTATGTGTGTGGGGTAGGGTGGTTGGGTGGTGATAGTGTTGACAAGTCTCTGATAACTGAACAACTGCTTTTTTTTTTTTAAATTTCCTTTTTCCCTCCTTGCAAACGTGCCATTTACTCCCCCTTAATCCTTATTTTCTTCCCGCTTTTTCTATTATGGGGCCATTATGGGGGAAAAAAAAGAAAAAGGCCAGAAAACAATCGCCTGAATAAGGCTAGACAGTTTGGGTGCTGAGGGACGGGATTAGGCAGAGCCGGGGGAAAGGTGCCGGCTCTGATTCGCACAGCAAGCGTATGAATGCATGCCACCCCATCTGCTGGAGGTTCCCCCCGTCCCTCCCATCCTACTTCAGAGACAGCTAAATGCCAATTAGACTTCGAAATCTTGAAAATAGATCCGGGTTGCTGTAGTCCTGGGGCCACCAGAGCTGTCTGTTTGGGTGGCTCCACATCGATTATTTTAAAATTTGATTTTCAGTTTGATGCAGAGGAAAAATACTCCCTCTTCCCCCAAGCCAACTAGGGAATGCTTCCACAAAACAGATGTCATATTAAAAGAAACAAAAACCCTCAACCAAACAAAAAAAAMCCCAACATAGAAATAATTACCAAAAATCTACCTAGAAAAAAATAAGGTCAACCTGTGGCTCTCTGAGCAGGCCCAGAGCAGGAGARACCTGAAGGAAATCTCTTCTTGGATTAAAATTCTATACTTGGCCTAACAGACACAAACCAAACTAAAACTCTAGAAGAAAAAGTCACCAAGGCAACYCCTCCACTGAACAAAACGCCCTCACACCCTGGAGATAAGAGATGCCCMTGGATATGTATATCTGCCCATAGGAGTGTGCGGGTAGCTACACACGGGCAGGGTATGGCTCCTTGGGCAGAGATGSAGGCTCCATGCCCTGACCTCACTCCCGGGGCACAGCGGGAAGTGGGGAAACACGGGCCCGAGCTGGAGTGGGGAGAGGGGTCTGTTGGAGCCCCTCCTTAAGCATGGAAGGCAAGCTGACAGYACACTGCTCAGCCAGCATTTGCCTGAGCAAGCCACCACCTCGCTTTAAACAACTGTCTCCTGGAGGCAAATCCTGAAATAAATGGAGTACCTAAGTTGCTTTCGTTCCTTTTTTCCTTTTTTTTTTTTTTTTTTTTGGTCTTCTTTCAAGGTTTTAAGGTTTTATTCTCCCCTGAGCTCCTATGAGTCTCAGTACAAACCGAGCAGGGCAAGGGATGGTGCTGGGCACACGCCTTAGGAATGGCAGCTTCTTGCAGGGAATATTGCAGGGGTTCAGAGTGCTGCTGGCCTACTTTCTTCTGGAAGATTGATCTAACCACACCATATAAATTAATGAAAAGATTAAACTTTTGCTGAAGGGGACATCAACTCTTATGTCATCTTCCCAGATCTTCTTACTTGGGCTCTGTAATATCTTTCCAAGGCCTTGATGTACTGTTTCTATAAAAATAAATTACTTGTAATTGAATTCTGCACTCTTTCTTTCAAGTACTTTATTACTGAGGAGCACCTTAACAGGATGTTCATAGTTACAGGAAAATTGGTGCTTGAAGTGCTAACAGATCTTAAAACAGCACACACACAGAGAATAAAAAGAAAAAAAAGCCCCCCAAAAAATCAGGAGGAGATTATGACCGAGGTTAAAAAAAATGTATTTATTAATTTTATAAAAGAGGCTTTTGTGGATTAAAAAAAATCCTTATACATAAAATAAGTATAAAGAGGAAAAAGAGGGAAAATGGACAATTAATTAGGAAATAAGCACAGAGTTAATATCCATCAATAAGTAGAAGCAGAAAAATAAAAAAAAAAGGAAAAGGCAGAAAAGGGAAAGGTTTGGTTTTTGGTTTTTTTTCCCCCTAATACTTTCAGAATTGTTCTCTAATTCCTATCTGAACCTCTTGTCCCTTGCTGTTAAAGGATATAGTTTCAATTTAGCGTGGAAATTTGCTGCAAATAAATTGAAGCTCCTATGGTAGCTAGTCCTTATTAACCTTTTATTTTTAGTGTTGTACTGGAAACTCATATCACCCAGCTGTCAGGGTTATAATTGAAAGTTATGAGACCATAGTGAGGAGCAGGCAGTAATTCAATTACAACAAATATCTTTGGGTTTATGGTGCAGGGCTAAATTAAATGTCATTATTCACTGTCTCTAATGGAAATCAAAAGGAAATCAGATTAGAGCATTTGTGAAAGAAATCACTGAGTGATCCTTAATGAAGAAATAACTGTCTAAAACAGTGTACTGTGCTTTACTTAGCATATTCATGACTAATTGGAATTGATCGCGAATCACACCAAGCCTGATTTATTATCGCTTAATGCAGTGGCTAATTCATCACTTTTATTCCTCATAACCTTATTTTTTCGTAGCTAAAGGGAAAGGCCACTTCGTTTTCCAGATTTAAATATAATTTCTGTTTGAAAGATGTTCSGATTTGCAAGAGAAGTTGTTTAAACGCTGCTTAAATTTCTTCTGACAATTTACACTGCTTTGTCGAGGCGGGGGGGGGGGCATGGGGAATACATACAAGGAGATTTCCTGCAAGGATTTACCACAGTAAAAAAAGATGTATTATTGTCGCTACAGCTCGATAATATTTTGCATGCTCATATTTAAATGCATCTGTACATGTGTATAAATCCCTAACGGTCCAGTAAAAAGGAGAAGCGATGCACGTTGCTGATATTTGCGAATTGCCGGTAGGGAAAAGTAGGCTTGTGCTTGTGCCGCGCTGTGCTGCGCAGGGCAGTGGGGCGGCAGCGACGCCCGCTTAGCACGGGGAGGATTGAGCTGGCGACAGCCGTCAGGGACAGGAACCAGGACTGGTGGGTGGATGCGTCTGTATGTCTATCTGTCTGTCCGTCCGTCCGCCGGTCGGTCTGTCCGCACCCGCTGCGCCCCGCAGTCTCCCGCTGCGCGCTTCCCCCGCAGACACCCTAGGCAGGAGAAATGGTGCGCTAAATCAGAGAAGGCCAATTCCTACTTAAGAAAATCACTGAGGTACCCGAGGTAATTAATGCCTTCGGAAGCCTTTCTTTGCACTAATTACTCCGTTGTAAATGACCGTCATTAAGGCAATTGAAGAAAGCTTGAAGGGAAAATTTGATGTAGGAAGTGCAGTTAGTATTAATTAACCGTATGATCTCTTGGCAAGTGCAAGAACATCAAAGGTTGTAGGTGTTTACTTAGCCACAAGATTTTATCAGCGGTGAAAGTCAATGTTTGTCCATATTCGGTAGGTTTTGGTGTAAAGATAGGGATCCGCAAAATATTTTGGCCCGCGTTTCTGATGATGTTTTGGGGCGAGYTGTTAATCGAGCACGGCAGAAGGGGAAAAGTAATGAAAGTCTGAAATGCCCCCGGAAAGGAGGCACGGGAAGCGCAGTGGCAACTGCAAAGTTCTTCGGTTGTTTGAGTGAGAACGGCTGGAACTGGGGAAGCATTATCGGATTACAGGCGTTCCTCGGGTAGGGGCATGAGCACTTCTTTACATCCCAGCCTGCAAAAGATGCTGCTCTTGTCTGGCCAGAGGTCTGCAGAAGCGGATTTTGTTTTCTTTAACATTTAGGGAACGGGGAACGATTCAGACCCTGTCGCGAAAGTTGACCGGCTCGCATCCTGTCAGAGATCATCGATTTTAAGCCCAGCTCGGGAGAGGGCCAGGAGCTCCAGTCTCTTGGGGGCAAGACCCCAGAGTCTGACCTGGCCCACGCTGGCTCTTTCTGGGCTGCTTAAGATGACTGGGAAGGGTACGAGGGTCCCCTCCGTTCTGCGGGTGGTCTTACTGTAAGTGTCGCTCCAGACGGGTGGCAGAAGGACTGCCACTGCCTGCCCAGGGGACACGGGGCCCTCCGGGACCGGTGCTGAGCGGGCAGGATCCCGGTCTCTCCCTCTGCGAGAGCGCTCCCCAACTCCTAGGTTCAAGTGAGGGACGGCAACAAGGAGCAGGAGCTCCCCCCCCGAACAGCCCCTCAGCAGCACAGAGAGGGGCTCACTCCGCCTGGGCTCGAGCTCATCCCCTCGACTGCTCCCGAGGGAAGACCTCAGCAAAGCTGTGCAGTCACTGGCCTCACCCCTCCATCCCTCCTAGCTCCTGAGATAATGCTCCCTCAGCAGCTGCCTAGGCCACCTCCATCTTTTTTGTTGTTGTTTTGTTTTTGTTTGCTTTTTCTTTTCACAGGTCTGGTTCCAGAACAGGAGAGCAAAGTGCCGAAAGCAGGAAAACCAGATGCACAAAGGTGGGTTAGGGGTGCGGACCGGCCGGGGGCTGGCGGCCTCGGGGCGCCTTCGCCACTCACCCGGCCCTGTGTCTCTCCGCAGGTGTGATCCTGGGAACCGCCAGCCATTTAGACGCCTGCAGAGTAGCCCCCTATGTGAATATGGGAGCCCTGAGGATGCCTTTCCAACAGGTAGTTAGCTCCGGTTTTATTTTACTTTCCCCCAGTAAGCTCCGACCCCCATTCGTTTGCACGGGAGGAAGCCGGACACGTTTACAAGTGCCATTTATATAGAAGTTGGCACGTATTAAAAACAGGCTGTAAAACTTCGTGAAGGAGCCCCCGCCCGGCTTTCGGGAGCTCAGCGCTGCTCTGGACGGAGCGGGGGGTCCCGCGGCCCCGGGAGGCGCCAGCGGGGCTCGGGGCCCTCCGCAGCCGTGCCATGGGCTGGCACAGGGCCCCGGGGCCGCCCGCAGACCGGACCGGCCTCCCGGGGCCGCCCGCAGACCGGACCGGCCTCCCGGGGCCGCCCGCAGACCGGACCGGCCTCCCGG
>JACDOX010000018.1:5171462-5250474 GCA_014549065.1 Cardinalis cardinalis
CCCGGGGCCGCCCGCAGACCGGACCGGCCTCCCGGGGCCGCCCGCAGACCGGACCGGCCTCCCGGGGCCGCCCGCAGACCGGACCGGCCTCCCGGGGCCGCCCGCAAGCCGGACCGGCCTCCCGGGGCCGCCCGCAGGCCCGATCGGCCTCCCGGGGCCGCCCGCAGGCCCGACCGGCCTCCGGGGGCCGCAGCGCCCTCCCCAGGCGGGGCGGGCCCGCAGTGCCCGGACGAGCCCGCCCGCCCTCTGCGGGCCGGCCCGGCTCGGTCCGAGCAGCCCGAGGGCTTTGGGCTCCTCCTGGCGCCGGAGAGCGCGGCGGGGGCGGCTCCTCCACCCTCTGGGCCAAACCAGGAGGGGGAAACACTATGCGGCCCCTTGCGCTGTAGTTTCCCTCCTCATTCCCGGCCGGGTTGTTGAGACCTGTCCCTTTCCGATGGATGTGACCACCCCGGAGGTGGCGAGTCCGCTTCCAAATGCTCTGCCACCCTGGTGGCCAGCCAGGACAGGGGCAGTGGCGGAACGCAGACACCGACGCCACTGCGGGGCCCGGGTCCGTGCCCTAGCGAGGCGCAGCCACCCGGGGAAAGCCGCTGGGGAAAACCAGGACGAGGGCGATGAAATTCCATTCCCGCTTCTAGCCGGTTGTAACTCTTCCTCCCTCGGTATTTTCCTTTTCTTTTTTTTTTTTTTTTTTTTTTTTTTTTTTGTCAATTAATCGGGAAATTGATTTTTTTCAAGCCCAAAGGGACCCTGCACCACCTTCTCCATCTCGGAGACACGTGGAGCTGACAGATTAATTGTATTGATTTTTAAAAGACGTATTTGGACCAAAATAATTAAATACATAAATAAACTCTCCCCCACTCCTCCCCGAACCTACCCGAAGCTGAAATCTCTCAGTCAACCCAATGTGTTTGTGTAGGTCTAGAAAGCTCCAAAGCAAACACTGGCCGGGTATAGCAGGGACCCGCGGCCAAAGAGTTTTTAGCAATGTATAAATAAACATCCCTGGAAAAAAAAAAAAAAAAAAAAGAAGAAAAAAGAAAAAAAGAAGAAAAAAAATTAGCTATTTAGCACTTGTTGGCGTCCGTGCCTTGGGCCGCATTTATTTATTTATTTATTTATTTATTTATTTATTTATTTATTTATTTTCTTATTTGAGACACCAGGATGAGGTTTAAGCGTCTGTGCCCTCGGTTGAGCGAGGAGCGGAGGTTTGCCGCCCTGATTGCGGGGAATACTCCGCTCACAAGTTGGTCTTTCCATCCGCCGGGCTCCCGGGCAGGGTCGGGGCTGGGGATGCGTGTCCAGGGGTGGCCCGGGGGTCTGTGTGTCCTCGGCTCGGGGCTGACGCCGTGTCTCTGCCCCGCCGCCCAGGTCCAGGCGCAGCTGCAGCTGGAGGGCGTGGCCCACGCGCACCCGCACCTGCACCCGCACCTGGCGGCCCACGCGCCCTACCTGATGTTCCCGCCGCCGCCCTTCGGGCTGCCCATCGCCTCCCTGGCGGAGTCCGCCTCCGCCGCCGCCGTGGTGGCCGCCGCCGCCAAGAGCAACAGCAAGAACTCCAGCATCGCCGACCTGCGGCTGAAGGCCCGGAAGCACGCCGAGGCCCTGGGGCTCTGACACGCTTGCCCCGAGCCCCCCATCACACCCCGCCCCGGGTGCCCGCGGCGGGCGGGCGTGTGACCCGCACGGACCGCCGCTCTGCCCCTCCGCTCCTCCTCATCCTCCTCCTCCCTGGCTGCAGGGCGAGCAGCGAGCGCTCCGGCCGCCCTGCCGCCTTATCTCTTGTTTGGTTTATTTTTTTGTTTTGTTTTTATTTCTTTCCCCTTCCCCGAGGTCTGCGAGCGCCGCTTTGCTGGCCCGGCCGGCCCCAGGGACTCGGCGGCCGGGAGGTGCCGCGTGGCGCGGCGGGGACGCTCCGCCCGCCGCGGGGCCCCGGACACAACACACGCCAGCAGCAAACACGCACCCGCCAGTCAGAGACTCCTCGGAGGACAAAGTAGGTGGGAGGAGAGAGAAAAGAGTTAAAAAAAATCACAAAAAGAGAAAAAAAAAAAAAGGAAACGATCTCTAAATTATGTTAATCTGTGAACATTTGGGACACTTTGGATTTTTGACCCTGGCAAAAGTGATCGCTCCGGCATAACGTCATCTGCTGCTGTCAGTTTTGCTACCTTGTGCATGTGTCAAACTTAACACRTTTTGAAGATCAGAAATATATTAGAACAAAACTAAACAAAACAAATAGTAATAATAATAAATAATAAATCCTTGGGGCTGGTCTCCATTAAAGATGACATTTCTTTGTTGCCAACAGTGTTATTTCACTGCCATGAATCTCTTCCATCACTGAGGAGCTGCTGCTGCTGCAGAACTGGTTTGAATTTAAATGTGGAATTTCAGATCTGAGGCAGGGCAGATTTTTATTTTCCTTCTTTTCTTTCCTAAAAAAAAAAAAAGAGCAGCAATAACAAAAAAGTGTGTATCTCAAATGGCTATGTCCTTTGAAAGGAGAAAAAAAAGAGACTAGAATTTACTAATTGTTAGCGATAACTTGAAAGATGGGAACAATAAGAAATGCACCTGTTTGCCAGAATTGCGTGAACTCAAAGAGATGTATTGTGCCATAGAAACAGGTCAGATTTTCAATTTCCCCCCCCAAATGCCTAGATTTTTGAATTGGAATCTCACTGTTTTACMGGACGTAGAAAGAATGAATTATACAACAAAGATGGACATATGGGTTTAAGGCATAATACTGATGCCGCATTAATTTTAGTGAAATGCAATTAAGTGCAGTAAAGTGCAATACTGTAAATATTATAGATTAAAAAAAATAGCCGTACTTATTCCGTTATTAACCAGTTCTGCAAGATCCATAACTTAAATCCTTTATGCTCAGACTGGTGCATTGCAGCTCCTTGCCAAAATGACAGTCCGAGTCTTCTAGGAATGATAAAGTTATATGTATCACATATGGGAAAAGGGAGACACTATGATTTCTAGTCAACTTAATGTGCCATATTTCTCAGAAGCAAGCTGAAAAATCTGTATGACACTTTCACACAATTTTAGGTAAAAAAGCGAACCCAAACAAGTTAAAACAACCCACAGAAGTGTTCTATAGAAGAGGACAAGTTCAATATTTGGCCATTTTAATTTTTGCCTGTGATTTGGACACCAAGTATTAAGCTAATGCTTAAGCAAAGAAACTACTACAAATCCAGCAAGGGATGGAGAGCAGGGAAGTCCTTTAAATTATATTACCAAAGTGTCTGAGTTTACTGACCCTCCTCCCCAGTTTTACTTTTTTCTGTTATTCATTTCTAATTGGGTTTGGGTTTTTTAAAAAAAAATTGCTGGGGAGGAGAGAGGAAGGTACAAATAGTGGTCTTGTCTTCATCTAACAAGATAGTTATTTGTTGCCTTCACTACCAAGGTCTGTGTTGATGGAAGGTTATCCACTGAATAGCACCATTATTAGGCCTGCTTTTTATGTCTCATTTAGCAATCCATTACTAGTTTTGGCTTTTGCTGATATTTATCAAATCCAAAATATTACTGTAGGACAAAAATTCATGCTTAGGATAAATTTTAGAGACTTTTCTTCTTTTTTGTGTTTTGGTTTTTTTTTCTCCTTCAAATTTTGATATTTTCTAGCAAACAAAATTTCTGGAACGTCAAAATTGTGCCATTTCCCTTCTATCTATTCTGTGAGAAATAGTTAATGTTTTGGATTTGCTGGGGCTGATAAAAGTTGCCTGCCTTTTTTACCTCTCTGTGAAAGTCTAGTACCTTTTTAAAGCAAAGCCAAAATATGAAGGTAGAATATGAATACTTGTTGCTGAGAAATACAGACTAAATCTCAGGCAACTAACAATTTCTTATTGAAACAAAACATTGTCTGGAAAGTAAAATGTTATTCATGATGATGCATGAAATTCTGGCTAGAATGAGAAATATTTGGAGTGGTTCTAGCACTTCTAAAATGCAGATCTGAAAAATAATAATCATTAGTACAAAGATGGTTTAGGCTGAAGGAAGTAACCTGTTGTACTGGACACCCACAGCCGTCGAAGGAGAGATAGATACACGGTGTTGAAGACCAAAGTCACAGAGCTATTGACTGAATGGGGACTGCTTGTTGTCTGTACCTCTAATCTAATTGTTAGCCTTTCAAATCCTCTTCTGAGGATTTGAGAGAGACTTACATGTTTAATTTGCAGTCCTGCAAAACAGTGCAGGACTTTCAGAAAGGAGTGATTTTTACCCTAAGATAAATCCATTGAGTGAACTTGTTGAAGTTGTAGGGTTGGGATGTGAATTTTCTCAGACATCCAAAAGAGATGCCGAGAAGTGCTACCGATCTCCAAGTGTTACAGGATACACATACAGTATGCATCCACATTGAATGGGAAGGAATAACTTTCTGCCTTTGTTGTTCTACTAGATACAAACACAGCAAAAAAAATCCCTGTACATTTCTCTCAGAAATTTTACTTCCTTATGGTATTCAAAACACAGTGGCAACATGAATACAATTCCCTGCTAAGATGAAACAAGGCTGGTAGTGTAGCATACATCTTCCCAGAATGAAATATTCTTACTTTTTTTCTGAGTGCTTTCAATGGATGTCTCAAGGACAGTCTCGCTCTCTACCACAGAAGGGAAGAAGGTGGAAAGATTTGTCAACTTAGGATGCTTTGAAGGAGGTACCACAGCTCAGCCTGGGGAGAGGGGCAGGGTGCTGCTGGGAATCTACCAAGGTGATTCATGCTGCTCTTGCTTTTCATTTAGCATGAAAGGAAATGGAAAGCTGCACTGTGTAGGGCTTGTTGCCAAAACTGGTTCTGCTTTGCTTTCTTGAATGGGCCACTTGCATTGCTGGGGGTGTAAAAGCTTTGCCTTGGTTTGGATGATACGCACAGCTGACCTCCTCTTCTTGTAATCTTTACATCACTGGGAAGAAATGAGGCATCCTACCTGGCCTACCATGTACTGGACTGGACTTTTCTCTAAGTGTTAAGTCACTGTGGCTCCACTCATCATGTGGAGCTCCAGTGATCCATACAAGTTGGGATTTGGACCAAAGCATCTACTCCATCTCTGTTAATGTGTGGTCTCTGTTTGTTTGTTTGTTTGTTTTCTTTTTGTTTTTAATTGTTTTCTTAAGTAGGTTGGAGGTTGAAGATAACATAGTCATGGTCCTGAGTTTAAAAGTATCATAATTGTTTGAGATTCTCAGGCATGCCAAACCTCATTTGCTGTCCACTGTTATCCAGCCTGATCTTTGTGTAATCTTTGATTTGAGAAGTGTGAGATTTCCAAGATCATCAAAACAGCAGCCACTGAGCAGAATTTCCTTGGAGGAGGCTTCCATTTAGCACATGTGGATTGCTAAAGAATCTTTCTTAGATTTGTATGGTATTTGAAAATAACTTGAATGAATGCCACATGAATAATGATGTTTATAAGCAAGACTATAAAAAAGGCATCATGCCTTGAATGGGCCCCTTTATAATGGAAAGAATAGATTAAGAATAGATTCTGGTTTTTTTAAATACTGTCAAATAMGTTGAAATGCTTCATTCATTTGTACCAAAATAGCCAGCTGACTCCATGGCTCATTTTCTTGACTTGGAAATATGTGAAAAAAATGATACTGAAAGTTTTTTTGCTTTGTAGGGTCATATAGATGTAGTCACATTTTGGTTAATATCATAATACTTAGCACTTATATAGTGTTCATTGGCAAAGCACTGTAGAAATGTCTATTATTTAATCCTCACTCATTATGAACTAGGCAAGATAATCGTCCCCATTTTGTAGACATTAAGGCATGTAAATGAAGGGCCAGGTTCCATCACCCATTGTCAGCAGTGAGTATGATTACTTTTGTTTTTGTGATGTAGCAGCATCCCCCAGATCATAATCTGACATGAGCTTTGTGGTGGTAGACAACCTTTCACATAGCCAGGGCTCCTTGAAATTTAAACTCTGTATCAGACTTCAGCAAAAGTTTTAAAGGGCACTTTGAATGTGTTTTGGAGTGTCAGAATGTGCCTGTAAGTTGTTTCCACAGAACATGAAGTTACTGTCCAATTCTCTGACCCTGTATGTCAGTGGGAATTTTGTTTATGACTCAATGGGGCCAAGTTGTGTCAGTGCTAATACTAAAACCAAATTTCCAAGTTCCCAACAGCATGCACAAATTGCTAGGAAACTCTGATTTCCAACTTCCCCTACTATTAATTTTTCACACAGACCAAGTGTACAGATGTCAATTCTTTGCATGCTTTATCTGCTATGTCTTTTAGTCCTATGTTTCCCTATAAAATAATAATAAGACATGATTTTGAATTGACATAACATTGACACATTGGGACTGTTGACTCAAATAAAATAGACATGTAGTAGTACAGAAATCCAGGTCCCTAAGGCAAGCCCAGGTTATGGATTTTTTTTTTTTTGTGATGAAAAATACGCATGTTTTCTGCTTGTTTTAATGTGCTAGGCAAGGTAATTTTTTTAAAAAACCAGATAATTTTAGTTTTTGGAGGCATTATTGCTTTGGAGATGGCAGGCTTTTTTTCCCCTTCAGTTTGAGTAAAACTTTTAAAGTATCAGAAAAAGAGATGACATGTCTTTCTTAGAAATGTGTTTATTTTTATAATATCTAATATCTAATGATCCAGGTGGTGTTCTTGTTAATGCTAATTTTACACAACTCTATAAAGTGCACACAGCCAATATGGTTGGAAATTTTTTGTGTTCCTGTTTAAAAAGGATGGTAGAAGTGCCCCACTTTTCATCTGTAAGCAACCTTCTCACCCCATTATGTTGTTTTCTTTCCCTGATGTGACAGCATTTTCATGGCAAAAAGTTTTCAAACAGCTGTGGATAACATGGTAGCAGCTTCTCATTTGGTCCTTTGAAAATCTCTACTGATTGCAGTTAGATGTGATAGGGCTGGAGAAGGCCTGGCATTGCTTGAAAACTAAAACAAAAAGTAAAAAGAAGTACGAGGTGCTGCAGAGTGTGATCTCTTCTCCTTCAGAGGTGAATAGAGCCTTCTGCTTTATGCCTCGTGCTTGTGAAATGGCATCTCTAAATTCACTTCTTTAGAAGGTACAACAGGGGCCCTGTCAATGTAATGCTGTGCCTAATTTGGTATTGGCTATTTTTGCTGGCTGGCTTTTCTAACTGGGTCAGTGGAAGGCCATAGGCTTTGGTGTTTGAGGCATTCTTCAAAAGGGATGTGATGCCAGATACCCCTCAAATTCTTTCTGTTAGACAGATTTGATGCTAAAAGTTGGTTCCTAATTTTAGTAAATTTGCTGATTTCCAATAAATAATTGAAACGTGACGTAGTTCATACCCCTTATATCAAAAATTGATATATAACTAACATCAGTTGAAGAATGTAGAAAACATAAGATTTTGAAGCTGAAGATATTTATTGAAAGACAATACTTTCATGAATCTAGGCTTATGGTATGTATTAATTACATCAAAGACAGGCAAATATMTCTTTCTTTGTATTAATGTATGTGGATGTTTTATTTATTTTTTGTTTGAAAAGTCTAAATGTGTATTATTTTAATTATGTTGAGTGTAAATTTGACAATGCTTTGCATTTATTTTTATATTTTAAAACCCTGTTGCTTTTGCAGAAGTATGAGCAGCCAGTATGATTTGCAGTACCATAGCATTATTTTGGTTATGTACTCACAGTGTGTCTGATTTACAGACATTTCAGGGATTGCTAAAATGAAACAAACAAACAAAAACCATTCAAACCTAACTCATCTTAAAAGGTTGTACCCCTTTGCTATTGTGGAATAGAAAAAAGAAACAAGCAAACAACCTTTTTTAGGTCTTGATTATGCCAGCATGCTCCTACATGAATTCACCAGACATGTTGAGTTCCATTTTTTGGAGTGTATTATGTTGAATCACATGATATGAATGTACATCTTGTAAAAGTGAGATATGAATAAACTTATAAATATTTGTAGTCACGTGTTAAGAGATATTCAGAATAACTACTACCAAAGGGAATGTGAATAATAAGGTATTTCCCCTTGTTAAAACAGAGCTTTTTCTTCTATATTTAATACTTTTTCAAGCACCTTATTCACTTTCTCCTTGCAAGGAATCAAAGCTGTGCATCTTATTCTGTAGGCATTTTATTTTGCTTACAAGTCTATCATTGAGTTTTATGCAAATTGTACAGAGCAAGTTGTAGCTTAGTGATGGTTAATTAGAAGTTACTTTTGTACCCATCCAATAATAATATGAATTTTTTTTTGTTTTATTTTGTCTGGTATCCTATTTTTTTAAAGATATAATAATTTTTCCCTGATGTCAGGAGGAATAAAGGAGCCTTCATAGTGGAACATCCTAGGGATTGTATGTGATGGCTCTGATCTGTTGTCTGTTCAAATCAATAGGAAAGGCACTACATCAGGCTTTTATTTTTCAGGCGATTAAGGAATGTTTTCCATGTCCCTACTTGTTGGTATGTTAGATGTCATTTCCTCCCATAGTTTTAATCTTTATAGTTGTAATCCAGCACTCTGATCTTGAAAAGTATATTTAGGGAATCCTCTTGCTCCGCTGTGCCATTTGTTTCATAAGCAGCAGCAGCAAAACAAACTGTTGGTTTGAAGTTTTTGTTAGGTCTGTGAATTAGGTTCTAAACTTCCAAACTAGTCACAAGAGTCAGGTTAGAAAGTCAGTTGTCTTGTTTGAAAGTCAGTTTATCTGATGCATAAATGGCATTTAAACTTTGTCAGCCTTGTGATAAAGGGTGGTTTCATATCCCAGCCCTTCCCACAAATTCTCCCAGAATCTCTTTATTCTTTCTGTCTGCAGCTGGCCGTGTATACTGAAGTCAGAACCTGTACATACCTTTTTCAGCCTTGCATTTTCTGAAAGTATTTGCATTTATTTGAGTTCTGACATGGAACATAACTGGAAAGCAGTTGGTGCAATATTCCCACATCGTGATTACTGTTTTTCTCTAAKCCAGCACCACAAACTGACATCCTGTTTTTCCTGTCAATAACTATGTAAGAGACAGGCTATTATAAGAAAATTAATCCTTCCTTTTTGTAGCTCAAAGATACATGGGCAAAGATATATGGTTGTCAGCAGTACATACTGTAAGAGTTATCAGAAAAAAATACAAAGTGTAACAGTGTGTGTTGAAAGATTAACTTCACCAGAAAACTGTCCATTAGCCATTGATGAACAAATATGCTTTAATTCTCTTACTTTTTGTCTATTCATATTCAGTTTACAGGTTGAAAAGAGTGATAAATTCTTTTGGCAATGTGGTTGTTAAGAAGAGAATTTTTTTCCTCTCTGTTTTCATTAATTAGCATTTTTTTTCCAGTGGCTACTTGTTGTATTGCTTTCTGAAATCATTGACAGTTCTGAGGGAAGTTTCCTCTTGTCTTTGGGTATATTTTTCTTCTTCTTTGCAGGAAAATTTATTTTTAATTCAAAAAAATTTATACTTTGACCCTATAGCCACTGGCATTTTTGGCTACAGTCTCTAGATCATTCTAAGTTTAATTGGATAAAAATAAACACAGTAACGAATTCCTCACAAATTGTCAGTAAAATTTCCTTTCTTTCTTGAGTAGCTTTTCTCAGACTCTTATTTTTTGAACTGAAACATCTGAAAAGAAAATTATGAGGAGCTACACAGGAAACAGGGTTGAGTATCTGCTGGCATGAATACCCCTGAACTCTGGAAATTTTACCAGTATGTGTGGTTCAGTCCAATACTGCCTGCATATCCAAAGGTCCAGTTAAAGTTAGAGAGAAATCTGTATACTCAAGTCGGCAGGAGCAACCACAGAAAGACAGAACTACATTCAAGGACCACATGTAAATTACTAGAGATTGGATAACAGAACAAAAGGAAATGTATGTAATTTCATTTCCCTGAATCAAATACTCAGACTTCATTACCAATATGATTAAGGGTAATGATCCTACTCTTACATTTAATTGCTGGTTTATAATTGCTACCAAGAGGCTATAAAAATACAAGGTCAGAAAATTGGATTCCAAAAAGGGACTTAATGCCTCACTCTAAAGTTAGACTTCAGAGGAATTTAAGCACTTAGTTCCAAAACCTTAACACAGGACTCTTGGCTACATCTCAAACTCTACTAAAGCCTGAGGGCTGCAGGTCCTCTGTTTCCACATTTAATTTCTCCATGCGCCTCGTGTTCTACTTGTGTGTGTGCCTGGCACCTGACAGATCTCTGTGGCTGGGAGGCTTGCTCCCTTCCTAGCCTGATTGAATTACAGAAATTAGGCATCTGTTTCATTTTGCTTATCTTCAAATATTTCCAACTCAGCCAGCCACATCAGAACTTGTCAGTGGAAGCAAGCAGATACTTTAAGCAAATAGACCTCTGGTGAGTATATTAAGGTGTGCCTTGGAATACTAACTCAGGGGTAGGCACTGTCTCTGCAGACATCTCTTTTTGGGCAGACATGTCCAATTCCATGACAAGTCTCTTCCACATGCTTCCTTTGTGTGTCCTCCTCTGCACAAAGGACAGTGGTTCCACTGCTTTGTTTTCTTCAGAGGGGAATGTTTCCTTTTACAATGGCTCAGTGACTAATATATTAGCACAGGACTCTTCAGTCTGTGTTTTTCTGACTTTATCATAATAGATGGAGTTGCTGAAAAATTAGAGCTTTTGTTCCTGGGGAAATACTGTGCAGAATAGGGTAGACATGGGTTGCTTGTGCATAAGTGTAGCCCAAAACTGTAGCTGATGCCACTTTGATGGCATAGCAGGCAAATGACCTTTCAGCTGATTTTCAATCTAGCTGGTTTCCCTACTGTGATTTCTGATATTATAGTGTGCTAAATTGCAAATTGCTTTTCTACAGTTTTTGTTTTTTTTTTTTTTTTTTTTTTTTTTAAAAGATTTTTTTTTTTTTCCCTAGGTGGGGCTCAATATGGTATTTGAATATTTCTTAATATATCAGCTTTGTACAATAGACTTCCTAGACTTCATGGAGTTTCCAATTTTCCTCTCTTTCTGGTTACAAAAAGACCTCTTCAGATGAAGGATTTAGATGCACTTATACAAGAAAAATTAAAAACAAAATCCCTCAAAACTTGACAGAATTTTAATTGCCACATACATAGCCTTAGAGTCTTTAATGAAGCAGTCTCTTATGATTCCACCTACCATGTATATTCTTATCACAGGACCCCTGCTTCAGCTTCTGCGTGAGGTAAACTGTGCTCAAGGAATGAACTGGGATGTGCAGGGAGGGAAGACATCCTCCAGGAGTATTCTTCACTTGCCTGAGATGTCAGTAGGTGTCTGTATGTAGACAAGGAAGGAAAATGGCAATAGGTATAAGTGAACTTTATCATCTGCACAATTAGTGATCATGCAGGTGGATCGAGCCTGCTGCAGACTTCCAAGCTGACACATTGAAGGAATCCAGACATTTCCAGGATATCACTGAATGTGTGGCCTTCTGGATGTTAAGGTCACAGGATCAGAAGTATGATTTACAGAAGTGCTCAGTGTTGATTGTTGTGACCCTAATTAACACAAGTGATGTAGGTTTGGGACTTCAGGGGAGAAGCCAGCATTATGTGGCATGTAGATTCATGCAATATACCCCTGACTTACTGTCTTACATCAGGCAGATCATTGTGTCTTTCTGCTTCAGTCTATAAAATAATTTAATGGCACTCTCTTAATGTGTACATAGGAGTGACACTCTCCTAGTGTGTACATAGGAGGATTGTGACCATAAATTCATTAATCCTTATAGTACACTGATATACTAGTTTTGGGAGCATCAGCACAAAACCCATGAGGCAACAAGTAACTCTATATTCAATGCAATGTTCAGAGGATGTGCAGTAAATAAAGCATGAGGATAATGAGAAATATTGGGCAACTGCTGTATTCATTGAACACTGTGCACCGAATGAAGCTGGGGTCCTGTGGACAAAAAAGAATTATATAGTTACAGAGTGTATCATAATGTGTGCACACATGAGAGTAGAATCTGATTGCACASTAAAAGCCAGTAGTGGCACTTCCTGACTTTTGGCTGTTTAATGAATTAATGAATGCTAATTTTTTTTCAGCTTTGAGAACATTTTCCTTCAACATTTACACACACAATGTCTATAGTCATGCCTTTTCAAATCAAAAATAAAAAGCTGGACAGCATACACTGTAGAACTATTAATACTGGGACACTGGACCCTCTTCTGAAGTTTAGAGGTCACTTGAGTCACAAAAGAACCTATGCTTATAAGAGGAGAAGGATGGTTACGGTGTCTGAGGCTTACACAGGACTTGGACAAATGGGACATATGATAGAGTCTCGAACTCACTAACACCAAATATACAGAAGAGTCCATTTCATGGAGCTTTGAGCCCACTGCTGTGAGGGAAGGTTGAGGAAAAGAGCTTAACAGCCTCCTCTGATTGGACATCAGTTAAGAGGCAGGTTCCCATCTCACATAAGCTCCAGTGCAACTTGGGTCTGTGTGCAATATTAACAGATACAAAAGGCTCACAAATAATAATTGTGGCCAACAAACTGCATTCCCCTTAGACAAATTTGTATTTTTACTTGGGAAAATTAGTCCCAGTCCCCTTTTGTTTTCAGCGCATACAGATGTATCCCAGTGTGACCCATACATTGCGAAATGTTCTCCAACATCACTTGTGATCTAGCACTGAATATATAAATGTCCAGGATGTAGAAAACTCTAGGCTGCAAGAAGAAGCTAAACTAGCTCAAAGCAAGGGAAACATCTGGGAAATACAGAAGCTGCACGAATCKAAAGTGGTTTCATTAGATGTGCAAGCTCTAACCTGGCATTAGAGGGTGAAATGAATAAATGTTTTGTCACTAGTTGACAAATAAAGGCTTTCTTGAAGGGCTAATTTAATATATTTTAGACCACGTTTGCCAAGGACTTTTAATGTGTATGGGTATTTGTGGATGAACAGACTTTTCTGTACATCTGAGCCTTAGGACTATTGTTCATGACAAAAAGTTTACAGGAGATGCCAGCCATTAATAATAGAGAGGTTGCTATTGCTCTTCCTTTAGTTACTGTCTTTGCTATAAAAGGAAGGTTGTAGTGTTCATAAAGTATTGAACCATTTCTCAGTATGGTAGAATTAGGATAGAGTCTGATTTTCAAGGAATGTTTATTTCTGGGACCCTGATAGATTTTTTTAAGCATTTGAGACTTTCGCTTCTACAGGGGTGCATATCTTTCATTGGCTAGTGGTGGGCAGGCATGTTTGCTGCTTTAGATAGATGTCCACGCCTTTCCAATCCAGCCTGGAGAAGCTGTGGGAGCCAGGGCTTGAAAAAGGGTGTTGTGTTCATGAGAGCCCTTCTGCTTAGCAGAGAGGCACATGATTCATATATCAATGCCTTGCCATTGTTTGTCCCTTCATCCTTATTGCTATAAACAAGTCATATCTGGGCCTTGAATGAGTCTAATATTTTTTTTTTTTTGGGAGGGATTCAACATTTTATTCACAGAGAAGAAGGGGGAAGAGATTTTTTTTACTATTAATATTTCCCTGAATAAATTATACTCTAGAAGATAATGTGAGATCTGGAGAAATTTTGATGAACAAGAGTAATGGAAAATAAGGGAGAAGATCCTGTTGAATTCAAATCACTTATCTCCTTTAAGTGTGCAAATACTAGTTCTTTGTCAAAATTATATTCATCTGAAGAAATGAGAAAAAGCAGGTTCTTAGGCCTGATACTGTAAATGTCTTTTTCTGGGCCTCATTCACTTTACCTTGGAGTCTATGCCTTTTACTCTTCTTGACAAGTGATAGTTCCTCTCAGGTTCTTTTAACAGCTCTAATTTATCTGTGTTCCTAGTTCACAGAATCACAGAATCATATAATGGTTTGGGTTGGAAGGCACCTTCAAGATATCTAGTTCCAACCTCCCTGACATAAGCAGCAACACTTTCTACTAGACAAGGTTGCTACAAGCCTCATCCAACCTGGCTTTGAACGCTTCCAGGCTTGGGACATCCATATCTTCTCTGGGCAATCTGTTGCAGTGCCTCATCAACATCACAGAAAAGAATTTTCTTCTACTATCTAAATGAATTCAGTGTAGACCTGTTACATCTTGTTCTTCCACTACATGCTCTTGTAAAATGTCCCTCTCCACCTCTCTTGTTGGCCCTTTTTAGGTACTGGAAAGTGCTATAAGGTCTCTCTGGAACCTTCTCTTCTCCAGACTGAACAATTCCAAGTCTCTCAGCCTGTCATCTTAGCAGAGATGTTCCAGCTCCCTGATTATTCTTGAAGCTCTTCTCTGGATTTGCTCCGATAGGCCCATATCCTTTTTGTGGTGGGGGTCGCAGAATTGGATGCAGAACCCCAGGTGAGGTCTCACCAGAGCAGAGTGGGACAATCATCTCCCTTGACTTGCTGGCCACACTGCCTTTGAAGCAGCCCAGGCTGTGTTTGGCTGTCTGGACTTCAAGCCTGCACTATCTGTCATGTTGAGTTTTTCACCAATGAACTTCTCCCAAGTCCATCTCCTCAGGGATGCTCTCAATCCATTCTCCAACCATCTGTTATTTGTGTTTGGGATAGCTCCAACCCAGGTGCAACATCTCGTCCTTTTCCTTGTTCATCAGATTGTATGGGCCAACTTCTCCAGCCTATCAATGACTCTCTGGGTGACTGAGTGAGTTACTTGGTGTTGCTTTATTCCTTTTATATGGATATTTGCTCTAGATCCAATTTTGTTTGGTAACTGTAATCCGTAGTAGTGTTTCTATAAATAAGATAAAGACAGATTGCATTAGTTTTCACAGTTTCCTCAAAAATGATGATGGAATCCCTCATTGCCAGAGCAACACTGAATTTTGGAAAAGTAACAGCCATAACTGTTATCATGCACCACAGCACAGCTAGGTTACAAGCTAGTCTAGTCTCAGCCTTTCACTTGGGCTGCAATCTATGGAGTTTATAGGGCCTAGCAAGATATACCTCCTTGATCTAGGTGTCTTTATTCCTATGTGAAGGGAGAGTAATGCGAGCTAGGATCTGTAAACTACTATAGAATACTGCAATGTATTGCAAATAGAGTTACATCTTACGTGGATCCTGATGTTAGAGTCTCTTGCTGGTAGCCATCCTGTTCTCAACAGTAACTGTTTCTTTTCTGTTGATATTGGATGAGTTGGTTTCAGTATTTAAAGCCTTGTGTGTCTCTAGACTCACCTACATAAAAGTCCAAGTCTCTTTTGATGTTTCGATTGGTCAGTAAAGAATGATTACCCTGAAAACCTTCCAGTTTATAAAGATGGCTGCTGTCAAGGTGTTCCCTTTGGGAACTACTTCCTAAAGTGGTTCAAGATAGTTCCAGTCCCTTGTGCTTTGAGGTATGCTGCAAGGTACATCTCTGCTTTGGTGCTTGGGGATTGATTTGGCCTGCTTTTGCTCTTTGTTGCTTGTACTTTGAGGAAGGGTTCTTAAAAAGCAGAATAAATGTTTGGAATATCCACATATCTTTTATAACATTATAAATGCTGAGTGCTGCTTGCATACTTCAGTGTGGTTCTACTAAAGATGCAAGAACACTGCTGATTTATATCCTCTACATTCCAGGCTGCTTTTTTGGTCTCAGTTACAGGCAGTTGTTATCTTTGCACACCTGCCTGATCATAGTCAGGAGTGGATCAGGATGAAACCTGTATGATGCTTTTTCTACTCACTCATATGGACATTTGTGTTTTATTTTCTGTGATGGTATTTTATTTTGTCCTCTTTTCACCTGCTTTGCATGTATAATGGTTGACAGAGAAGCAATCTCTAGAAATTTAGTTTCTTCCGTACTGCTAGAAGTATGAGATATTTTCTTTTCGACAGTGTGTTTCCTTCAGAACTAGTGCATGAGGCTCCTGTAGCACAGACATGACAAGATTTGTCCCTGTGGACAGTTTTCTAAAGTCCTTGAACTGAGTGCTATTTTTGAAAATTGTACACAAGATTTTTGAAAATTACCCAAACTCGCTGTGCTGCAGGAGAACAAGGCTAAAAAGGACTGCCCAGTTAATCAAATGAAACTACCCCACTTTCAACCCAGCCATGGAATAGAAGGTTCCTTTCCAAGTGTTCAGAGACCACAGGATTAGAACACCAGAGGTAAAAGAAGCACATTAAGGGAAACTTGCTTTATGTATAAATCTTTCCCTGTCCCCCCAAATCTTTTTCGTGAAACACTTCTTTCTCATATTTTACACAATGACAAGAGTCCCAAAAAGGTCACTAATTTAAAGATTGTAAACATGCATGCCATGTTGGGTTTAATGAACTTTGAGAATTATCATCCTTCATGTCACTTAAATGTTTGCATGTTGAGGTAAGATAGGTTTTTAACCTTAATAGGATTATTATTTAAATAGTCTCTTGTGCCCACAATACATATGATTGGAAAAGGGGTCATAGTTTAGCTTTTTTTAATGTGAATGTAGGAATGAGGAAAAAAGTAATGTTTATTTCAGAAAATAATGGTATCTATGGCAACAGATGCATGCTGTGTTTCAATGGGGAAATTCAAGCAGAAATGTTAGAAAATAAGAGGTTATTTCAATAATGGCTTTTCAATAATTCATTGCACAAATTTTACAAGTCAACTTAAGAAGTACTGCCACAGTCAAACTAATGAGTATTAAGTTAATTTTGATACTCAACAGCGATTATTCTTGCAATTAAATATTCCTCTCAGGTTATGGTTAAAAAACTGCCAGAGAAATATTTTCCAGAGAGACACTAACAAAAATAAAGTTTGACATTTCTCAAGTGGAAATAGAATACAAACTTTTTATAGCTGTCCTTGTTACCATTTTATATCCATGGTGTCTCTAGCAGGATAACAAAGATTTCTAGCTGCATGTCCACAGGCAGAATGGGTTATAGCTGAGTATTTATTTAACTAGTACTTAAAAGCTTACCTAATTCATAAACATTTGTGTTAGGGGTATGTGGTTCCTACAGGCACATTAGTGGAGTTTCTAACTTAGATTGCTTCTTGTTAATAATTCAAAATAATGACATCTTTCCAAAGCCTTAGGTGTTGTCCCTGGCTGCTGTTTTGCTTGTACTGTATCTGTCTGAATCTGTAAGTCCCTTTACCCTCCTGCAATATATGCTGCTTCCAAAACCGCAGCAAGAAACATGAGAAAGCACTTTATATCTTTGTTTATGGTAGTTGTGGAGAGCCAAGGCTGCATGCTAATGATCTCAATAGTGACTAATGAGTAGTGAAGTTTTCAAGCAGGAGGATGTTGAAAGAGATGAAATAGAAGCGAGAGAGAAAGACTGAATCAGACCACCAGCATTAAAACCTGACACCAGCAGCCTGGAATTTTCAGGTGAAATTCACACCAGTTCAGGGAGTCACTGTAGGGTATATGCCCCAATTCACTCTTTTAAACACTATTTTGATAGCTGTTAGTTTTCAAATCTGAAATCAGAGAGAATTAGGAATTAAAAGGTGGTATAGGTTCTCTACCATTTCACTGTGAAGGGATTAATTTTATCATTAAAGAAACACGCAAGGATAGGCATGTGTAAAGGGAACATAGACCTGGCTCAGATACACACTTGGGCAGCAATTCCAAACCTCAATCCTTGACGGGCTGCTTTCTTTGTACCTGTACATTTTAATATGTTTAACCTAAAATTTACATGCAGTGTTGGCTTGTACAGAGCTGGGAGTGTGGCTCCAGAGCTGCTGAGTGGCTACTCTAGATTAGTGATCCTTCTTCATCAACCCCTCCGGACAAAGGAATTCCATTTTATATGCTGAGCATGCTTCATGGCGAGCGTGGTGGAATGAGGCTTTTCTCCTTTACATACGTGCCCAGACAGCCTGTAAAGGCCTGAAGGCACTAGGAATGTGATTTCTCACCTTGTGAAGGATTACAGAAATCTTCAAGCACCTTGTCCCCAGTGAGTCTGTTATAACAAAGAGTGTTTTCATTCTGAAGAAATTCAACATTTAGAGGAAGAATTTGATATATTCAGTTTTTCTAAAGACATAATTTTACCTTCTCTTTCACTCCAAAGCCTTGAGCTAAATATTTGTTTGTTTGTGGATGTGGTGTGTTTTTCTGTGGTGTGGTAGGGCAGATCTAGATTTTGTTCAAATGTTTTTCTATTACAGAAAATTACATTTATATTTTAAATTTACTATTTCAGAAATAAACACTACAGACAAAATTTTCTATCCTGACCTACACAGCAGCTCACACCTCCAATATTCTGTTCTTCCTCAATGAAGGGAACTCCCATTGATGTGTGGATCTGAGAGAAGAATTTTGCCCTAAGGGCTCAATTTTTCTCTGAGATTGACAGACGTATATCATCAAAAATAGAATAATCTTTGCATTTGAGGAGCTATCAGCAGCTCCTGTGCAATGCTGTTGTTCTTGGAGATTTCTGAAATCCTACTAAAACGTGTGATAGGCTGAGAGTTATCCTAGGTCTATTGCTTGCCCTCACAACACCTCCCCCAGAAGAGATGAGGTAGAAATAAAGGGTGATCTTACTTTATTATTGTAATTAATAATGTAATGACATATCAGGCAAATGTAACAAATGATTTTTTTTCTTATATCACTTCCTTGGTTAGGTCTCATTCTAGAGTCTCTTCAGACAGGTACACACTCAGGAACAGTCTGGCTGGCTGCACAAGTATTTTCACGTCTTTTGACATTCTCTGAGACCCATCTACAAAATATGGCATTTTTGACTTTTAGAGGAAAAGTGGGTTATACTGGACATATAATAGGATTTCATTGTGAGTGGGAAAGTACTTCAGTGCTTTGGTCTGGGGTGTTTGTATATCTAGAAAAAGTTACCTGAGGGCAAAATCATCACCTCTACTTGCACAGTGCATGTCTGTGATCTTTCTTTCCAACAGTTTTTCTCCTGGTTTTCCTGTTGGCCTGAGTAATATGACCACTGAGCTCCAGTGAGCACAAGTTTGGGTAGAAATCAGTACTTTCCACTGATTTTTCTCATTCTATCTCATTTCCATTAATTTTCTCACATTTCCTTCTTTTCTGCTGGTGGGGAAGTTGTGTTCATCTCAGTTACAGTTACTTTCAGGTATCACTAGACATCTAACAAGCACATTCTGAGTCCAAAATAAAGTGTCTTGATGCAGAATAGCAGGAGATGGGTACCATAATTCGCTGCTGGGTGGGACTGGGTGAATAGCTGGGGCTTGAGGGGCAGGCTTCTTGTGCTGTGTTTCCAAAGCTTTATCCTGCTGTCCTGGAGCCAGTGACGCAGTGCTAGCAGAGCAACACCTCTTGAAGAACTTGTTAGGTGCGTGTCCCTCAGAACTCTGAAGCTGACCTCCCCTTGCCTAAAACAGATCTTTATTACAAGAGAAATTGATAAAGATTTTCCAAAAGGATACAAAATAACTCTCTCTGCCTTGTAGTAACAATATCTGTGACAGCAGTTAAGAGACAGTGTCATACCACAAAAAGYTTTCATTCTGGTTTTTAACTCCACCTACGCTATGATCTGCCTCCCTGTTGGAAGTTTCAAAGGAATGAGGTTCCTTTTCTTGCTATACAGCTGGAAGAGTGACTGGAAGCTCTTTTTCCCCTCTGCTGTGATTACAGAAAGGACCCTTTCTCATTGAAATAGGCAGGAATAACAGAACCTCCTTTTCCTCTGGAGGAGAGACATTTCTTCCAGAGGAAGATACTGAAGAGCAGTTCCCAGCACTGCCTACTGGGTCCCTTGTACTCTCCCAGCCTCACACAGTTCCTCTAGCAATATCAAAGTAGTCTTCAGAGGAATTGGTTAAAAGATCCAATTTTTAAAATAAGTGGAATTGTTTGTAGTTCCCAGGAACTGTGCTGATATGAATACTTCATTAATTCTTTAACAAAGGCCAAATAATCATGGTTTGGGAAAGCTGGTTGATGTTAACAATAACATAGTTAAACCCCAGAGATTGGCTGCAGCTTGGAGTAGGATACAGCCTGACTACCATGTAGGTGTTGACAGTGAATATTTATGTGTTAGCCCAATGCTCACATGAGTTCATTCACTCAACAGAGTCTAGAGCAGATACTTGGGGACTGACTCACTTACAAAGGGAGATGTTATAGGGTACCTGAGACCTCCAAGTGAGTTTTGATGTAGGACACGTGAAGGAACTTCTGGCAGGATGTCTGGCACCTTGCAGGATATACCAGAGCATCAGAAATGGCAGCTGTTTTGTCACAGGTCTCTCCAGTGACTAGATTGACACCACCTCAATCTTTTGTAGCCATCCACAAAGTTAACCACTTAGTTTAGGCATCTGCATCTTCATCAAAATCTCTGCTCCAGAGTCACTGTGCCATGACTAATTCCTGGAACTTGATAATGTTGACTATGACCTATGATATAGGATTAATCAAAGACATTCAGAGGTATTGCTTCTGATTTTGTAAATGGTGTTCATCAAAGGTGTAGAAACTTTAATAAACAGTGCAAAAAGCTTATCTTGTGAATATGGATTATAACTGTTCTTTGGATGTTTATATTAGTCAGTGTTTTTGAAAAAAACTGGTCTTACCTAAAGTATGAATATTTGCATTCAATGCATTAAAGTGGTTCCAAATATCATGAAAATATAATGCCAGCTGTTACTTGAATCTGTGTTCAGGGATCTGCTTTTTTATTATACAACCTGCCTCTCTTCACAATTGCTGTAGTGATTCTTATTTGCTGCTTGGAGTTAAAACACTTCTCCACACTCTCAATTTTTCTTAAGCTAAACTTGAGAAAAAACCTGCTGTTTCAAACCTTTCAACTGCAAAATGCTTCACACACATTTAAAATTAATGACAACTATATCCTTCAGTAGGAAATATGATACTTATTACAGGTGGGGAAACTGAGACAGAGACAAAATAGCATCCTGAGAGAGCACATGAAATGCTCAATGTGCTTCAGGCCATTAAGCATGCTCCCAGGCAATATGGAAATGTATAAGAGCTATAAGACAACTGCTAGGGTTATCAGAATATGTGTTTACCAGAGATAACACAGTATGGCCACCATGGGAATGGTTGGTGACACAGCTACAGACACCTACTGTGTTGCACCAGTGGATGGGTGGGATGGTAGGTAGCCAGTGTTTTTTCAGGACAGTGACAAAACGCTGGCTGATCTTCATAGTCTTCACATCAGCCTCCTCTGAGGAAAAGCATGTGTCTGAAAGTCATAAACAAACCATTGATTTTTGTAAATAAAGCCTCAAGGTCAACAGATCAACATATATGTGGCTGAAATATGATTTGATTCCTGGAAATGACATAAATGCCAGACTTGTTTATTTAGAACACAAGCCTTAAATCTTTTGTATTAGTAGATGTAAACCTCTGATGGGGAAAATCCCACCTCCTCAAGCTGATGAGACTAGCAATGAAGTGTCTGTCTTACTCCTGATGACCATAACAAAATACTTGCTGTAGAAAGAACGCTGTTGCAAAAAAATTTTTTTTTGGTAGGAATTTATATAAGAAAGGAAAAAATTGAAGTACAATTTTGAATCTCTAAAGCAACAGAAACCTGAACTGAGAAATCCAGAAGGCTAAGAAAACACCTAAAACTGAATAAAGCACAAAAATCTGGAACCTTTTCTTACATTTTATGCAGTACAGCTGAATGCATCTGTAGCAGGCACTCTAGAAATCACTTTTTATTAAATCATACTTTTCCTGCCTTTAGTTTTTCCATGTGTCCCAAACCAATATTGCTTTACTCCACTGGTCAGATGAGCCAAGTATCTTCTCCTAGTGGCAGAGGAGGCCACAGGCTGCATCCTGTCTCCTTCCATAATGGGATCCACTCTACAGGAGCCCCAGAATTGTCACTGCTTGTAATATTGGCTTTACTACACAAGGGTCCTGGGCTGATGCTTCCCAGAATGTTGGGCTGGCTAAGACCCTGCTAAGCTCATGTATGACTCAGGGAAAACCTTACATGCTTCAGAGGCATCCAGGAAAGTAGGTGAGTGAGGGCAGACTTCCATGGTTTTAAGAAAAAAAAAAAAGGTATTGCTTTTAACTATCTTGTTGTCTGAAGCCATTCCCTGTTCACTTATAAAGGATTAGGTGAGCAAACTGTATGAATTGTCTAGCAAGACTTTTGAGCTGGGTATACTTTTAATAAACCAAGGCTCAGCTGGAAATTGCTGAAGAAATTATGGATTGAAGGAGTGTTTTTGACTATTTTGACTGATGTCTTCTTTTCCAGGTCACATTGCCAGCTGCAGACCATCCACATATTTATTAACAAAACCCATTGCCTTGCACCCTGCCTTAGGGCTGGATTTTAGCTATTTACTGACTGGAGTAGGAATATGACATGACTTAAGCAGAGACAATTTAGGTAATGGAAGCAAAAATCCACCTGTTTTCCTCAGGTTTGCCATAGTTTAGTTCTCTCTCTGGCATACATGGCATGGCCCATGGCCCCAGCCTCATTAGAATTATTTCCCTTCTTGGAGCTACCACTTATGATCATGATGTTCAGAAAAATTACCTTAAGGGTAGAACAGAGATATAAGTAATTTTTCAGGCATAGTTTCAGTACTGGAAGGCCATTTAATTTCCCTTATTATGTCATGTATTTTGTATTTTAACATATGATTATCTGAGAATAATAAAGACAGTTCTTCCCTCCTGGWGGAAATTCTGCTTTTCAAAACTCAAAGATAATAAAACTTGTAATGCTGATGTCCATTAATCTTATTTGCCAACATTAGAAAGTGTAATTCTATTTCTTCTTTTAGATCTCTTTTCAGCAAGCTCTTTTTCCATCACCTCTTGTTTTTCTCTATCTCTTGGGGCTCAACCTTGTCAGTGTTCTAGTTCATTCACATTTCACATTGCTGGTCAAGATAATGTGCTTAAGCTTATGAAATGTTGATGGATGGCCAAATGAAGCTTCAATGTCATAGACCTCTACATCTATTGTATTTAATTAGAAATTTCTTTGGAACTCTTAATCCTTTAAATCCTTTCATGAGTAAAACCTATAGGGAGACATGGTATTTTTTTCCTGTAAGAACCCCAGCAAGGATGGAGAAAAAGTTTGGTATTGATCAAAACCAGTCCCGTGAATCCAGATTCGTCTCAGAGGGGATTGTTGAATGAGCCAAGGCCTATGCTGCACAGGCAGCTCTCTCTGTATTTGAGGTTGGCCACAGGACTTTTAGTTATTCAGTGCTGCCTATATATTACAATTACCAGCTTTGAAAGTCAGGAATAATTTGCAACTTCTATGCATTTTGAGAAGATTAGACTCAAAAACTCTCTTGTTAAGGATATTGCATTATGGACAAGAAAGGATCAGATCATACAGTATTTTGGGGTTTTTTTGATACTTCCTAAAGTGTTACTCTCTTCTGAAGCTAGGAGTGAGATGGTAATAATAGGATTGGTAGGACTGTGCTTCCCTTTCCCCGCCAGAGCATATACAGGGCTTTCCATACCATGTAACACAATGTCTATTTTTTAAAAACTTCTTCTAAAACCAAACTCTGAGAAATGTTTCATAGTGAAAGCAATTGACAAAGCTCTAAACTTCCTTTTAGGTGTCTCTAACTTTAAGCTGAAGACTTTTCAGAAGTTTTTTTGATAATTGAGAAGGAATACAAATTATCCTGGTATTTAAACTGCTTATAGTAGATAAGAAAATCTCTGTAGTAATCCTGCTTTCACTCAGTCTCTAAAATGGTCCATTGGCAGTAAAAATGATCACGTGCCATGTCAGTTTAATGACAAATATGTTTTGGAACTAACACTGACATTTGGAAGATTCATTTTGAAGATTAGTCATTTTGCAATTGTGCACGTGTGACCAGCCAGTAAACTTTTCAAGTTAAGTAAAAAAAAAAAAATTGTGAACAAGTTTTTATGACTTAAAATGGTACTAAATATATGGCTGTATCTTCAGCCAGCATAACCACAGTGTACCATGAATGATGGCAGTAAAACCACTCGCTTTTGGTTTTGTTAAGGACACAATAGTGTATGCAGTTCCAACCTGAAATAATCAGCTTTCTCACTCACTCAGGAGAACACTGACAAATTCAAAACTTTAATATTTTTAAGCTGTGATGGTTTAAAGTGATGGATTTGGTCAGGGTTGGAAGGAAAAATTTAATCTGACTTCTTGTTTTGGATTAAGAAAAGTACTTCCAGAGTCCTGAATCTGAGTGAAGGATGGCCTCGCATTGGTCGGTAATAGCAGCACTCCTCTTGGAATCTGTAGCTCTGCAGGGATTATGAGAACATGGAATTTGCAGAAAGAAAACTTGGCTAAGTCTGATAGTTTATTTCCCTGAAAGACGTGACTATTCCACAAAGAGATGAGAGACTAGCCCTTATGTGTAAATCCTATTGAATTTACAGTGGGGAGAACAAAGCTGTAGTAGCAGATACTAATAAAGCATTTGAGTTGTGACTCCATGGGATGAAAATTTTTACTTTGTAAGTCCTGGAGTATGTTTTGATTGATTGTAAAGATTTTAGTCATAATCAGGTGTCATGAGAACCTGGAGAAAGTGATTATGATGGTATGAATTCACTGAGTCTTTTCATAGAGGTGTTATTGTTGGCTAACTTCAAATTCACCTTTGGTTTGTTAAGTGCCTTAACCAAAACTGTGTACAGCTCCTGTTGCCAGGAGCTCATGGGCTGAAGATGCATCCTTCTTAGCAATTATATAGAAACAGCTTTATTTATGCGGTTGGGAGATAAAAAGACAAAAATTTGCAAGGCTACTCACTGTGCCAGCTCTTGAAGCAGCCTCAGACCTTTTATAAATTTTCAGATAAGCCCATGTATGATGTTCATATGGATCTTTCATTTTTACCTGCATATCACTGAGGTGTACAACACATTCAAAATCTTTCAGAAATAAAAAGCAAGATAAGCGGTAACTTAAGTAATTTTCCCTTTTTTTCTTTTTTTTCCTTTCTCCTGGCTCTGCTTAAAACTACATTGTGTCAAGTTTTCCAGATGATACCCTTCTGTCTTTTGGCAATTCTAACCACATGGAATTTGAAGACTGCTTTTATATATAATAGATTTGCAGATGTTTGACAACCTGCTTGAACCTAGATGCAGTTTCAGCCTTGCTCATCATGTTCAGAGATCTGTCATCCTGAACAAGGGTGAGATAGTCTTAGAATCAGCAAGCCTGGGATTTCCATGGAGTGTATGATAAAGATGTAGTCAAAGACAAGCAGAGGGAAGTGATATTTTCCTACTTTGAGGTGTCTGTTGTGGTGTTTGCCTGCTTCTCTTTTATACCAAAGGTGTGAGTTTATTTGTCTTTCTTATTTATTACTGCACCACTGATCTAGGACCAGATGTTCTATGTCCTGTGCATGTTGAGAGCAGGAGGTTTACTGGATGTGTGCAGACCCCATGCACATGTAACAGATCCACTCCTTCCAAAAACTGTTAGATTTACAAAATGTGTGCAATGTGGCTTGCACACCTAGGAAATGACGAGAGGAATTGCCTAGATCTTCTGAAGGTTTAGAAAGAGGAAGAGAAATGCCTTTCACTGTAGGAAAACTGACCTTCAAGAAGGAGGAATGTTTCCCCGTTTGGGAAACTTATTCTGTGAGGTTTGGGCAGAAGACAAATCCAGCGGCTGTGAGAAGCCGTAGTATCTGAGGGGAAATCTGTTCAGCAGTTAATATGGCTTCAGGCTCTATAATCCCCTGAGGCAGGAAAGCAACCTCTGTGCCTTAGAAACTCCTTCAAGGTGTCAGCCTTGTCAGTGTGGCACTTGTGAGCCAGTGCACTGGAAAGCCACAGGGCGTGTAAAGGCTTCGGGTCCCAGACGATCAATCTGGTAGAGAGCCTTGGAAGTGATGCAGCTGTCAACAGCAATGGGAAACAGGCAAGATACCAGGTCAGTTTCTTGTACACAAATTAATCACCAGGATGTAACTGATGATGCTGAAAATAAAAACGAAGCAAGAGAGCATCTCAAGTGGAATAATGAAGCAATGAAGAATTTTACAGCAGAGAAAACTTTGGATGAGTGGGGGATAGCAGAAGATGTGAGTGACCCCATCTCTTTATCTGCTTACAATAGAAGGCAGTTAAAGGATAATAGCTGTTGTACAATAGGTTGTACTGAAGTCCTGAGAGGTTCCTTTGGTTCCCAGTTACTTAGGCAGTCAGAATTAACTGTGAAAGAGTTCAGGCCTATCTTACTCTGAAATACTTTTTCTTTTTTTTTTTTTTTAATTTATTTTAAAGAAGGCTGTATTAAAAAAGAAGGTGAAATTTATAACAGTGAAAGTCTGTGCCTGAAGAGAAAACTTCACAATTTAATGAAGCAAGAGCCTGATTACAAAGGGGATTGTGACTGGATCTGGAACAAATCATCAGAATATCATGAAATACCTCTTGACAAAGTACTTAGAGTTTGTCAAACTAACCAGGTGCCCAGTTCAGAATAAAGGAGAGGACATAATTGAGAATCCAAAACAGAGCAAAGAATGATGTTTGATGAAGCTATAATTGGAGCRCTACAAGAGCAGCATGTGGGCCTGCAGATTGTGTGGAAAAGAGTGCAAGCCGTAAAGTGGAAGAAGGTATGCACTAGATTACATCACTGTAAAATAGTGTGTAAGAAGCAGCATACAGGAGATCAATGACAGCACCGTTTGCTCTGGGGGATTCTTCATAAGAGCAATTCATCAGAAGATGAATGGACTATCACCCTGAAAGCAAGTAAGACATTTATTCATTTTAAATTGGATACTGGTGCACATGATGGTGTGTTGATTGAAATAATGTTATCCTCCTGACAAGAAGCAGATAATGGAGAGTCAGGGGAGGTTTACAGGGGTAAGATAATGGCAACTAAAGTTAACGTGAGGGTAAATAAAGTGGACAGATACAGTCTGTATTAACTTTATGGAGAAGAGCATTCATTATAGAAAAAATAATGCATTGAAACTTTGTTTTCATCAGGACAATGTGCTCATGAGAGAGGACAGGAGGACAGTATACCTGAGGAAGCATCAGAGGACACTGGGTAGGGAACAAGCTGTCTTTGAGCAGAACACACATCAGAGGAGTGAGTCAACCTTCCTCCAGTCCCTCTTCCTATTCATATTCCATTCCTCTGAAAGAAAAAAAAAATATATGGGTGAGTTTATTACCCCAGCAGTCATGAAATGCATAGGAGAGTGAGCTGCGGGTACACTCTTTATTCTCCAATAAAGATTTTTTCTACAGAGAAAAATAGAGACAGAATATTTTCTGTCTGTATAGACAAGAGGAATTGAATAAATATGAATAAAGGAAAAAAGTCACAGTAGTTGTTTGGGGATAATTTTCTGGTTGTCTAATATCAGATTTTTTGTAAGCAGGATGTATCAGCAGGATTCCAGGGAAAGCCTTTGGAAAAACACAGCACATGTTTTATGAGTTTTCCATGTCTTGTTGAGAAAACCCTATTTCTTCAGACTTCCATTTACGTTGTGCTCAGCATTCCATTTGTATAACAAAAATAAAAATTTTTGATAGCACGGAAGAAATTGGGGCACTGTAGAAGATATTTTAATATGGGAAAAACACTAAAAGAAACTAAAATGTTGGAAGAGAATAACTGGAAGCTCTGAGCATCCTGGAACAGAACCAAAGCTGCTGGGTTAGTGTGATGCCAGCAAAATGTAAATTTTCTGTAACATAAATAACACACCTGAGAAAGAAGGTTATTTGGCAAGACATATAGGTAACAGTGAAACCACTGCAGTTGACAAAGAAATAGTAGATTTCTGGGAATGATGGATTACATTAGGACAATTGTGCCTTATACTGCTGCCTGAATAAGTAAATAGAGAATGCTCCTACACAATGACATTGCCTGACCTTAATAAAAAGTCTAAGAGGTAAAAGGAATTAATTTGGGAGGATGGTATGCCCAAAACTATATTGTCCACAGGTGTTTCAAAGCAGTATTTTGGGATTTCAGTGCAATCTTCTTGCAGGAGAGTGGTCACAGCTAGAGACCCGTGGTTTATGAATAGTAGATGCTAACAGGAAATGAGAGTTAATAAGCTCAGATAGAAAAGGAGGCTTTGGCATGGTTGTAAAAGACTTCATGTCTTAGTTGTGGGAGGCCTTAGCTATTACTATTTTATTAGCTGAAATCGACTGCAAACCACTTATTGCTGTTACTGAAAATGACCTTGTGAACACTCTCGAGAATTCACAGCTTACTTTTATTTTTTTCAACTACAAATGGATGATTTGTAAATTGAAGCTGAACCTGGAAGAGATTTGGAGATGCAGACTCGCTCTTCCAATTATTTGAAGTTCAACATTAGTATATTTTGCAAATAAAAATCAAATCTGTGTTCTGAGGTGAGCTAAGGACCTTGAGTTTCAGACTGACTACTTAGGATGAGATTCTACACAAAGTAATAAAGATTAAAATTATAGTGGCAAACCCAGCTCATCACTCTTATCAGTGCAAGGGGAGCTACTACCCCTGTATAAAATCCTGTTTTAGGAACTATACTACTAAATTATTAAAAAGTATGTGAAAAGTAGTCATAGCAGTTGATAGGAGTTCTTTGAGGAAAAAAAAATAGCAGAAAAAGGAGAGTTAATTTGAACTTAAATGAAGAAGTTCTTAAGTTGTGTTGCATATGCCAGAACTAAAGATCAAGGTGTAGGAAAGTGTTGTACTGATGGTACACAGAAAAAACCGACTGGAGCAAAGTAGACATAGATTATTTACAGAGATTAAGGGAAAAAAGTCCAAACCAGAACCCTACAAACTCTGTACTTGCAATTATTCTGACTCCTGCAAGATGATTTTTT
The DNA here is from genome assembly GCA_014549065.1 of Cardinalis cardinalis. Lineage (NCBI taxonomy): Eukaryota > Metazoa > Chordata > Aves > Passeriformes > Cardinalidae > Cardinalis > Cardinalis cardinalis. The sequence continues at coordinate 5,200,423 of JACDOX010000018.1, forward strand.
TTAGGGATACAGATAAGGAATTGATTATGGACATCAGACACCTTTTCTTTCCTGATACACCATATTTGACTGCAAACAAATATGTATCAGGGCCAGAAGTAGTTATACATGAATGTGAGCAGTGCAATATTGGCTTAATTGTCTGCATTGGGTTTGCATGGCAAGGTGCTGGTGGCAGGGGTACTGCAGGGGTGGCTTCTGTAAGAAATAGAAGTTTCTCCCATGTCCAGCATAGCCAATGCCAGCTGGCTCCACTGAACCTGCCCGAGGCCAAGGCCAACCCCATCAGTGATGGTGGTGGCACCTCTGGGAAAACAGACTTAACAAGGTGGGAAAACAGTACAGGGGCAACTCCTCAGGAGAGAGGCGTGAAATTATGTGAAAGAGGCAACTCTGCAGACAGCAGGGGCACTGATGCAGGAGGGGAAAGAGGTACTGCAGGCAGCAGGGCAGAGATTCCCCCACAGCCCGTGGTGAAGATCATGGTGAGGCAGCTGTGCCCCTGCAGCTGGAGGATCCCACTGTGGAGCAGGTGGATGTGTGAAAGAGGCTGTGACCCCATGGAAAGCCCGTGATGGAGCAGGCTCCTGGCAGCACCACTGGACCCAAGAAGAGAGGAGCCTGCAGTGGAGCAGGTTTGCTGTTGTGATGCCATGGCGGCACATGTGCTGAGGCAGGCTGTCCCTGAAGGACTGCATCCTGTGGGAGGAATCCATGCTGGACAAGTTCATGAAGAACTGCAGTTCATGGGAAAGAGTCACGCTGAAAAGTCCGTGGAGGAGCTTTTTTTGTGGGAAGAACCCCATGCTAGAGCAGGTCAAGAGCGTGGTGAGTACTCCCCTTGAGGAGGAAGGAGAAAACTGCAAGTGAAGCTGAGCCCAGGAAGAAGGGAGGGTTATGGGGAAGGTGTTTTAAGATTTAATTTTTATTTTCTCATTATCCTACTCTGATTTGATAATCAATACAGGAAAAAAAGTTTCCCCAGGTCAAGCCTGTTTCACCCATGATGGTACCTGGTGAGTGATCTCTCCCTGTCCTTACCTGTATCCACAAACCTTTTGTTATATTTTCTCTCCCCTGTGCATCCATGGAGGTCATGGAATGGTTTTGGTGAGCACCTGGTGTCCAGCCAGAGTAAAGTAGCTGCACCAGCTATCTGCTAGTCCCAGTGAACTTCTGTCTAGAAAATGGACGAAAAGTGGTGTGTAAGACAGGAAATAGATGCAGTGTGTTTAGACAGTAGGTCTCCAGGTTATGAACTAGCTGGGTGAAGCAGATGTCCTCTCTTCTGACTGGAACAGGTCTGATCTTCCAGAGGAAGCGAGACATCACCTCGGACACTGCTGGACAGTTCAGTTATTATTATGACTTCATGTGTTTGTGTTAATAACGGTTTTAATTATAGCTGTCGTTACATTCTGCCATGGAATGGAACGTGTGGTATTTGGGGCTGTGCCTTCAAAGGCTCTGCAGCTTGGCAGGGCACTGTGAGGCTCTTGTTGCAGCACACAGACAGCTGGATGCAGACACAGGATTATTCCCAGCACCTCCGGTGCCGAGTTGCACTGAAGACCACAGAGAGAAGAGCTACTGAGGGCCAGAAGACAGCCTAGAGGCAACTTGCCCTCCACCTATGATTGATCAGCTAAGACCCTGTGGGAGATAGGCCATTTGCTCTTGCTGGCAGAGCAGATGCCAACCCACCCAGAGAGAGGGATTCTGAGAAGTATCTGAAAGCGGAACCTCAAGGAATGTCCCTCCTCCCACTGGCAGTCATTCCTGTGGGAAACACTGCCTGCCTCGTAAGGAGGTGGTAAGTCCCAGTGATTGTGGCACCTCAGTCCTTCTGCCCAGATCCTCCTTCCTATTTTCAGGGCTGTGAAACACCTTTATGATTTGGTATATGGACAGTAGAAATAGTAAGACTTGCGTTAATATGAATAGACTGACAGGTATTGCAGGTGAGACATTTTTCTGGTATGTACAACTTAACTCTGGCAGGTTGAGATGGTGTGACTTGCTTCCAAGCCTAATAAACCAATAGAACGTGTGTTTACTATGAATGGGCTCATTCATTCCAATGTCAGTATGTGTACACATGTGTTTGTGTGTGTGCCTGCATGCAGAGAGAAGAGAATCTCTCTTCTCCCTTCTCCTCATGGCTTCTATCACACAGCATGCTGACATATCCAGACTAACAACTCCTTCATAAGGAATCTGAAATACAGAGTCCAAGGGAAGTTTAACAGCTTCATAGCGTGCAATTCTCTTTTGGCCACATTTTGTTTGTCAGGGGGAGCACAAGAATGAGGCCACACATAATTTAACACCTTTCCCTATTTAGAGCTTGTTAGTTTAACTTTCTCTGAGATTGTTTTTTTTTTAAAATGTTTGTCTGAATTTAGTGTTTGTGAAGGAAAGTGACAGCCCTAAAGACCATGGTTTTCCTTGCAGAATGGGCATGGGATGAGCTCCAGGAGAGTGCATTTCCTCATATTACCACCCTGATTTGACCTTGAATGACCTGTTGCAGGGCCTAGCAGAATTGGTTTTCCTGTCTTTCCAGTCCCGGGCCTTTTTGGGGAGACTGACAGCTGGGCTGTGGCAAATGTGGCAGTGCTTCTGGGAGACTGATCTGTGTCCAGATCAGAGCCTGATTTCCTTCACATAGGCACGGTGTTAGAGTAACCTCTCAAATACTAGGGAGGCTGGTGAGCAGAGCTAATGAGGCAGATCTCAGGGTGAGTATTTCAGCACCAGCAGCCATGGAACTGCCACCTTTCCCAAAAGCTCTATTATTACAGCTGTGCTTAGGTTTTAATACTTGCTGGGCCTTGTACAAACTCAGAGCAAGGCGCGACAAAATGTGGGAGAGTAAATGCTTAAAGCTACAACTCCTTCCACCAGATCTCTTTAATGAAGGAGCAGAGCCATGGGGACATAAAATAGCTTTCCCTACCATGGTTAAATGTATGAAAGGACTTGGCTGTTCCAGTGTCCTGGCTAGCACAACACATTGATCCTGTGGTGTTTTGAAGGTGAATGATGAGAATCTGAGCTTATGTCAAGCAAGTAGGTAATGACTCAGGAAGCAAATTTGTATCTTGCTGCTCCCTCATGTTTTAATATATTTTGGGGGGTTTGAAAACAAGATTCCACTCCTGAATTAACTTTAGCAAAGACTTATTAAAGATCACACGATCACTTTTCTCAGCAAGGATTTTTCAGACTAGGCACAGTGTCCCCAACCCTTGTGCTGACATCACCACTGGAGCTGGTGTGGTGGCCACTACCAAGAGTTTTGTGTTGACTTCACCTGCACCTCAAGGTGAATATGCTCTAATCCAGAAGCCAGGTGGTTTCATGGGGTTGGTGGTATCTTCCAGCTTGTACAAGAAGCCCTACTAAATTGCATAGTGCCACCGCAAAAAAGCTGCTAGAACCCCATCTGAAGTCAACTCATGGTGCATCAGTGTTCTTGAAATGTCATGTGCTATTTTCTTCCTGTGTATGGAAGGAAGTGTGGAGCTGAGCAGGACGATGAGACAGGTCATGGGATGGTCCACAGTAGGGTCTTCTTTCCAATTGCATTGGAACAGAATCCTGCAGGAAAGCATGGCCTCTATTCCTGCACATCTCTGAATTGTGAATAATAGGATTTAGTGGAACCCTTAGTTTAATGTAACATTCAGTTCTTCCCAATATCATGTGATGAAAATCTGAGCATGGATTTTGATTTAATTGCCTGGAAGCATGGCTCTCAGCATTTTTTCTTCTGTGTATCTGGTAATTAAGAGAGAGATATTTAGGATCTGTTTTGCAACACCTTGCCAAATTTGGGCTTTTTTAGATCCAGAAGGTGTTTTGGGTCCGTATTTGTAGAAAATCACTCTCTGTGTTAGCAATGGCTGGTGAAGAAACCACTATTATTATTCATTAACTCTGGGCTCTCAGAGGAGCCATATGTGCAGAGCAGAGGGAAAAGAGTACCGTTGTTTTTTAATACTGAGTCACTGCTACTGATTAAGTGTTTCTTTTTTTTTCTTCTCTCTTTTTTTTAAAGAAAAAAAGAAATGGAAAAAAGGTGTTTTTCTGAAGCCTAAATGTCAGGAGAATTGATTTTCTCTAGGTGCCACAATGTCTTCAGAAAGTTTTAGTCCAGTGGGCCACAGTGATATCAGCCAACATTTGTTTTAAAGGATATCTGTAAAAAATTCATGGTTAGATTCCTGCATCTCAGGTCACAGGAGAGTGTGACTATTAACAAGTTCCAGCTGCTTGATGGAGTTTCACCAGCCATTTGTGGATCTTTAATTTTTTTTAGGAAATCTTTAACTGCTTTTTTTTTTTCTGAAGGTATATTAAACCTTTAAATCTTTTTTTTTTTTAAGTTCACATTAAATACTCCCTTTGTGTCCATGCTGAGGAAGTCTTTAATTATATTAGTCAAAAACAAAAAAAAAGGAAGAAAAAGAAGGGATAATTCTGATTTTGCTCTCAGTTCTCTATGATTGTGCCATCTCCTCTAGTCATGTTTTTTGTATTTATTTTCTCAGCAAGGGGCCTGTTTTAATACTGCAGCTGATGATCAAAAAAAGCGTGAGCTCTGTTTTATTATACACGAGCTGCATAATACGGGTGAACGGCTCTCCGGGGCCGGCGGGGCTGCACACAGCAGCTCCAGTCAAGCCTCTCTCTTTCCCTTCCTGGTTCCTGCTGGAGCCTCAGCAGCCTCAGTGACTGTGGTGGTGGCAAGGCAGCGCTGCTCAGGAGGTCCAGCTGTGGCTCCTTGCAGTCTCATGCTGCTCCCCTGGCTGGAGCCAGCCCCGGCAGTTTGATGCCACATAGGAATGGCCGTACGCCCTCCTTCCTCTGAGCCCCTCTGCTCTGGGGATCAGACCTGGCCTGCCTGCTCTGCCTCCATCTCTGCTATTTCAGAGCAGGAAAATGCTGGATGAGAAAAAACAAATAATAATGATGCTGTTTTTCTCTCTAAATTTAGGGGTCTAAAATTTTGGCTTGAAAATCTTTGTTTGGAAATATGGGCCCAGATCATGAATTGAGCAAACACAGTGACTTACTGTAATAGTGTGTTTGAATTTAAATGAGGGTAGGCAAAGGGATTTCTTCATTTAAAGTTGCAGTATTCAGAAAATGAGACTCCCCTCAAAGATGCATACCATGAAGAAACTGCAAGAACAACATTTTGCCAAGGGATCATTAGCAGCAACAAAAATACGTAAATTCTTTCCTGTAGATGTGGTGTTTGCCATACTTTTGCTTATCCTACTGCACACAAAGCCTGAATACCCTGAATATACATATATATATATTTATAAACATAGCTACATCAAATTCATGCTGATGTGTACTTACTATGTATATATATCTCCACGCACATACAAACATACACACATATATATATAGATATAGATATATATATACATATATATAATTTTTTTTTCTGTATGGAATCATGTTCTGTGGTTCATCATTCTAGGTAAAGGAGATAAACACAGGAGAAAATAATATTTTAGTCAGTACCTATTCAGGATTATATAGGAAATCTGGGGCATTGCCATGACAATTCCAGAAATGGTTAGTTAATATCTTTTGTATTCTTGTAAACACCTACTCATTTATTGCAGCAGCACTGAAAACTTATTAAGAGCACTCATTCAGCCCAAATATACTTGGAAAACTCACAACAACTTTCCTTCTTCTGTATAATTTTTGTTTTTCTCAACATAAATGTAAATTGATACAAATAAATAAGTTCTAAATACCATTAAGCTCTGCATGTCTGAAAAGTTTGGTGTGAAATAGGAAATGCACCTGGAACTTTGTAGCTCTTATGTAAAATTAATAATAAATGTTTTTTTGCTAACATCAATATGTTTATATTATGGTCATGGGACTCTCTCTGATGCCTAAATTATTTAAGACATTAATTTTTTATCTCTGCTCAAGCCTACTACATAAAGTTGCTGAGTTCTGTATCAAAAGTGGTGGTTCAAATCAAATTGATATTGCATTTTAATTGAAGTAGTGTTAGGACACATCTCACAGTCTTTACTTAGGCAGAATGTACTGGAGTAGTGAAAACTTTCTTTCCTTCTGCTTTCTGTGTTTCCAGACACTTTTAGGTTGTGCCACTTAAGGCTAAGACACTGCAGAGAAGGTGAGGGCTCACTTTCATTTCCTGCTGCCTCCAGTTATGTGCTCCTCCTTGATGTTCTTGGGTTAGGTGTATTTCATGTGTGGAAAAACACAAAAGACAAACAGGTGACTGTAAATTACTGGTGGGTCTTCTGCTTCTCCTTGTTCTACGGGACACAGAGACCTTACCTCCTTTTTAGGTGAGAGGATTTGTTAAAAAAATGAAAGTAGGGATTTGTCACTAGCAGAAAAAAAGATTCAAGAGCCCAACATTCCTCATGGAGACACTGGCTAGCATCTGGGAAGTTCCCAATAAGGCAGTTGTTCTGGAAAAAATGAGACCGAACAACAATTTTTTCCCAAGAAAGCCCCCACCATCACAAATAAGTGGCCTGGGAGCTCTAAAAAAAGTTCTCTTGTGATACTTTGGGCCACATTGACTTTAGGCACTAACTTGAGATATTTGAGTTTGAGTGATTCTGGCTCTTGGGGTGTGTTGCATATGTGCTTTTCTGGTGACTGTGGTGCAGGGGAAGAGCTGAGTAGCCTCAAGAGGGCCAGTTAACCTGAGCAACATCTCCCCACCATGGCTCTGAGGGGAGAAAGGTCTTGGCCATGTAATTGCCTTAGCTATCACAGTTTAAGAATTGTGGTTAATCATCAGTAATTGACCATTAGTACATTAATAGCTCAAGTATTTCCCATGTCCCTTCTGTTATCATATTGAGCCTGCATTCTTTTACACTGCATCATTATCTTAAGTTTATAGGTATTTAATTCTACAAAGGATAGCTACTTTTTAGTATATCTAAATAAAAACATATGATTACCTATGGTCAAGTGGGTTGAACATAGCTGAACTCCAGGTGCCCACCAACATACTCTATTGATCCCTTACCAACTGGGAGGGAGAAAATATAAGGAAAGGTTTCTAGGTCAAGATGAGGACAGGGAGAGATGATAATACCTGTTACCCTCATGGGCAAAACAGACTTGACTCAGGGAAATTAATTTATTGCCTATCAAATCAGAGCAGGCTAATGAGAAATAAAAGCAAATCTTGAAACACCTTCTTCCCTACTTTCCCTTTATTTTGGGTTCAACTTTGCTTCTTGATTTCTCAACCTCCTCCTGTCAAGAACCTCAGGTGGTCAGTGAATGGGAACTGTGTTTTCACCATGGGCTGCAAGGGAATCTCTGCCCTGCTGCCTGGAGCATCTCCTCCCTCTCTTGCTTCTCTGACCCTGGTGCCTGACCCTGCTGTGTTGCTCTCACATACTCTCTCTCCTTTTTCCACCTGCAGCTGCCCTTGTACAGTTTTCCCCCTTTGTTAAATCTTTTATCCCAGAGGTGCCACCACCATCACTGATGGGCTCAGCCTTAGCCATCTGTGGCAGGTCCATGTTGGAGCCAGCTGGCATTAGCTCCACCGGACATGGGAGAAGCTTCTACCAGTTTCTCACAGAAGCCACCCCTATACTACCTCTGCTACCAAAACCGGGCCACACAAACTCTATACATTACCTTAAACAATTTTGAAAATCTAAGAGAGATTAAACAGAGATTTAGCAAAAAAATGGACAAAATGAGCAATAGCCACCTGGTCATCAGATAATGTCTGATCCAAGTGAACAAGCTAAAACAAAGGTTCAGGAGATGAAGACAAATTCAGATGATGTTAGGGTTCCCCAGAGAAGTCATGGAGTTGCCACCACTGGAGGTGTTTAAGAAATGACAGGATGTGGCACTTAGTGCTATGACTTAGTGGAAAAGCAGCGCCAGGTCGAAGGTTAGACTTGACGATCTTGAAGTTCTTTTCCAACCTAATTGTCTCTAGGATTCTATGATTGCCACGACTTTTTTCCTTGCAAGCTTGTGCATTTACCTGCAACTTATCTCACTAGAAAATACATTTTCTATGTCTGACATTATCTGATGTCTTCAGCAGTCTGCTTTCCTGAATCTGCAACGTCTTTCTCTCATGAATTCTCCTTTGTAGACATGTTTCCAGACAGATGCAATTGCTTGCTAAAGATTCTTGGATTAAATTGGAAATCCTTTAAATTCTCTGGATTTAATACACATTAGGCATTGTTGGCCATACATCTGGTGGTGAGTAGTCAATGTGTTTATCCATTCTTGATGAACATGAATTAATTCAGATGACTGTTACTCCATGAAAAACAAAAGGAACCTCAGATACAGCCCAGGCTCTGCCTTAAGACATCCCCCACAGCTGTATGTCATGTAACTCATTTTACAGACTTTAATTTATGAAGTTTTTACAATACTTCTGCATTCTTAACATAAGAACAGATTTTAATATCTAGATTAAATCTCTTGCTGTAATTAATTCCTGCTGTATTCAGCCTATTCATCATGGATATGGAGAAGAACACATCCCCTTCCACCTTAATGTACTCTTTTCCAAGGAAGACTGTTCCAGCATGGCTATCTTTACAGAGAACATGCAGGAATCTGGGGACAGGACGGAAATTTCTGTAACATCTTAGTAGTTGCTACTCACGGGAGCATGTTACCCATTTTCTGTAGCTGAATGGTCTCTGTGATTCTGTATATCCAAGACTTCAGCCTGATGGCAAGAGTCAAAGTGCACTGGAATCAGTAGCAGGCTTAAGCCTTTACTGACTAAAGGGCCTAAAAAAAAATAAAGAACCCGTACTAGTGTTGACCTCTAACAGATGGTAGCACAATGACTGCTACAGCAAACACGGTGACATTAGAATCACATCCGGCTTGGCAGTGCTGGAAGGGACTATACAAAATCCCGTCTAAAACCCCCAATGTCTGTGAATGTTTATGACTTAAAAGTTAGTGCAGGCTCTGAGACTGCTCAGACTGATGGATAGCTGTCTGAACACACTGGAGGAGAAGTGCTCTTCTGCCAGTCTCCTCCTTTTTCTGGTTACCGACACAGACACCTTCCCTCCTCAGATCAGTCATTCCGGATCTCTGCTGCTGTGTGAAAAACATGTTAGGAAAGGGGTTTTTCAAATTGCACAGTTTTTTCCCCCCTCTCCTATGGTTGAAGTAGCATGCATGTTTTTTACAGACTAGTTTCTGACTTTTGTCAGGTTCCTTCACATATGAATAGCAAGGTATGAGCTTATCCTTCTTTTTCTTAAAATAGCATAGGTGTAAAATATTTGTTAATCCTCTGCAATTAGGGTATAGAGCAGGGCTTGAGTTGCTTCTCAGTGAAATCATAATCACAAATTTTTCTTGTATTACATTATGCAATATGAAGGCTCTTGCTAATTCCTTGTCTCTGTGGAATGGGTATGTGTTTTGGCTATGTAATCTCAAAGTTCAAGACTAGCATTTTTCTGATTCTTGTTGTCCTGCATCTTATAAACTGAGTATTTAAAAGTAGCATGTTTATTTATATATGTTGCTGTTAATCCAAACTGTCTGCTAAACTAATCCCTTGTTAAAATGAAATCAAGTCAGCTATTTTAGATTACAAAGTTAAAACAATAGCTCAGCCAGACACTTCACACATCTGTTTTACTTTTCCTGAATAGATATGCTGCTTTTCTTACATTCTTTTTAAACAAAAGTGCCACCAATTAGCTATACTTTTCTTTCATTTTTCTTTTGTGACCTAAATCTTGTTTTCTTGGTTCTTTTGCTGATTACTCTTGAAATGCTGTCTTTTTTACATGTTTGTTTTCTTTCTCAGTAAAACATTTTAAAATGGATAAAAATTTCATGCTTATTACTTGTTAATATGTTATCATACTCTATTACCCAAATTCGGACCAGAGGTAATTCCAATGTGGGAAATGCCAAAATAATGCATTCTTGGAGATGAGATCTTAGACAGATATGCAAACCCAAAGTAGGCTTTGATTTACTTACAGTCCGCAGGAAATGAAGCATTACTGTCAATGTGGTACATAGAGATTTTAACTGAGATAACTTTATTTCCAGTTTTACCTGCTGCTTTGATTTAAAGTACTTTTCACATCACCTAATTTTCATAAGCTTTCACATGTTTAAGGTTTGGCTTTTCTTAAGGGATTGTATGAGTTTTCAATTTGTGCAAAACCCCCCCTCTTATTTAGCGCATTTGCCAAGCACTTTAAAATTACATCAGGTGAAGGTTGCTCTAGCCTCCTGGAGCCAAAATATGGAACAATGGGGTTTACCTCACCACTTTTCAATAAACTGTTTTTAGGACTAATAGTCTGAGAGGATGCCACTGCTTCAGCCAAGGTAACCTCCAGGCCCAGTTTGATTGATATAATTTTATTATTCCACTTGTTTCATCAACCCTCTTTGAAAGGTGGAGAAGAGTCAGGCTGACCCCATCTCAGTCTTATATTTAAATTTACATCAACTACTTGGGGCTTATCAGCTGAGAAACTTTCAGGGCTCATGTCCTCGAGAAATGTGAGTGACTGTGCATCACAGAGAGGTGAGAACAGTTATTACTTCCTTTATACCACAGGGAGACTAAGGCACAGAGAAATTGTATAAGGTAATTTCAGATTGCGCTTTAGCGCAGCGATGTAACACTCTGTATCACTCTGTGATGTGGTCAGAAAGCTGATCCAGTTTGTGTCCCTCAGCTTGTGGGAGCCACACCTATGTTCTGAGCACAATTTTCCTCTCAGCATCCCTCCTGAGGGTAAATGTCTCATGCCACTGAGCCCTGTTCCCTCTTGGGTGCTCATGGGAGCACATTTGCCTCACACTCCTTGCAGGTCTTCCAGTCCCTGTGCCCAAACCCCCATGCTGCCTTGAATGGTGGCATGTGGTCTCCCATGTTATTAATAACACATGCAAACAGGCTTTAAATTCTTCAGGCTCTTAACAAGAATGCGTGGTTGCAGCCTTGGATCCAGAAATAACTTTGTAGTGTTCACACAAACTGCTACGTGAGGTGTAAAAACACTGCTTACCTTCTCAAAGGTGGGCCAGGAAAGCATGGCCAGTGTGGGCAGGGACTGCACAGCCCCTCTGTCAAAGGTCTCCATCTCCTGTGGTCATTCCTTAGCTGCTGCCCCGCAACTGCCTCTGATATGAAGCCACAATTGTTGGCTCCAATCTGGCCAATACACCAGGGGTGGATAAGACAGGAGATTGTGTTGAGCTCATTACTGTTCTCTCTAATGAAGCCCAAACCCTACAGAAATCGTTAGAGAGTGACCTTGTTAAGTGAATGGTCTTTAAACTGGGACGTGTATCTTCTGTTGTTTTGTGGGAGTAGGAGCCTCTGGCTAAGGCCAATGAGAGGGACAAACAGTTCCACAATGAAGCTCAGCTAGTACCTAATGATAAGTTTGATGTCTTCATGCCTCATGTGCAAGAAGTCAGGGATCTCTTCTGGCTGCTATCTCTCAGAGTCTGGCTGGAGTGACTGCCCACCATGGCAGACAAAACTGCCAAGACATGGTTAGATTTTTCTGCCTCTTGTATTTCAGATGTTCTTGGTTGGAGGAGGGACTTTGGCAAGTCAGTGGYGTCACAATGATATCCAAATGATGCACCTTCTCTCCAGACTTGCATGCACACCCTGGGTTGCAGTTCCTGCAGGCAGAAGGGCAAATTAGTGCCACACAGGACTGTCACCAAGATCATGAACTGAGCCAGTGTCATAGTAGAGCAGATGGGATCACTGTCTCAGTGTGTCAAAGCTGAGCTTGACAGAGGACAGATGTGAAAATCAGCAGGATACACATTGCCTGTGTAATTTTTTATAAATTTGCTAGTGCACAAGGACTAGCAAACTCTGCTGTCACGGCTCCAGTGACACTACACTCTTTCAGGCCATGTGTGTCCCAGCACCTTGTGTTCTTCCTCCATTGATCCCCTAAAACCTGCTTAGATCTGTTCCCCAGCAATGGGAATCACTGCCTCAGCTGTTTCTCCTGACAGCTACAGCTCAGCTACTCAAGGCTCTCTCTGTAGACAATGGAAACAAATAAGCACTTATGGTGTAAGGTTCATATGACTTCTGTTTTTGGAGGAAATTAATTTGATCTTATAAGTGCCCATTTTCTTTTCATCAGCTTTAACAGGAATTTAGGGTAGCTTGCTCTGACACAGAGATCTTACATTGGAAGACAACTAATACTATTTCCTCACCTTGAATGGGAAAAACACCCCACAGAACCTGTATAATGATGGAGTTTTTTTGTGAAGGATTGTTAACATGGCAAGTTAAAGTGTATAGTGTTTTGTACACCTAGAAAACTTTCTGGATGGGCTGTTATCTACTTTTCTGTTATCCCTGTACTGTACAGGCATTTTCAGTCCTTAATGAAAACTGTACAACTGGACGAGGGTATTAATAATTTGTCAAGCTGCTTAAAAGAGGTAAAGGAAAATTTCAGCAAGTCTGGCATGCCCTGTTCTATTGACCTTCTCTTTTAATCAGTAAAAGCAGCAAATAAGAACTAGCAGGGGGTTATCTTTTTAGTTTATGCTAACTCTCTTGCTGGAGAGGGAGATATTTGCGTAGCCTAATAAGCAAGTATGTAGTGTTAGTTCTATGAAGAAAAAGGTTTTGAGAAAGACCATGGCATTGGGAGGAAGTTACCTTCTTTCTTCTGATCATAATGTCCAAGTGCCTCTGGGAACTGCAGCAGAGACTTGCTGCCAGCATCCTGTGACCAACAAATATATTGAACTCATAGTGGGTTTCCTGCTGGTGATAAGTGCATATGCAGTAACTGGCCAGGTGATGTCCCAGCCATCCTTTTGCTGTGACATCCATTAAAACTTACAAGTGAGTCAGTCCTAGATAATATGCTCAAGAAAATACTGTATTGGTGGTTTGTGCTAGAATAACGTGATGGATTTCTGACATTGAATAAAACAGGTTCTAGTATGCCATTTTGGACAACTGTGCCTAAATATTAGCCCTGATTGTTGGCATAAGTCACATTTAAAACACTTTGTATTACCTTCTTAGACATATCCGTTGTTCTTGTAATATAATTTTACATTGTCAGAACATACAAGTTGAAGGATGACGGACATGGAAAATTCAGTGATTCCTGTATTCCATGTTTAAAATCAGAAATATTTTTCGCTTTCCATATTATCTCTTTTTCAAGCCTCTTGATACTTTGGTGATTCCCAGCGCAGCAAGGTCTACTTTTTTCATCCATGTTTCCTTTCCAGGCAGTGCTAATATGATAGGAAAATGTGAATATGGCTTTCTAAGCTGCAGTGTTACAAAAAAACTCACAAAGATATTTTAGAGCTCAATTTCTGTTAAATAGTTGAACTTACTCAAGTGTCACAAAAAGCTCTGTGACAAAGTATGCAGCTTTGAATAGATGAAGTGGGCAAATGTCCAGATCCTAAACTAGAGGCCTTCCTACTGACTGCTCGTCTCTCTGGGAAACACTGAAGCTATAACTAAGGGAAGTAGGTAAGGGGCAACCAACATTATCCCAGACTTCTCACAGTTACACAAACCAAACTGAGCTTCCAGTTCCAGGGGTACCAGCAAAGAAAGAGCTACAGTAAACAGCTGTGACCAAATCTGTGACTGCAGTCTGGCAATGCTTTGCATCACCAGCATGCCATATAGGAGCTGGAGGTCTTTCTGCCTGGCAATTTCTTCTTGGTGTTTTTACATGATGTCAGTGCAAGTAGGTCCCTCAGGCACTCATGAAATGCTCCAGTGTCTTCTACTGTGCATACTGCTGGTTCTCAGGGCTTCAGGGGAGGCATATTGCAGTGGTTAGCTTGATTGAAGGCAACATCTCTCACCTTGTCCAAAACTACAGTGTTGAGTCCTTAGTTTATTCCTTATGTTTACTGATTTGTTTGTCTTTTTTTACATGAAGAATTTTTTTTCCTATAAGTTTTGCTAATTGAGAATCTGATATTAACCTGGGTTTTTTGCTCAATCCCATCCTTAAAAAAAAAAAAAGAGCAAAAGACACTCTTTACAAGAAGAGGAGGACACTGCATGGGATGGGGGTAGGGAATAAGGAGGGAGAAGGAGGAGGAGGAGGAGGAGAGAGGGTTGTGCAGATTTCCTGCCCACACTTCAAAAGGGGCTCTCTTCTCCTGTATTATTTCCTTTCCCATTAGCTTCACTTTGTTGGCTTATGGTTCCAAAATGCACCAGGAGTCAACTCCAGTGCAAACTTGATATTAAAAACTAACAGGCTAATGCCAGGGAAAACACACTCTGCTCCTGGTTTCAAAGACAGATTTTCTTTTTTCATAAGTGCAGCCATGCTTTTCTAATAAAAATTCATTAAACAATGGTTATGAAAGATGAAGGGTGGGGGAGGGGGAAGGGATATAATCAAGTGAGTCCCTTTGAACTCACTAGAAAAAATACAAAAGCAAACAACCAAGCTGTTAGTGTCACACGTTTCCCTTATGAACAGAGAGGCCTATCCAGGTTTGCTCACAGTCCAGGGAATAAAGATGAGTTAGGCACCTTATCGAAATCTCCCCCTCCAAATACTGCAGGATTTCTATTCTGTAAACATGGATGTGGAGGCTCTTTTGTGTTGCTTCAGTTTACATTATTGTGGGTCTAAACGAGCCTCGTAGAGACTGCTTAATTCGTTTATGTAAAGTAAAAACAAATGTAGAAGCCCTCGCTATTTTTTATTGTTAACATCCCATTGGGAGGCAGGAGAGTAAATATTTTAGAAGTTTAAAGCAATCTACTTAAGCTTAATAATAATGCTGGGTTTCAAGTAACAGAGAAGACTACAAGTCACTGGAAGATCAAAGATTATGCTGAGTTTTATAGCAAATCTGGGCAAAGATCTCCTGGGAGGGGTAAATCTTCAGAACTCTCCTTTCCCAGTCTTTCATGGTGATTGTTTGACATCTATGGAACAAGAAAGTGAGGAAGAGAGAATTTAGTCAGTTCTCCTGTGTCCAGAGAAACAGAAAGCTAAAAAATGGAAGGAATGATGACTTTTTGGCTAGTTTATATCTGAAAAATTACAACTTAAAAAAAAAAAAAAAGGAAAAAGCAAAAGCAAAATAAATGTGTCAGAAATACCCTTTCTTTTCCTGGGTCAGTTTGTAATCTCATGTTAACTGACTTCTGAGTGAGTCATCTCTAAATAAGATTTCTGGCAATTTTCCTGGGTTTATGTTAAGCTCTTCAGCAAATATTCAGAACCATTTTCAGAATTGTCTGTTGAGAGACATTAGACCCTCTTTACACTCTTCCCAACAATGCTGTCTCTTTCATCTGAAATGAGAAGAGTGCACATTTTGGGCCATGGGCATGACTGCACATTAGGAAAAAAAAAAAAAAGAAGGGGGAAAAGACTCAATGAGCAGAAGAACTGATAATGAGTGATGTCACATAACAATACTGTAATTTCAGGTATGTGTATCTGTGTATGTGTTCAGGGGATTGATGTTTAGAGAGTGTAATCAAGAGTCTCTAATATAAGAACAGAAACTGGGCCACATTATTTTCCCATGGCTGACAAACTTTCCACTGGCCTGGCTTCCAATTATAAAAACACTGGAGTCCTCAGCCATTACACCAAAGATTGTAAATTTCCTAATGAATATTTAAAATAACCCTATGGAGTTTTTTAATGTTAATGTATTTCAGCCTTTGACTAACACGAATATCCTACAGGGTTACCATCGTGTTTAGCTACATGGTTAATTCCATTCTTTTATTTTAATGCTAAAATATAGTGCCAGAGAAAAAAAAATAATAAATCTTTGTTTCATCTTCTCCTGGTATACATTTTATTTTATTGTTTGATTTTTTTTTTAATGCCACAATGAAGCTCCAGACACGGAGCAGATGCACACAGCCAGTTTCTTTCTAGGCTGTCTTACAGCACAAAAGCGACATATGTGCTCCCCCCAGCCCCAAAAAAGCAATTATTGAAAATCAATACCATAATAATGGCGAGCAGTGCTGTGTGTTTCCTTGATAGCCAATTATGAGCAATTTACTAAAGTTGTCAACTCGTGGCAAAACAAATAGTGTTAATAGTATAGATTTCATAAAGACCTATCTGTCTTGTTATTGCTGCAGTCTGAGCGGTGTTCCAAGTTCAGGCTGGTAATGGAGCAATAACTCACACAGCGGTGGAGAGAGTACCATCACCAGCACTGGATGCCTTTGGAGCAGGGGGACTGAGCACTGCTGCCGTGCAATATGTCCAAATGTGATCCCCTCCCCGTAAATAACCACCGGCTGTTTATTGGAAACGTGGGTGACCATAATACCCAGAAATTTCTTGAGTGTTTTTGGGGTGTTTAAGGACAGTGTGATAAACCATTGTGGTATTTTGAGAAGAATTTTGGGACTGTAAAGTTAACGCTGTGTTTTTGGGGTGTTTAAGGACAGTGCGATAAACCATTGTGGTATTTTGAGAAGAATTTTGGGACTGTAAAGTTGATGCTGTGCTTTTGATTGCTGACTTCAGGCCTGAATGCAGGCAATCCAAGTCATATGTTTGCRTAGTATCTATCACAGTGGGAACTTCTCAGTGCTACTGGCATGCCATTATGAACCAAAATGATGTTGATGCAGTAGATGAAAAGTTTGGTATCAAATCAAACAGATTTCTCTCTGCTGATGACAGTTGTCCTGAGCCAAGTTCTGTCAAAGCGCTTTAGCTGTGGGAAGTTGTCTCTCATACATTGCAGCAAACATAACTGACTCCACCTTCTTTAGAGACACAGAGTTGATCCTGGCATTTCATTCTCACAAATGAGTTCTCACAAAACAGGGCCACATCCTGCTTTTTTGTGACAGAAAATGGCAGCAGAGAGAAGGGAAATAAAAAGCTCTGTGAATCTGAGGTGTTACCACCAGGGGAAAAGGTGTGAAGAGAGCAAGTTTTTTTTTCTGGTCCATGGAAAATTCAGAGAAATGAAGGATGCTCATGTGGGATCAGACATGCTGCGTGTGTCTGCACAACTGAGGTTCACAATGAGTAGAATTTTTCTCTATATCCTTAAAAGTGTGCTAAAATGTATTCTGGTGCCAGCCAGAATGCTGAGCATGCTGGTGTCAGCATGCTGAGAGGAGGCCCACCTCATGGCTGACCTGTCCAAGTGGCCCCTGGTCCTGCTGAAAGCTCCCAGAGGATGGGCAGCACTGCAGTGAGCACATGTCCACCCAGGCTGAGATCAGCCCTTTACCTCAGTCCAGGCTTTGAGTTAGAACTTGAACTATAAAGCTTGGGTCTAGCTCAGATGATGAATTAAAAAGCCCTTTGGGGCATGGGAATTCAGCCTGTACTCAGGTTTCTTTGTGTTCCACCTCTCTAGGAAGCCACCATTCCTAGTCCCAAGCTTTGCCTCTGTGTAGGTGCAAAAACAAGGTGTGGGAACATGAACCAGTGTCAGCAACTGTTTGCTCCTGTGAATATACGAAGGACAGTTGACCACAGAGAGTTTTCAAGCTGTGTCCATCTTCTAATCTTTAAGAAGCACATAAACCCACAAGAGAAAGGTGTTGCTCCAGGAACAGAGGGAGAAAAAAAACCAAGACTTCTTGTAAGCTCCTACTCTTCCTTCCCTCTCAAAGATGTGTGCATGTGTGTGTGTATGTTTAGTATTTAAATTAACTTTCTTCCATTTTTATCCCTGCCCTACTAAGCACTGGAGGGGTGACACTGGCCTTCCACTTGCAAGGAGCTGGCAACAGCTATGTCTGGTGCTATGTCTGCTGCACACATGTGGTGCTCCCTCGCTCCCTCATGACTGTCTGGTGAGGGTCTGAAGACAGCAGCAGCACTTGCTGGCAGGTTTTAGACACTGATCTGCTTTCTTTTAGTGCATCCTGGGCTTTGGAGCAAGTGCATGCTCCACTCTCCTTCCCTAGGAGAAGCTGTCAGTGGAAAAAGGGTGTCTATACTGGGAACTCACTCCAAATTCTCCCTTAAGCTGCCATGTCTGTTTTAATCTGCAATCCCATTTTCCACATACTGGAACAGCTGCTCGGCTGCAAACTCCAGCTGGTGCTCATGGGGTGCCTTTAAACGCCTTAAAGTGTTTCCCTGCTGGAGACTGTGAACATCTCCTTTGCCATAATCCCATCTGTGTGTGACAGTGGTGGGGAGTTGGTGTCCTAACTTTTCTGGACAGTTTTACCAAGAAAATCTTTCTGGAAAATAAAATGTTGATTTTTTTTCTTTGTGCCTAATCTGTTTCTAGCTAAGCTAAACCTGGCAAGCAAATTTTAGGCTCCTCTTTAAGCATTTGCAGATCTCACCAGCAAAGAGGAGGAAACTGGTTTTGGTAAAATAAAAAACAGCCTGCACATGGAGGAGAAACTGGAAACAATTTCCATGTCAGGTTTAAGGTCTGTTTGAAAGCTGAGGTTTGAAACTGAGATACAGAATCAAGTATGGTAGTGCTGAAACCATGCTGAAACTCTGTTCCATGAAATTTCTTCACTAGCAGACAAACTCTAGAAGCTTTAAGGGATTTCTATTATCTTTGGTTTTACAGGAAAGAGAGCTGAAGTTCTTGGAGTCTTATGCTGGATTTGTTGTGACTCTGAAGCAGAAGAGGAAGTATCTCATTACTTAACAGTGAATGGATGAATGTGGGGATTTGTTGAGCAGATCAGAGCAATCTCCAAAGCCATTTGAAGAGATGAAGTGAGGAAGAACAACCTCTTTGAGTGATTTCATAGACGAAGCTCAGTGAGACAACGTTAATGAAATTTGGCCGAGATGCTGTCACTGGTGCAGCTCTTCTTGAGCAAAGAATCCCATGATCTTTAACTGATCATAAGTTGTCAAAGGCAAAAAATAGTTTTGCCAACAAGTGTATAAACTGAAGATCTGTTACCAATGAACTTTGCATTACTACAAACACCATTTTTCCAATCATGACCAGAGCAGCAAGGTGAGTCATGAGGAACRCGGCACAGAGGAACACAAGTAGTTCACTAGATCTTCTTTTCCACACACATATATACCAATGTAGAGAGTCTAGAGAAAACTTCAGATTGAAAATGAAAGATCAGAAGATCTGAGAAGGAAATACCTCATATAAAAATCCATCTGTTTGGAAAATGTTGGTGTTACTAGTCACTACATCTCTATGTAGTAGATGAAGGATTTTTTTACTGTTTTTGTGTAACTTTCTCTTGAGATTGCTTGCCTGAAAATTAGGTGGCATGTTGCTGATCCTTGTAGACTGGTTCTCTCTGCTTCCACATTTATAGGACAGTTGTCCCTCTTGGCTTTTCTCCAGTGTCTGTTCCATGATGCTACAAGAAATATTCACAGCATCTCACTCTAGGTCCTCAATATGCATATTAAATTGTTAGCACAGACTCATGTTTCCTTCTGTGGCCTCCTCTAGAGGTAATCAAACAGAATATGAGCCCCAGCCAGATGCCATGAATGGTCCTCTGGAGCAACATGTCTCTGCTTGTCTGCTGTTTACAAAAGCGCTCTAGAACGTCTATTTTGGTGCCTCAAGTTTGCAGGCCAGTGTGAGTAAAATTTCTCTGTGTGCTACTAAACTCATCTGATCAGTGATCTAGTCTGTGAAAGGGTGCTGCTGGTAATGCACCATTTGGAAAAAAACAGCAGTAAAACTCTTTGTCTTGAGTAATTTATTTCATACACTGCCTCTTTTTGGCGTGTGAATTGTGTGTTAATAGCTTGCAGTTTTCTCACATTTGCTGGTTATTTGAAACTATTGTCTGAATAATTTCTATGAATAATTCTTCATCTATAGGTATTTCACACTCATTTCACTGGGATTGTTTGAAAACTGAAATTAATCTTTCAAGCTGAGTTAGTTTTTATTGGTCTCATGGATCATAAAATGTATTTATTTTCATGGAATTGACCATTGAAAAATAGCATGTATTGTCCCATGAAGAAAGACATGTGAATGCATGATGAACAAATCTCATATACTTGTAGGTTCTGCTTGGTTTGTTTGAATGAACTATCATACACAGAAACAACCATAGTATTAAACACACTCACCAGTTCACCTAGCACAGCTCCCTGCAATCTCAGGTAAACATATCGTGTTCAAACATTTGAGTAATGATTCAAATACTTACAGACTTTTAGGGTATAAATTAGCTGGGAAAATTTTTCATTATGCTTTTGATCAAGTTGCAAGTCCTGAAAACATTAGGCACTTTCTTGTGGACATTCTATTTCTCCTAAGTCTAGTGGATGTTGCATGTAGAAAAGTCAGAGACAAAAAGAAAAAAAGGAATATAAGAAAGACAAGATGTAAAACTGGAAGGAATCTCAGGTCCCTGCCATCACCAAGTATAGGCAATATTTTAAAGAGGAAAAGTTAAATATTTATAAGCCTTAGAGAACAGTTTATTTTGGATTAGTTTTGCATATGAAAGTTTGGGTTGGTTTCTTTTTAACTCAGGAGGCTCTGCTGTGCCTGTTAGTCACTTCTCTGCAGGAGTAGCTCAAGGAACTTCTATTTGTTTTGTGAGCAAACTGCAAACATTCATATCAGCCGGCTGCTTCTTGTCCAGAAGTAAGACCATGTGTGGGAGTCCATTTTAAAATTTAAGGATTTTTTTTCATAACAGCAGTACCATGCTGTACGGCATATTCTCTTCATTCACACTGGAGAAGTATTTTTTTTAATGTATGGTAGTGCTAGTGAATACTAGAATGACAGAAATCTTTTATTCCAGCCTTCAAAATGTTTACCATCTAGTAACAAGCAATAAACAATTCAGTATCATCTACACCTCATCCAATTAAAATACTGGAAATAAATTTTTATGAAAAACTATTTAATTAACCAATTCAGACTCTTGTTTCTGAAAAGTACCCAGGTCTTAAAGGTTCAATGCCTGTCTTTCAAATGTTTTGAAATCTCCACCATACTAATATGAATCTTTCCATTGTGTACCATGGATATAACATTTCTGTGCTCACTATCTATCTTGTCTGGATCCTAAATGCAATGTTACTGTAAAACAAAGAGACTTTTGGATGTGAGTTTTAGTTCTCTTTTTATTCACAGACCCCCAGCAGACAGCTGGCTGTGCAGCCCAGTCTGAGACAGTGGGTTATGGCAGTGCTATTGCAGAAGTGTGTTTGGAGCAGTGTGTCATGTCCAAACCCACGGGTTTGCTGAATTAGCTGAGTAATACRGGGGGCAAACATTCCCTGCTGTGGGATGTCAGGAAATCATAGAACTGAATGGACCATGGTGTCTGTCTCCTTCTGGTGTGTGTTTATCTAAGTTGCAGTGATACTAACACCATGCTGATGTCAAATAGTCTGCTCTGGTGCTCCACAGTCCCTGCTGTTAGAAAGAGACTCCTGGATAGATCTTGGATCCTTCCATCCATTATTTCTGCCTACAATTTGTAAGTTTTCAAGCACAAGTATGAGGAAGAGATTATCCTCTTTTCAGAGGAGAACTTTTACATGTTTTAAGGCTATTACTGAGTTTCTTCTCATGTTTGTTCCCCAAGTACTTCAAGTTCCTTCAGTACTTCCTTCATTTCGGATTATGTCCCCTAGAGTCTCATCTTTGTTAGTCTTTAGATTATACCTTCTTACAATGCCTGAATAACAGATTCTTGTGGTGACTTTGATGCCTAAAGAGGGTGACTGGGAACAGAGGCTAGACAGTGTTAAAGAATAAAGTAGGTATTTATTGAAAGGCCTTTAAAGGATACACCTTGGGCAGTACAAGAGCCTGGCCATGGCTACACCCAAAATGGATCCAAGACAGACACAAGATGGATGACCAGTCACAAGTTTTCACACTTTTATAAATTTTGGTCCATTTATATTTTGGGGCCAATTGTACAATTACACCTTCAAGTTATGAAGTTCCATCCTCTCAAGTTGCTTTCCTCAATCAGCTGTTTGTTTATGCTTCTGAACCTAAAGCTGGAATGGTGTCTTTGGCTCTCAAGCTGGAAAAAGATTATTTTGTCTAACTAAACTGTGAAGAGAACTTGCTATCACTTTATATGAAGTTCAGAGTCACACACTAAGGCAGTCTGGAATCTAAAAAATATGAAAGCTAAAACTTAAGGCATCAACTTACCTACTAATGTGAAGGGAATTGGAAAACTTCATCTTGTGAACAGTGGATTTATTTGTATAAAGTCTGGTACACTGATTGCTTCCTTCAGAATTGGCATGATGTTGTTACCCTGATGCTAATTCAAAGATAATTCCTGATAGTATTACTAATATCTTCTGGATTAAACCACTGACTGTGCTTGAGTACCTTAGCTGATACATAGCCATTCACTATATCATGCTGTACCTATCTTCTACAAAACATTGCCAAAATTGTTACAACTTCCTTTAACAATGTGTGAGCACAGCTAGATGGAATATTTGGTATAGTATTATTGCCACGAGCTCAACTTGAACAAGCACAACGTGTATTTATTACTTGAAAAGGATCTAGAACAAATAGCTTTCCTCAGTCCCACAGTGAGGAAAAAGATGGTTTTCAATTTCTGAATTGGCAGTGTGCTTTCAGCATTAGGTTGTCACAAGCTGTGTCCTGGTTATACATGAGGAAATCCCACCTGTGCAAAACAGTGCTACAGGATTTCATAATAGGTGAGGCCACATGCACCATTTGCGAATGGAGATCATGARCTGGAGGAATACTCAGTGTTGCTTTGCTACTTGTGGACACAACTCCATTGGGGTTGGAACCAGACAATGTGGTGGGGTGGGCTAGTCACCTGTCTATGCTATGGCAAATATTTGGACATCTGCAGAGACAAGAGAAAGGGAGTTTCTCTTTTTCAAAACTTTCTGTTCACCCCCAACTTGTGGCTTGTCTAGGCATTACACTAACCACAGACTAGCAAAGAGGCAAACAGGACAAAAGGTTCCAGCAGCAAGAAGACTCAGTGGCATGAATAAGTTTCAGGAGGGAAGATGCTAAGTAGGTACCAGGAGCCCATGTGCTTTTCCTTGCCTCTGCCACTGTCTTGCCTCCCAATCCAGTGCTCCTCTAACCATCTTGCCTGTGAAATTTTAGACTTGGGACTTTCTCTTGCTCCATGCTTGAATAGAGCTTAACAACAGCCTGTACATACATACTACTGTAATATAACGTACACAAGTAAACCTCCTGCAGACACCTTTTGGAGAGCTGTTCAATAAAAAAGTAGGAAACAAGATGATGTAAGGTGCAATTTACAATAGCTCCCAAATATTTTGCAGTGTGTATAATGATGTGGTGATCACATCACAGCTGACCTCACAATACTGTATACCAGCTGCAGAAATTATGCCAGTTTCAGAAACAAGAGAAAACTGCGATTAGGAAATCCCCTTGAAAGTAAACTGGTCTTTAACTATCTGCCCCTGAGCTGCCTGTAAGTAACTTGGCAAACAAGTAGAAATTTTTGATGTTGGGACTTTCAAGGGGAATGAGATCCAGCTGCTCATGCCAGTGATTACTGTTGTGACTGCTTTTGCTGCTTTTGCTCTCTTAAATATATTTTGGTTAATTTTGCATAAGTCTGGACTCAGTGAGTCACCATAAACAGATAACCATTTTAATTTCTGTTTTCAGAAGGGGAGGTGCTTGCCAGCTCCTTCCAGACACCAGATTTGGTTAATAACTGTACCCAACTGCTTTACCATAGTACATCTGTTTCTATTTTTGCTGTTTTTGATACATCTGAAGTGTTTGATCATCTGTGCAGGTGTACAAACAACCACAGAAGAATAAAGGTATGGAAATTTTCCAAGGCAATAACAAGAAAGATATTTTAATCTTTTTACTTGCTCTGAGACCCAAAGTGTGCTAGGGCTTAAGTGGTCACTTTTAGGCACAGGAATGATATTTTTGAGGTTTCAGGAAACTCTGAGAGATGACTGTTTATTTGAAACAAAAGATACAAAGCTCTGACTTGTGCCCAAGTTCTCTTGAGGTATGAGGAGTGATGGGCTTCAATCCCATTTCTGTACCTCTATAGTGTAAAGCTTCACCTCTGCAAGTACATGCACACTTCAGTCCAGAGAGGTGACTGAAACTCCTACAGGCAGGTCCAGCTTTTTTCTACTCAGTTTATGTACCAGTAACTGCAGATCCAGAGGAACACGTAATCTGGAGCTGGCTTTAACAACAATCACAATTAGTGATGGGGCATATACTTCATGAGCTACCCAGCTTTGAACTCTGTGTCATGGCTAGATGGCTGTCTTTCTAGCCCACCTATCTAATTTAGTTTAGGGATAAAATTAGGGATGTGCACATGCCTTCTGTCAATAGTGTGTGCATTATCATCTGYAAGCAGGTGGAAGTGAGCCTGCTCCCTGCTGAGCCTACGCTGTCTTGGAAGGAGAGGAGAGTAGTGAAAGCCTTGGCATTAGCTTCTGTTGATGCTGCTCAGTGCAAAATGACTTTGGCTCAGTGTGTTTCTGCAGCACAGAGGGAGGTTTCACCCTTCAATTTGTGTTGCTGAGGTCAAGGAGCCTAATTATGGTTTTCTGTTACTCTAGGATTCTTGGTAGCTAAATAGGTGTGTTAGGCTTCCATCCCTTTCTTAATCCTGCTGCAAGGTAGACAAACCCAAATAWTTTTTTCTATGTGGGAAGCAGGTACTTAGTGAAGGACGCAAATCTTACAGAGCTAGAGAAACTACTCCCCCCCCCCCCAAACAGTCAGTAAAATAGATGCTAGGGAAAAAAATACAAATCAGTAATTCTGCCACCAGGCACCTGCTGGCATTGTCAGCAAAATTTAGTAAGAGAAGTGTACTGAGCCACATGCTTTGCAAATGCTTTTTTCGAAGCCTGTTATAGGTTTCTCTGCATGTTTATTTATTACTGTCATCACAGCCCTTCATTCAGGCTTTTAAAATGATTCTGAAAGGCAGGAGGTTTAACATCCACAGGTCTGATGTCATGCTTTAACCTCCAGAAGCCTACTAGCAAGGGCAGCAGCKGGGTGACATTTCCCGGATTGTTCCAGCAGCACGTCTCTTAGGCCACCTTGCAAACTGACTGCTTGGGGTGAGAGGAAGAGGTCATCTGCACAYTCACACCATCAGCCCTTGGCCTTTCTGTTGACAATATCCACAAGATGTCCTTTCTGACAGCTCTGCAGCAGCAGAGCTATTTTGTGATACAGACACGTGTCCAGTTGAAATCATCAACTAATTTCATCTAAGCTGCTGAGCATCAAGCAGAAACTTAGCTCCTTTTGGCTGCTCCAACAACTGCTCTGGTTTTGAACCAGTGGCCTTTTGGTGACAGGCTCTGCTATCCTATTACCAATTCCCAAGCCATCCAGCTCCTCTGAACACATGCACACTCAAAAAACAATTACATATAAATGTAAATGGCTCTGAAGTGCCAAGTGATAGAGACGTGACCTTCACCTGGCTCGGGTGGCTTGTGCGAAACAGCACGAACTGGAGGTAAGCTGACAYCTACACTTTTGTTGTCTCGGCAGTTTCAGAAACTGACTCTAGCCCCACACCCTTGCTGCCCTTTGCTTCCTTTCACCTGCACCCTCCTCACGGACAATAAAAATGAGATGCAATACATCACTTTTTTGATGGCTCTATTTTCAATAGAAATGGGAGATCAGGAACTTGAAATGACTTGTGAGATTTACATTCATCTGCTGTATCAGGTTGTTAAGAAGCTGTAGCTCTGGTCACTTCAAAGCACTTGTTATTTTGAAAAATTGGCCAGAACTTCAGCTGGTGTACATCAGCACAGCTCTGTTGCTTCAGTAGAGCTGATTTACTCCAGCTGAGGATATGGCCTCATATCATATGGCTGTTTTTTAACTTAAAAGTATATATACAATGCTGATGAATACAAGACAGACAGAGTTCAGTATGAGAGTAAAGGAGAATTCTTTGTAACAGGATCTTGTTCCTGATAAAGACATTTATAGTAAATGATTAGGAAATTATGTGTGCCTACATTTTCTAAGCATGCCACGTTTGGATATAATTGTGTTACTTTGAATATTATTACTTCCATTTACAAAGTGAAATTCTAGCCCTGGTCTTTGAAAATTTTTCCCTTCGTACTTAGTAAATCATAATTATACTATCACAGTGGTTACCCATGGACCCTGAGGGTCAATGGACTGCTTCTAAGAGAATCACAGAAAGCAACTAAGAAAATCAAACCTATTGTTAATAATGCTGGATTCGTCTTGTAAGGATGTGCAGTACCACTGAAAAATGTTTCAGGGGTTAGTAATTTGTAAAAGGTTGGAAAACATTTTCATGAGGTTATATTTCTCACCACCTTTCTCATTGTTTTTATTCATGTTCAGGTCTCATTTAATATTCAGTCTCTTTCCTACAGTGTGTTCATGTTTTCTTTCCTTTCATAAGACAGGAACTTGGATCTTTAAAATGTGTCTGCCTGACCTGCCCGCTGCTTATAAGGCATCAGTGAATGTTAAGATATTATCCCTGTCCTCAGAGCTTCAGAATTAGCCATCTGTGGTGGCACTTGAAGAAGGGTTTAAGGACAGAGTCATTTGTCAAGACATGGTATTCCCATCCTAAGAAATCAAGTGCTTTGTAAGTTAACTGTGTTTTACTTGGGATTTTTAGATAGTTGCCTTTCTTTGGCTCCTACCATAAAAGATCATACTTCTGTGTTTCAGCTGAGTATGTGCCTTACATAACAGTGGTGATCCTGCTGAAATCCCTATCAGAAACCCATGGCAAAGCGCTGAACCACTTTTACAGTAAAAATACAATTTCTTCATCAAAAAAATGCACAGTGTAGACATAGTGCCTTTAACAGCCCCCTGACACAATGCCAACCTGGATGAATGGAAACTCTCTATYCCTGAGCCCTCTCTTTGTGCCGTGTTCAAATTCTACCATCAGCAAAGCATGCAGCTCTCTGAAGGGGTTTGCTCACTTGCTTTTTCATCCTTTGCTTCTCCCTGGATTCTTATGGCTTAGCTGGGACAGAGGGAATGCATTTCCTTCAGACACCTCATAAAACAAGGACTTAAAAAAAAAAAAAAAAAAAAAAGCTCACAGCTCACTTTTTGCTGGCTATTCTGAAATTTGAGTCAATTTAAAATTTCCAGGACAGGTTCTCACACAGGCTGACATATACACTATTGAATCAAAAATCCCTATAATGAATACCAGGATGAGTAACGATGAGGATTAAATGCACATATCATTATGAGAATTGTAACTTAGACTTACATGCATTGTAAGTGAGAAACTTTGCTGCTAGATGCTCTAAAGTCTGGAGAAAGAGTTTGTGTGCAGATTAGGTAGAAGGTAAAGACAAAAAAATTACATCTGGGGTTACATCCACAGCTTCTGTGAGTTAAATGCATTTTTTTGTTGGGTAGTAACCCTGCAAGGGGTATGGAGGTGCTCTGCAACTAAGTATCAGGAATAGCTGATCAGAGTGATTCTTTAAAAATTATTTATTTACCAAGACATAAGAACAAGTAAAAATTAGCTATTTTCAGCAGGAAAATAGCAACATGTTCATCAGAAGTAGTATCCCACACAATTTTTTTTCCATAAAAAAAGGATACATTTTCTTTCCTATTCTCTCTCTCCTGCTGTCAAAATGGAAAAAAAAGGGCATAAAGGAGGAAGAGGGGAAGAACATGAGAAAAGCATAAAAGTGGAAGGGCAAAAATAGTAATATCCAAAAAGAATTCTACTTGTTTTCATTGCAAGCAGAAAGAAGTTTGAAGGAAATTAAAACATTCTTAATGTTTTTATCCATAAATAATTTTTTGATAGAGAGCAATCTCCCTTACCAGACCCATTTGTGGTATTTATAAACAAGGGCTCATCAAAACCACATAATTAAAAATGCTTTTGAAAAAAGTGGAGACTTGCAACTTAGATGTGAAATAGCAATGGAAGAAATCTCTCTGAACATATTTAACTATCCACTGAGAATCCTGTTTAAGATTGTAACAGAACAAGTTGTTACAATACTATATAAAACCATTCCTACTTTTCTTCCCAATAATGTGTTTTTGTCTTCTCCGTTCAGAGCTGCCCAGAACAGCCGTGCAGTTGAATWGCAAGCTTGACTGAGGAATTTATCTGGCTTAAAAGTAAGCCAGGAAAATAAAAGGAGATTTCCAGGTTTCTCACCAAACTATTGGGTGGCCATCAGCATGAGTCCTGGCACAGGAGAACCAAATATTCTGTCTGGGAACACCTTGGCTTTGCATGTAGGTCTTGTCCCATGTTTCATTAGAGGTATTTGGGATGCTGACTTTCTCTAGGGAAATTTTGGAAATGAGGTTTTCTGTATTGTACCCCGTGTGAGCTGACATGAGGCCGACACAGAACCTTTACATATGAAACAGGAAATGTAGTTTGTTAAGCCAGAGCTCTGCTTCTGCCTTGGCTTTGAATGTGTTGACTTCACTGGAGCTACCTTCCATTCACATAACAGCAGGCAGGGAGATATTTAGTGTTGAGCCTCATAACACTTTAACAAAGGAAAAATGGAAAAAATGCACCGGACTTAAAATTCTGTAACCTCTGAATTGTTTGTTTCCAGATATCTAAATGCATCAAATGACCAAAAATATCACCACAGCACCTGCCTTCAAGGGACATATTTTCACTTCTGTTTCCTCTGAATAGGCTGAGTAACTGAAGCACTGAAAAATTAAACCCAAAGCCACAGAGGAAATTTGTGCCACAGCTTGGACCAGCACTCAGATCTCCTTCAGGCGTACTCAATAAAATAAGCTATGCAAATGCAGGTTTCATTGTAAGTAGTCAAGCAGGATCCTCCTGGTGAGGACTGGAGGGACAGAAGTGTTTGATCTTTTTTAAACTGGCATGGGAAAATGAGGCAGGCACCATGCAGGAAATACACCTTGATCTGGTTTTTAACCATCTTGCACTGCTGTATGCTATTTGCCCAGGCTGGGGTGAATGCCGGGCCTAAACAACTTGTCCCCAGCACACGCAGAGGAGTTTTTTGCGTACTTGAATTTGCTTTCAGATAATTTTTCACCATGTCCATCTGGACCTTTTTTTAATGTATTCCTTCAGTACCATTAGTGAGGCAGTGCAATGCCATTTTTCTAAGGTCCTGAATGTTTACTTCTCCAGGTAGGGTGATTATGGGCATGATGGAATGATGTCTTTAGTCAAGTGTAGATCTTATCTTCCAATGTAACAAGGTAGCCTAATGAAATGAGTTTTATTCAAAGATCTTGTCTCATAACGCTTCAGGAAAACATGATAAATTGAATGATTCTTTTAGCAAATGCATCACACAAAGCACTGGCATATTGCTTATGAAGTTTAATTTTGTAATAGTTCATGGGGTATAATATACCTGTAGCTATTTCAGTGGAATGAATTTTACAGGCTCATTACAAAAGCAGAACTGTTGTCCCAAAATATTGCTTTTYTTGTTGAAGTGTTGTTCAGATTCAGGGCAATTTGCATGTATAACCTCCAAGGAATTGCTGCATCTCACTTTTACAGTTTTTTTTCCTTTTATTGTTCTATTATTATGAACTATGGTGAAACTCTTTTATTTAAATAATGAGAGACTAGCTGTTATTAGCAGCGGTTTCACTGACTGAATGTGGCATGCCAAATCTAAATCCAGCAATAGACTTTTTTTTTTAAACGGAGAAAAGTTTGGTTGTTTACCAACTTAAGGTAATGTAAAACTAGACAAAAGTAAAAATATTGTGATTTGGACCTAATTTTATTCTCTCAGATTTCAGATCAGTGGTGTTTTTACCATTTCTTAAGATATGCTCTACCTTTAATGGGAAAATGACTGACCCAATTTACTTATGAAAATGAGAAATTACTTTCTCAATGTCACAACGTTTCCAATAGTAATTCTGCATTTCCATCACTTTAGAATTGTGCATAGTGTATGAAAACCTAGGGGTAGCCTTGAGTGTACATTGCCTTGTACATTTGGACCTTCCTGAGCTTGTCCCTAACTGTCACGGCTTGGGAGAAAAGCACCTTTCACTCCCCTGTACACTAGACTTTCATCACCTGGGATTTCCAAGTGCATTCCCAGGTGTGGTGGGGTGTCCCATCTCTTCTTTGCATGAGAACTCCTCTCCTGCTTCAGCAGAACTGCCACATTTGTGCTTTTGACAGCTGGGAAAAATGTGAAAATTAAGCTTATAATTTGTTTTAATGGAAATGGGTGTGGGGGTGACCTAACACTCTGTGTAGGAATAATCTAAGTGACTTAAGTGTTTGGCAAAGTATGCACTCAGTGCCCCAAAACTGATACAATAACCATTTTACCATCTATCCTTTCTTAAACTGGGGAATGTATTTTCAGGCGCACGGAGTTGCCATGCAGTGGGGGTTCCCAGAGAACACCAAACTCACCCTCCAGCGTGTGCTGTGCTTATAAACAGAACCTATGACTATCACCTCAGCAGCCTGAAAACAATGTGAGAGTAAGAGCTGATACAAATCCAGATCTTGTGCCTCTTGAGGTGCAAGAAGCATGGGTTCCTAGATTAAGGATGTCAAAGCACTCCCAGGTAGAGCTCTTTTGACATAGATTATAAAACTTCTGAGACCACCAAAACTGATGAGGCTCCTTCCTTTCCTCTAAATTTTCTCAGTTCTGTTAATTTCTTCCTGCCTTTTTCTTTCCTATAATATCCCTAGAATTAGAATACTGAGAAGTATCAAGGACAAAAGTAACATAGTGTGTGGAAGCAGGATCAAAGAGCAGAGCTGAAGTCCATTCAAATTGATGTGAATTTTCCAAAAGGTTATAATCCCACAAGCTCTTTTCTTTCTCTCATTCGACATTGTTTGTGTTACAGTAATCTTTAGAGGAGCCTAATGAAACTGGAGCTTCGCTTTGTAAGCCACCAACTACCAAACACTGGCTAGATCCTCAACCTCATTGGGCTTTTGGGCTCATGCCAAGCCTAAGTAACAAGGCTCTGAACCCATCTCTTCTGCAAACATCCTACTGGATAGGAAACACCTGGGCTCAGGAAGCTCAGGTCTGGAGCCTTTACATTCTAGCGCAGCAGCAAAGCTCGTTACTGCCAATGTTAACGCTGCAGCAGGGGGGTTGATTGATTTGCCCTAAGTCATGCAGCAGGCAGTGGCAGGATTGATCTCCTGAGACCCAGACTCAGACTCTCAGTGCTTTTCCGTCTGTCTGAGGAAGCATTTTCCATGTTTCAGTGGTGGGAGGGAAAAGTCCATGGGCACAGAAGCTAGGAAGAGCAACTGTGGTACCTTTGCTGGAGTCTGAAGGCAAACTTGAAATGTTTTGGGTTCTGAGGTGTAACAGGTTGGAAAGGAGTGAGCTGTAATATTTCAGTTCATATTATTTGACCTAGTTGTAATGAAATGCTCCTTTTATTGATTAACACAAACCTCTATTTTTTTTACTCATGAGTGAATAAAATGAACTTTCTGTAACTTGTCTTTGAACACTGAAAACTGTCCAATATATGTTTAAATCAATGTTTTTATATAAATCTGCAAATTATTTTCAATTTGAAAATGTGAACTCTCAAGACTATTGATTCTCTTTACTCATTTTTTATTTCATTTCAAAGCACTGAAAGATGTTTCAGAAAGGCTCCATCTTTTACAGTTTGGAGTCTGCTTCTCTAGATCTTTCCAAAGATTATTGGTTAGGATGTCTATGACATTTAGCTTGCAACTCTTTATAAATAAAACTTTTAGGAGCACTGAACATGGTAGAATCTACCATGGTATATAAGAGTTAAAAATCTCTACGGAATTGAGTGTGAAATCTATATAATACGTGTACTGTATTGCACATATATACCACAGTCAGTATCTTTAATCACATTTGGTGTTTCTGTCTGTCTGCATATACTTCACAATTTTTTCTTCTGTAGCTTCAATTAGTGTTTAATGAACTTAGCGAGAGTTAATTATTAAAAAGTGACTTCAGGGGTCAAGCCTGTTTTACATAGATCCACAAAGACACAGCATGAATGTGGTTTTGCGACTATGAAAATTGTAGTGAAAAGATCATTATTTTTTTTAATCAAGGAATAAAAAGCTGATCTAAGTATCCTTTCCACAAAACATTCTCCAGCATTATTGCTGTACACATTTATAACGAAGCAATCTGCCCTGTGTTCAAGTATTCCACTTTTAAAAATGTAACTGCAAGCATCCATTTAAGTCTGACAGCATCATTCAGTTCTTTTTATGTTCCTCCTCCTTGCTGATTTAAAAATGTTATGAAATTGAAGCAGACTGCCATAAGTACACTAACAATATGTTATTTTCCTATTAAGTACTATGAGATGTGGTGTTACATGCCTTGCTTCAATGCTTGTGATAATTAAACATTGAGGAGGGGTGCTGAATGTAATTCTTTTTAATGACATCAGAATCACAATGTTAATGCAGAGCCAACATGCCTACAACATTTTAGATTTAAATCTGTAAGTTTTTACAGGCAACATTTGTGTTTTGATGAATGTCTTGCGCTGTCCTTTCAACATTTGAGCTGAATCTCAGGCTAGTGTGGGATAGACCTATATTGCTCTTCCATTAGACCTTGCTAATATCTGAGCAGCCAGACCTCGTGCTGGCTTCTCCTGGCCAAATGGGAAGCAGTGGGTTGTYGCTTACCCTGCCTCTCGCAAGGAGAGAGAGGCAGCAGAAAGCTCTTGTACACCTCAGACCCTCCCGTGCCCTACAAGTACCAGGGCATACAGGGTTAAGGACAGCCTTGTCAGGCTGACCCATGACTCGGTAGTGCTTTTGAGTCACCATTCTGGTTGGCTTTTTTTGGGGCACAGATAGATTTGGCTTATATGCTGCTTTTCTGTGCAGCAGAATGCGTCAAATCCTACCCCAGCTTTCACTAACATTGTTAGGCTGGACCATGTTGCATGGCTGGTAACACTGTTGAAGCTATGCAGATTTACCCTACTCATACCTAATACTCTGTTCTAAATAATGTTGGGAGCATATTGCATGTTCATATTTGACAAAGGAGTCCAGAGACAATGAACTCTTTGCCTGACATTCAGAGAGGTCAAGCTCTCATTAATTCCTGTCTTCAAGGATCACTATTGATGGCTGCTTGGAAGATTCAGAACTGCCACTGCAGTGGCTGATGAAGATGATAGTCAATCTCCTTTGCACATGGGCATTTGGTGGTGCTCAGAAGGAAGATTCAAAAAACTGACCTTCAGGTTTTCCTGCTGTCCTTATGCCACAGCCATGCAGGATGAATTTCACCTGAAGTGCCAAGGCAATTTAGAAAAAAGTTGCTGAGTTCATGTGGTGTTTGTTACTGTGCTGTTCATCTGAGCCTGCACAACCGATCTGAGGGATGGTGCATGTTTTGTAATGATGGAGACTTGTTAACTTGAGATGAATTATTAAGTGCTGTCAGTAAATAAGCATAGATAGGCAAACAAATAAATAATGACAAGGAAAGGTGGGAGACCAGGGTAAAAAAATGGCAAGGTTTCCTGAGGATTGGACAAAGATGTTTCTCTGGGATTATTTTGACTAATGTCAACTCTTCCTTTTATTTGGGAGCAATTTCTTTCAAAGCGATAAATATTTGAAAACTTCATATTTATTAAGTGTTAATTTTACCCCTAGGCCGTCTAAGCAAAAAGTTCAAAACAGAACCCTGGAAATACACACAGGCTCCATCTGTTCATCTCCTGCTGCATACTTTGAAAAGTGTCACCAAAAACCTTCATTATTTTTAGTGGTGCTATTTTTTTTAGGTTTTGGATCCTTGGTTTATCCTTCAGTACCTGCACCTAGCTTTCTGTACATGAGCCCTTCAGCAGCTGATACAACGATTACTCACTAGAACTCAAGGAGGTCAGGCCATCACTTGAAGGTGGCTAATTTCCATTTCCAATTATGGCCTGTGGGCAGGGATCTGTATTCAGGACTTTGGCCCACTTCAGTCCAAAGAGAATTTCCCACTGCTGTTACCATAAAACTACATACAAAGATGAAACATAGTAACACTTTCTTCCAGCAGCCGAATAAAGAGACACCACAATTATTTAGGCACCTCCTTTGGGATTTAGCATGCGCTCACAATTTAGATTTTGGGAGCACTATTTATTCTGTGTTGC
The DNA here is from genome assembly GCA_014549065.1 of Cardinalis cardinalis. Classification (NCBI taxonomy): domain Eukaryota; kingdom Metazoa; phylum Chordata; class Aves; order Passeriformes; family Cardinalidae; genus Cardinalis; species Cardinalis cardinalis. The sequence goes on from JACDOX010000018.1 coordinate 5,234,632, forward strand.
TCTGCTCTCCATCTCCTAATACTGTTCCTCAGTGTTTCCCTTTCTTCAGCAGTTCTCCAAACCTTTCCTGTCTCACAGGCTGAGATGATCAGAATTTGAATAATCATTGTTGACGCACTTGAGTGCCATCATTCGGGTTAGGCTTAATCCCTTGGGAGGAACAGAGCCCCGGCAACTCACACCTTGCAGAGCATTATCTTAAGTTGTCTGCATGTTCAGCACCAAAGGACTTACAATTTCCTCAGTTTTTGAAGTTCTTTTTCTAATTTTGTAGCTCATTTAAAGAGAGCCACCATTCAGGTTATGCAGAACACGTATCATGAGAACACCAAGCCAGCCAGATGCCATAAACAGGATACAAGCTGGATCTGCTTTGAAAGGTTTTTAATTTTTCTTTACTTTTTTTACCTTGGAAATTAGGTTTCTGGCTGTAGCAAGTGGAAGCTCTATACATCTGGTATTTCAATATTTCTGTAAAGTGGGCTTTTTAAAAAATGAAATATAGATTTAAATGCAATGCTTAAAGCTTTAGATCTCACATGTGTATTTTGTTCTTGCTGAAAGGATGCAGAATTCCTCCTCCTGTTTTATACAGAAAAGTGCATGCACTTGAATTTTGTGTGATAGCTCTTTCCCAGTTTTAAGGAAGGCATCATTGAGGTGCAATTTCACTGCTACCTCTGGACTTCCTAAACATTATCAAAATGACTTGAGGAACCTTAGTCTGCTGAGAGACCTGACCTGTTAGCCCTGTGCTTCATGCTAGGTAAAAGAAGTGCTTGTCTTAGAGAACAAAGAGACATATTAGTATCCGCTGCAAAGTCAGGGTAGGAATTAAACTACATATAAAGGTAAAACCTCAGGGAGAATGTAACTCTGGGTAGACACAAAGGGAAGCTGCTTTTGAGGAAATACTTGAACAGGCAAAGCTTCATTCTAGGAGGTGAAATTGGTCTCATTAGCTAGCATATATAAAAGGGTCTGTAAAGACTATTCATTTGAAAGAAAGCTGAAGATTTCTCATTTTAAAGCCACACTCAACACTATTGGTAAACTGATGTTGATCAGGATATTGATCATCACAAACGGCTATTGTTTGATAACTCTGGTCTTTGCCTGTAATGATCTTGTGAGCTCTGGTCCTAGCACTGCTGAGTATAAATTGCTGCAGCCAAACCACTCTAAATTTGTTAATTCCCCAAGTGCATCTTTGTTCTCTGTTGTCCCATGTTCCATCTTAGGAGATGCACTGGTCCAGGCAGACCACACTGTGTGACACAGAGGTTTTTCAGCCTTTCTTAAATTGAATGTGCTAGGTCAGTGTCCTTGCCTTTCTTGTTCAGGCAGTGTTGAGTCAGAGTACCTGTAACCTTGAACTGGGATTCATAATTTGCTCCTGGGAAGTCTGGACCTTCCCTACAGACTAGGCTGAAACTAGAGATACTTCCCTTGCAACACCTTCCATTAGATGACAACTCATAAAACATGGTGCAAGTGGGAGAAAGCTGAGTTCTACAAAAATCTCTGTCACAAGCCTATAGAAACCACAGGGTTTCAAATGGACCATTCATTTTTGGGTTCTTTACCCTAGCAGTAGCCATTCCTGAGGACCACAGTATCTGTCCTGTGTCTGACTCTTTCTCTTCTGCGTGCTCCTCTGCCTTAGAGCTAGAAGAGCCTTAAAAGATTACATTTAAGATTTACAACCCTTTAAGAGTCAGTTGCCTCTCATGGAGACCCTTCTCCTCCCCTTAAATGGAATGGGCATCTTATTACAGTTTTTACTGACTAGTTATAATGGATTTACACTTAGGAATCTAAGTTCCTTTAACAGCTTTTTTAAATTCCAGACACAGGGTTTGGGTGGAAAAGGTTGGGAAAAGAACAAGAAGTCTTTTAATTAAGTGTGTATATTCTGCTTTATACCCTAAGCCGGTCATAAACCTGGGAACAGGACCCAACTGTTCAGATTCTAGCTCCAATTATTCACTCATACAGAATGCTCCTTTTGCCATTAGAAATATTAATAACAATGATTTATCATAATTTCTCCTTCAAAAAGAACAGAGAAAAAAGACAGGTGAAAACATGTTAATGCAAGGAAAAATCACTGACTCCAGATTTGACTTAAAGGTTAGCAAATGTGAAAAAAATTTTCTTTTATAAGAGAATATGTCATTTTAACAATATAATTCTAGTGGCATATAATTTTTCTTTGTATTAGCCTTTTCTTTTGTYTCATCTGCTGTTAGGCATAAGAAGCCTGTTGTCAGTACACAGCCCTTAGTGCTAGGCATTTTATATCCAAGAACCTGACTTTTTCCCTACTTTCAATTTATACCTCTATGCACTATGGTAACATATTGAGATATCAGTCAAGCTATTAGGCTGGCTGTAACTATTTTTAATAAAATACAACAAAATGATAGAAAAAATATTTGAAAAATGAGGATTTGACCTCTTTACATGTGTTATAGATTCTGAACATGATGTGCAAATGGTAAATTCTGAAAAGTTATCTTCCGTATAATGTCATTTCTGCAGAACTCTCTTGCCTCAGGGTTGTGAATTATTGTGCTGTGAACATTATAGGAGAGATTATTTACAATAAATCGTGTAAAACCCCAAATGTTTTGCAATCAGAATATGTCAAATGCTGAGGAATGAGGAACCCCCTTTGGTTTATAACTTCTTTCAAGCATGAGCCAAAGCTTGTACAGTACTGTTCCTAATGGAAAAGCATCCAGACCAATCTCTATAAATACTTATCACAGTCCCATAAACTAACCTATTAGAAGCACTTGACATTTTCATTTATACCTGTAAAACTGTTGGGAAAAAAGTTATGTAGGCTGAGCTCTCTAATGCTTTCTCAACATTTTTCATGCACAAAATAACATAATACAAAGAGTTGCTCATACAATCTTTTGACTGACTGTCTGTTATCTGAAACATGATTTATCTGAATAATATGAATTATGCTTCCTCTAGTTTCCAATTTATGATGTTAGAATCATTCTTTCTAATTTCTCCAGTGGAACTAGTATGCTGTAAAAATCTACTAGAATGTTCTCAGGTAATAATGTAATAGGAGCCTTAGAAGTAGTTGTGAAATTAATATAGGATCTTATATTTGTAAAATGTTAAAGTTTTTTTATCACAATGTCAGGAAATTATTTCTGACATGTCACTCATCTGTAATATTTTAYATATATATATATATATATATATATATATATATATATGCTGTGTACCAACACTTGAATTTAAAAAGAGAAACAGAAAACACTCTGCTGGAAAGGTTATGGGCAAGTAGGTCAGCCCACAGATTCTCTTGTACTGACCCAGCCTGAGTATTTTGGTGGCAGATACAGAAAACTTACAGAAAACCTTTGGGAGAGTTGTTGAGAGAGGTTCAGTATGCTCAGGACTTGTAACAAGATCCACAAGTCTACTAAAAAACCCCAGAAATTGTAAGACAGAATATTAGCATTACAGTTGGGAGTATATGCCAATGTTTTGAACTGTATAATTATGAATGCTGACAAAATATAAGATGTATATGGTGTCTAATAGGTCACAGGACAGATTATTTTGCCCCTAAAACCGTTGAGGAAATGTTGGACTTGAGCCCAGTAAGTAAGATAAATAAAATACAGGACCTAATGCTAAAACTGCATGTCAAAGTTTCTTACATTGTTGCAGCCCCATCCTTCATTAGTACAAACCTGCGTCTCTCCTGCTTTACAAATAACTTACAACCTGTTTCCCTGAATGTGAATGTGGAGATGCTTAAAGCACAACCATAATGGCAATGAGCAGAACAGTTCCTGCACTTGACTACCAAATACCCAAACACCAGAAACAACTCTGCTGCTCACTTCAAAGCAGTCTTTTTGAAAAGAAAAAAAAGAATGCAAGGTTCCCCAGGAAATCTATCTCTTATCAATCACCTGCATCTATCAGTCATGGAGATGCAGCATTTTGGTGGAAAGAACAAATTCTTGCAAACTAGTATTGGTTATAAGGCCACATAACTGCAGTCCCACTTTGTTTCCAGATAGTCTCCAGCCTGTTGTTTGCAGCCTGGCTCACTGCAGTTGCTTTCTGAAAAGCCTGGTGCTTACACTCTACTAAGGAAGTTAAGCAATTTTCTTGGAACCCAAGCAGTTGTCTTGGAAGACACTGTATGTGTTGTTATCCAACAGTATATGGCAGAGGGTACATTTTAAAAGAAATTATGTGAAAACACATGTACAAATGTTATTTCAATTCTACACGCCCACTCTGACATTTAGTGGTTGACTGACTACTAAATACCCCACTTCCCTAAAATATCAGGTAAAATACCAATATGTAAAAGTAAGACTTGTGATATCCATGGAGGGAAACAAATACTATCAATTTTTTGGAAATTTTGATGAAAAATATGGTTTGTAGAATTTGTTGTAGTTTGTTCCAATTTGACCTGAACAGAATAGAATTATATTTCCAGTCAGCTCATAGAATAAACTCTTGCTGATAACATTTTTCTATCCAACTTATTTTTATCTTATTTGGGAACTCCTACAACAATGTTTTTCACAAACATGTTGAAATGCTTTGACCAGAGATTATTTTTACCTTACACAAACATTGGTGTTAATTGACAAGCAAATCAAGTAGTTATGAGCAATTCTCTAGTATTCAAGCAGAAGTTTCTGTAGAAAGAAAGTCTAAGTAATTGCACAGAAAAATAATCCTCAGGGCACAGGACACCAGCACAAAGAATGGCAAATTAAAGGTTGCCAGGAACTACATAAAATGCATAGCACATTTCATTACAGATAAGATAGATTAGCAGAAGACATATTCTGTATTTTATAGTTGCTTGCCAGATAAGATATTTCTCTCTTTCTGTTGATGACTGCCCTTTGAGTTGTTTGGGAAATTCTGATTTTGGATCCTGCTTGTTGTGCAAACAGCAGTAACTAACTTTCCCTGTCAAAGATCTCTTAAGGCTGCAGCATTGAGTCTGGTGTAAATTTTTCCTGATGTGGAGGGAATGGTATTGCCAGTATTACAGCCAAAAGTAAGGGATGTGCCTATGCCATTCACCAGCACTTATGTGAAACCAGCAGAGATTTTTTGTACTTTCTCAAGCACAGTTTCATGATTTGCTTCTAGATTTGGTAACCACCTCTACTTGTAAGCTACTTTCCTCTGGTGACTGCTAGGAGTGTCCTCACCACAAGCACCCTCTGTGCTGAGTGCAAGAGTTACAGGTCTTCAAAGGGACTCCAAGTCCTTTCCTCTGCTAGGACTGCTCCCTAAGATGTTTTCATCTCTTAAATCTTTTTTGCCCGGTTGAGAAAGGACAGACTTCTGGTGTCAGAGTCATGTACCCCTTTTCTTCCCTCTATATTCTGTGTTCTGTTATTAAAAGGAAATAAAATGGTTTGGAAATGTATTCCAGACACAAGATTTTTTTCCTTAATATATATTTCTGATGCAGCCACATGCTGGGTTCTTTACATTAAACACATTTGGTGATTCAAGTTTACTTTTGAAAACAGCCTGCTTTGTTTTCTGGTCTTAGTTGTTTTGTTTTGGGTTTTTTTTTTCCTTTTGTAAAACCATGAGTTCATTTTTTGTACTTCTTGTCCTTTTAAAGAATGCAGGCCTCTTCCATCTCCTCTTGTTTATTTAGTGCTTCATGGAAACACACTGATCTTCACAGTCAGAAGCCCATTGTCAGCCTCCTTGGGTTGCCTCTGGCACCGTGACTTTTAAAATGATGATTTCCATCCATTAAGAGGTAACTTAGTTTTGGTTTGGATTGATCTAATTCAGCTTTAACTGTCTAAAGTTAAAGTATCTATGCCAAGCTAGTTACATGGGATCCTTCTAAACTTAATGGAGAAAAAGGAATCTCCAGAAGTTACTCACCTCAACTCTGCCACCCTGTGTGAGTGTCTCTGTTGGCAGAGTGCAGGACAATGAGCTTTGGCTCTGAGGGGACCCTCCCTGCCCACGTGCATTTTATATTCCCAAGCTGACCTCCACAAGGAAAGGATGAGAAGCCTGTTTTGTCATAGTGTCGCCAACACACATACTGCATTGTATGGTTGGTGCTTAGCCTAAGTTGTTTGTTTCAACTCAGCTAAAATCTCTCTCACTGCCATTTACTAAACTTAGAATTTCAACATTTTTTTGGGTATAAAAGTGTTCACATGCACCTTTGTTCTGGTAAATGAAAAGAGTGATAAAAATTGGATTGTGTTGAGCTGATGCAACTCCAAATGCAAACAGCTCTTATCACTCCTCTGATTCTCCTTTAAGCATCTAATTTTCCTGTAAAAGGCTGCTCAGGGCCATAGGTTCTTTGTTGGCTAAAGGCTAAACACTTCTAATGCTGTTTTTCATTCTCAAGACCAGAAGTACAGCACACTTCTTTTGCAGTTTCACTCTTCTTGACTCTTCTTCACCCTTCATATTATTAGACGTTCTCTCTTGGGATCAGCAAAATAATATGTGAAGAATATTAGTGATATGGAAACTTGCTTCAGGGTTATCTTCAGATATCTGAGTTGAACTCTACAAGCAAGGTACTAAATCTGCCTTGAGACTATCAAACAAGAACAAGTGAAAATGTAGGCTTTATAAATAAACTGTACTCCTTTTGTTCTAGGACAGGAGGAGAAACTGAACCAAGCATTGAAGCTGTTGTCACACAGCTGGCTTTACTGGGCTCATACAGCTGACAGAGTAAGGCTACATACGTTTTATTCAAAATACTCTCATATCATAAGCTGTACAGATAGCTGGGTAAGGCACAATAGGAGGTACAAAGGACTGCTCATTTTTGCATATGGCCATCCTGAGTGGTGATGGAAATAGTCATGCTATTAGACTCTTTGACTGGAGTAGATATAATAATAGATTTACAACAGCTTACAAAAATGACAATACAGTAATACTATATGTGCCAGTCAAAGAAATCCAACCTCTGATATTCGTTATGCAATCTGTAGTATCTTTTGCATGGTTGGTGTTTCATCAGCGGGTTAGGAAAACTTCAGTTTTATAATTATGTCCCATTATTGGAGTCCACAAGAAGCCCACTCGTTTTCAGAGAGGAAAGCCAACCTTCACTAACATTTTTTTGTAAGGAACTGGGTGTTGTCCTGCTCTTAAGGATGACTAAGTAAGTTTGAAAATTTTACAAGAACTGGCTGAGACTTGTTCCTGTAAAAATCTGTGAGGTTTTCTCCTTTTTGGCTTTTTTTTTTAAACTGTAAAAATCCATACAGTAAACAATGTTTAACCTTCAAAACTATAAAGCTTAGGTTATAGGGCCACTAATAATTATTTTTGGCAAAGTTAAAGTACTGCATGTTTTTCATACTCTGTTTCAGGTGGATTTGCATATATGGAAATAGCTAATAATACCTTTTGTCTTCTAAGCTCTCTATTGTAAAAATTTTAGTCTGTTTTCAAAATAAAAATGCAAACAACCCTTTGGTGTAGTTTATACATAAAGGGATATAGTGGGGTTTTTTTTCATATTTTTCTTCAATTACCTAGTCTTGCCCAATAAGTTTTAGTGTTTTGTTACTAATAACTAATGAAGAACAGGTAACAAAAGCCACAGCAGCATCTTGTACTCATTTAGAACTGGATAAAGCTAACTTGCACATTGCATGAAGCATGCCATCATATATAGAAAGCAAGAAGTGTCTAGGGCAGCATGCACTATTAATTAGAGCTGAAGCTGGACTTGTGTTCTGGCAATCATAACTTTCATGTTCCCTCACTTTCATGTTCTAAAAATACTATGCCTGACTTGATGTTTTATGATTTGAGTGGGGGGACATTAGACACATTTTGTAAATGGGTGGACAATAGACTTATTTAATGAGTGGCTGCAATCCTAAATTCCCCTCACTAAAGAAATGGAGATGTTCAGCAAGGGCATGGGGACATAAAGAGTGACATAAAGTTCTTCCACTTGAGAGTGAGCGTCCGTGGGGTGGCAGCAGTCCATTATGGGAGCTTGAACTCAGTAGGATGAAGCTGGAATAGCTTCCATAGCCCAAATACCCAAACATTTCTGGGTATTTTGTAGCATCTTTGTTTTGTATGTCTGAGGACTGTTGGTATCCCTGGTGTAGGAGTAGTGTTCTATTCCCATCCTCATATCTGCACTTTGGCTGCTATGGCAATCTACCCCATTTAAGAATTTCTGCCCACTCCTGGTGCTCACTACAGAAATTCTTCTCAGCCATTTCACACTTCCACTGTTTGAGAGTGGTTGGAGTGCAGTAACAAGATTGACCTGGTTTAGGTCAATTAACTCTGTCTTGTAGATGTAATGAATGTAAGTATAATCAAGCTCATCATGTTCCTTTAGAGCAGTGATAACAAGGTAGGCAACAAAGCTGTCATTGCAATGCTTTCGAATGTTTGGAGCCTCCTGTTTAGAAGTGATTAAGAAAACTGAAATGTGTGACTTTGCTATTTCCTCTCTAGGCATGAATGGGTGCAGAAACTTGGCGATGCACAGCAGGAGAAAATGGTTAGAAGGTGCTCTTCCAGCACGAGCTCCATCAGAGACCAGTAGGTTAACAGGATGCAATCAAAGGTCTGCTTTGAACCATGCTTGAACAGATAAAACACTTATGTGGGTTCTTCAAGCCAAGTAATTGTATTTTGTGCTGAAGCAGAAGGGGAACACAAACATAGATAAATACTGCCTTTTACATGGGGGCAAGTAGCTAAAGGGCAGTAAATTCCTAAACTATTGGAGCATGATCCTGGTGATATTGATTTGGTCTTGAGGTAGTTTCAAGTAAAGGTAATCACAAGTAAAACTCCCTGGTCAGAGTGCTTTCATCCTTTTTGTTGTCACAGAACACACTGTAAAATTAATTTTTCATATTGCTGTAAAATCACATTACTGATCTAAGGAATTAGAATAATTTTATTCTTGTAATTTGAACTATTATTTTATGGAATGGTGTTGATTGGATATTTCTCCGTGTAGTTAATTTTCCTTTTAGATGGGTGCAGACTCTTCTGTCCCAATGTAGTGAAGTCATCTGTGAATCATCTGCTCTGTAAATCTATCAAGAGACATGGTTTAATGACATTATCCTCATGTCATCGGTGGGACCCGAGGACAATTAGAATTGAATAAAATGATTATGCGAGTGTTAGGCTTGCAATTTTCTGTACTGGCAAAATCAAGCAGTTGAGAGATCAGACAAACAAATAATACCTTTTCTCCTCAGATGAAACTATAAATGGGAATGGACTTAAACAATCCCAGTGCTTTAATGGAAATGCTTAATATATATAAACATAAACATAAAAAATATGTTATTTAACTTATAATGCTTTGTGAGATTTATCTTTTGACTAACTGTAAAGAATTTTAAATTTTTTTTTCTTGGTTGCTTTGCGGTCTCTACTTAAATTTCTGACATCCTTGTTCAGCTGCTTTCTGAAATGTCCAAAATTTTCCAGGGCTATAATCTACTTTGACTGAASACAGTCTGAAGAGGGCTGATGTTCCAGGGAACATGTGTTTTGAATTGAAGAACAATGATACAGTTTTGTTTGCACTCATAAATAATGAATCTTTTTCTGACCACAAGTAAAATTGTTTAAATTAGTCTCCTGATTCAGTAATTGATCTGAAGCGTATGCTGTGTCAGAGCTATCAATATACTGATGACTGCATGCATCTCAGAGAGCTCCAGCAGTGCTTATGAAGGACACTATAAAAATATAAAAGGGGTTAGAAATGAGCTTTGTGGATTATCTTCAGTTAATGGCATGGCAAATGTCATTTTATGGACCTAATTTACTGAACATTAATAATGCTACAGTTGAAGTAAATCATTTTAATGGCAAGATTTATGTGAATAACACTAGCACTAATTTACCAATGGAATTTACAAAATCCATTTAGCTCTTCTAAAGAGGCACTAAATGGATGTTATGGCTTCGTTTTAGACTGCCACTATCATGGGAGCAGGGCAGGCCTGCTCTTTCTTTCTCCCTTGTGTTTGTGCATAGGGAAAGCCACATAGAAGCCAAGATGAGTTCAGCAATTACACTTCAGTGAGTCAGAGAATAGTGCTGAGTGATCAACACACTTTTTGTGTAAGTCTTCAGCTAAGAGCAACTGATTAAAGTTATGCCAAAGCAATTCTGAGAAGAGATGTTTGGAGACTGTACCTCCTGCACAATGTTCTCCCTGTATTAAACAAACAGCTTTATCTTCAGATAGCTAAGCTGATGTGAAGTTTTTGTGTGCTTTAGGGGTGCAGAATGCTACTGGGAGATGAAGRTGCTAGGGGTGAAGAAACCTCAACGCCCTTGCCCATTTTGCTTTTGAAATTATTATGTGCTGGCATTAAACGTAGAATAAACTACAGTATCTATGATGTGAATCTGTCCAGGATGACTAAAGGTCCTTTCTCTTCCCAAGAGATAATCAGAAACTCTTATGGCAAGTAAGATATACTGAGCCAGCAAGACTTTATTTAGCAGAGGAAGCTCCCAAAAAGTGTGTCCTCAAGAGATGGAGCAGTAACACTGCAGAACCTTCTGACTCCCTCAAGATGACAGAGGTGGTTCCTGCTTTTTCAGGAACAAATGCAGAAGTCAGATATTTTTAACCTTAGGTTTCAAAATTCGCAGTCATTTGCTGTAAAAAAAACTTGTTTGATCTCAAGGTGAAATGAGTTTATTATAACTAATTGACAAACCTTTGAACTAATCAAGCTGGGAATAGAAAGAAAGAAAAAAAAAGAAATTAAGAAATGCAATGTTGTTTCTGTTTTTAAATACATAGAAAATACTTTGACACTGTCATTGTAGGGAATATATAAATAGAAGATAGATAGATAGATACATAACCAGCCAGCAATGGAAGAAAAATGAATAAACACTGTAGTGTTTGCTAATCAGGTGTCTAGCATGAACATACAAGCTGATCAAATAATGCATAATTAACAGCTTAAAAATTATTGCATAGAGCATTTGATTACTCATGGAAAGTTATGGGCTCGGCTGAGTGAGAGATTTTATGCATGTCTGCTGGAACTGGTTGTTTATGATGTGACATTCTTTAATGGTAAAATGAAAAACAGCACAGTTCTGTGCCAGGACACGAGAGGGTCATAGGGGGAATGAATATTTATGAAGCAAAATAAATATGAAGATGGAACTTCCCTCTCCTTTTCCCATCCCCCACTACTGATTTTTTTCCTATATAGTCCCTGACATGCAATTTACATTGGCTTATATATACCCTGGGACAGGTCATGTCTGTGTTTAGCTCAGATTATGGTATGGTGTTGCAGGTACCCTCTTTGAGAAGTGGGTGCTGTTGAAGGTGTCATTTATCCTTTATTGCTTTAAGAATATTTCATGTACTCCTGAAATGTTGCAATAAACCAGTTTTGCAGGGCTATGGTTCTATTTTATCCAACTATTTTAAGGAAATATAGATTCCTGTTCCCATTCAAACCTCTTGCCATAGGACTTCCCTGTATTCCACATTGTAATGTGTAATGTACTTACTGTCAGGGAAGGGAGGGTTTTCTCCTCATTTTGCAAGTGAAGACCAAAGAAAGAGACTACTAATCATTTCAGAAGCAGACTGTGGTAGGGTGAGAAACCGAAGAGAAATGCCTTACATTCATAGCCTGCACATAAAGTACCAGGGTAGATTTTGTCTTTTCAATATTCTCTAATATTCACTCTTTGGTGCTTCTCATCCACCTGCCTGCATAGGTGGTACTGAACATCTTCCCTCAGTTTTTCAGGATGTAATTTGGGTAGATTTTATGCCGTCTGTAATTTTAGACATATAATTGAATTTTTTAAGATTGCTTAGTGTGCTGAGATCCCCTCCACAGGAAATGGAGAGAAACACGTACTTCTGGGAAATAGTTGAGCCCTCCCAAGTTTTAATTCAACTGTGAAGATGACAATCTCCTTTCCACCAGTGGGAGGTTACACTGAAGATCTCCCAGGTAGGGACTTCTGTTTGGTGACTGAAGTTGGAATGGATGCATGTAAGCAGAGTTTCTTAATAGTGAGACAAAACCTCGATGTTCTGCAGAGCCTCCTGGGATCGTGATGCATTCTAGCAACAATTATCAAAGAGAACTCCTCTAAGAAAATGTGGGTAAAGTGAAAGCAGAGAGACTGCTAACACTTATCTTTACTCATTCATTGAACAGGTATTATGCAATTTTTCCAGAAACACCTCTTTCCAAGAAGTCTGTTTTTCAATCCTGGGCACAGACAGTTGCCAACTTGTCAAATAATGAGGTGTTTTTGGTAGTGTGCACAAATGAAGATGAGAAAAGTGCATTCCTTGTAAATACATTCTCAGAGGAAAAAGAACCCTACCAGAATTCTGGATGAGACATGACACATGAAAGCACTCAGTCTGACTCATATTACCACTACCTCATCATCACCTTTCTCAATAAAACCAAGCTGCTTAAAATTTGTGTTAAAAATATTTTTTTTTTCCCAGGGAGGAACAATATTTCAAGCGACAGAGAAGGAGCACAGTAGACAGCAAAGAATTCAATATAGATAAAATACTATGGTTTTGCTCTAGTTTTTTTCTTCACTACAATTTGTTTTCTTCTGAATTCTTTATGGGCTGTGTTCTACGGGGGAAAAAATAGCCCAAACAAAACAAGCTTTAAGAAGCAGAGTGAATTTCAAAGACAACCAGAAGAGTGAACATTGAAACAACTGAGAGGAAGCATATCCCTCCTTTGAACTCTGGAGGTTAGTATGAGCTGGCAATGTTTCCTTTCAGACCGTTCCTCACAATTAAGCACAGCACTGATCAAAACTCAGCGAGGAGATCAACGATGTGATCTGGAAAGAGATTGAACCCATAATGGAGCAATCAAGAGTAAATGCTTTTTGAGCATAGGTCTTTCACAGGGATCAAAATAATTGCTTCAACAGTCTGTTTATTTACTAGGGAAGGTACTTGTATTTATTGTCCTACTGAGAACAAAGAACCAGTGCTGGTACCTGGTTGTTCTATTTCCACAACTCTGCTATCATCATCAATAGCTGAGACAAGTTCCTCAAGAGAAACAAAAAATGGGCCTGCCTGCTTTCCCACAGCTAGATGGCTTGAAGCAAGATCATTACTGTGTAACTTTTTATCTCCAGCTATCCACTATGGAAGAAAGGAACCCATCTGCACTGCCCGCTTCCTTCATTGCTCTAACTTCCTTAGAAAGAGCACCAGAAATCCTCCTTTGAGTTGTGGCAGTGTCAGATCTCAGACTGTGATCTTGCTGAGGAAAATTATAGCTGAGAATTTTCAGAAGGCAAGGTAGTTTAGTTATGTCACGCAGATGAATTTTATTGTCAGGAGATGGGAATCTAATGGAAAGTTTTGTTTGCATTTTGTATGTTCTGCATTATTTTGCTTCTTGGGATTGAGCAGGGATAATAAATACTTGGCTCTGCTGCCTTGTGCAATTTACAGAAAATAGATCATTTTCTGACCTGAAACTGAGAAGACACCACTGTCCATCTAATTCTGTGTTTGGATGCTTATGAGCAGTGAGTGTGGGGCACAGGAATGCACAGACTTGAATCTCTAGTCCAAGAGACCACTTAAGGACTTTCTTTTTTTATCATGGGAGCAAACCTGCTGGAATTAAGAACCTTCCTGGATGGGGTCAGAGCTCATAATTTGATTTTGAACCAACATAAGGGGGGTTTAGGGATGCATCCACTCATTATAGCAGCATCAGGCAGTCAGAGCCTCCTGGTGAATCTTTCTCATTGTTTCAAATTCTATTTATATATTTCAAAGTGTAGCGAATGGAAAGATCATAAAATCATGGTGACTGTTCAAAGAATTTAGGGAAAACAAAATAAACAGTCACAGACCCTCAGTTAAAAGAATGAAAAAAAGTCCACAATTTTTCTCCAACATAAGATGTATTCCCATGATGTACATTCTTGATATAATTCATATCATATTACATGAATAGACACAGGGAAAAGCGACAACATGAAGGAAGAAAAAAAAAGCAACAGTAATGACTCATTCTCTGGCAAAGAATAATAGTAAGAAAAATTATTGTCTTCAGGACCTGTCTGCAGAGCCTCTTCTACTAGGTAATAATAAACAAAGACTCCATTTTTTAAAACAAAACAAATTTTTAAATAATTAGCAATATCCTCAGACACCACACATGACTTATTAGGATTATCTAGGTAGAACAATTAGTACTCAAGGTTTGTGTCAAGGTAAAAATTAGGTTTCCCTTATAACTTACACTTATTCTGCTAACCCACAGCTTTTATTTTTCTCATTTCATTGACCTACTCACATTATTCTAAGCAATTTACTCACTCTGTATATGCCCAGTATCTTAAGCGAGCTTCTGAGTGCCATCCAGCATTAAAACAAGTCTGACGTAGCTGGATGGTCACAGGCATGTCATGGTATATGTGGTGTATTTAGTAATTTTTCTGCCCTTTCTATGCCATCCACACAGCAACTAAACACCTTTGCGTAAAATCAGCTCTGACTAATGAAGTCCTTGTCAGCCATGGGGTCTTCCTTAATTGGGTACAGGGGTCATGTTTTATTTATTTGTCCTTTGTTTCTTTGAGCTTCCTTTTCCAGCACCTCTTTTCTCAGAGGGTCCTAATGATTCTTGAAGATCCCCACAGTGGTAAGTTTCTTTCAGCATAGATGCATTGCTTCAGAGGCTTGCCATGCTCCTTCTAGCGTGACTGAGCAACTATGTCAGGTAGTCCTTGGGAGTGATTGGCAAGATCTTGCCTTGTTTTGGTCCTTTTCTCACTCTGCTTATGGCAGCAATTTTTTAGGGTAAAAGAGAGCACCCTGTGTCCCTGTTGTTCCTGTAAGTATAGATGTATGACAGGGTATAGCGAGCTGAGAGTAGACCCTGTGAAGAGATTCTTTGGGGTCTCTTTGACACTTTCTCGTGCTTAGAAAATGTGCACCAGTATATTTATTTGTTTTTTGACAAGGTACAGTGGGACCAAATCTCCAGATCTCTGGTGATACCATTGTAAACAATGACTGAGAACCCCTGCACAGTTCAATGCTCATCACAAAACCAGACTTTTAGCAAAGCAGTCAAGTAATAATGGACATAAACAATAACATTTCTTCCTAGAATCAATGAGAATGACCTACCAAAACAGAGAAATTGTATTCACTTGAAGGTGATGAGTAATTTTGACCTTTATCAATGCAATGCTTTTGTATATTTGGCTATTGTGATCCTTTCTATTATGCTTTCTTTAACACCCAGGAGTCTGTGTGAGGAGAGTAATAACCTAGTAAGGACATTCCAGAGAAAGTGAGAATGAACTCTTTCCTAAGTGCTTCAAACATCCAAGAACATCTTTAATACATTGCATGGAAGTCATTATTTTGGGTATTTGCAGAGAGAGAGCATTTGTAATGTATCATACACATCTTCAGTCTCTGAGAAAACAAATAATATGAAGGGCAAGAACACATGATATAACCACAGCTCCAGCCCTTTCTCTTTCCATTTTTTTGTGCTTCCATGGGATACTTACGTTGCAGTCTTGAATGCATTAAGTGTTATGCATGAGGTCACGTGACTTGAACTCTGGGCCAGGCAGAGATTAATTGATTTTTAATGGAAAAACATGTGCCTGATGCTCTCATCATCTCAACCCATCCTTTCCTGCCTAGTGAGTAGTAATTTTTTTCTATCTGAAAGTTAAATCTGGAGCATTATTTACTCTTGTTGATACAAACTCTGCAAGTATAATGCTTCTTTCCCC
>JACDOX010000018.1:5250514-5282964 GCA_014549065.1 Cardinalis cardinalis
AATATTTTCCTTGGGTTCGTAGTGGATCCTCTCACTACGCAACTTCTAAAAAGTCTTGTGAAGAGCTGTCTTTGTTGCACACAGGCTGCGTTCTGCTGCTGTTGTGTTTTCTGCTAGGGTATATACCAGAGGTGCACACACCTAGCTCGTAAACAGACTAAGTCTCTTAGGTTTGTCAGGCACAGACTGACTAGAATGTATGTGTGTTTTTAGGGAGTTGGTAGTGAGGGTGCCACATGTTCTGCCACCGGCTTACCCCCCTGAGGCTGTCCATCTCCTGCTTCCTTCACAAGGCCATTTAGAAGTGGGCTAAGTCCAGCTCAGGGCTTTTCTCAAGCCTTTCCCAGCACATTTAGATCTTCATATCTGGTGTATTGCTATTCTTACTCTTCACTGTATGGCTGGCCAGACTGGACTGAGCTGCAGTGGGATAATGTTTTGATCCAGTATGACAGTGGTTTGTTGACATACCTTCATCATGACATGGATTTGACAGAAAAATGCCCTGTCTTTTTCCTGCTGGACCACTTCTCACAGCTCTAACATGTTGAGTAAGAAATGAATATATCTTCACTTTGCTTTTCAGTTTCATTTTGGTCTTTTGCTGCTTTTCAGTCTGTTTGGAAAATCAGCTCTTCAGGGCAGGAGCCGTTCTAACACATCTGTAGAGTATAGTTTCTGTCAGTCAAAACAGCAAATGAAAGTGCCTCACTTCAGGTTGTATTCACAGAGGGTGCCTTACTCTGGAGACAGACACAGAGCATCTGAGTCACTTGCATTGACATGTAATACTTGTAATCCTTGAAGGTTACGCCAAGTCCTTCTGATGGGTTCTTGGGCAAAATGCTGCTTCTTTGGCAGTGACCAAAAGAACAAATGCTTTTGGCCTCTCTACCACTGTTCTCGTGTGCAGATCTGTCTCTTGGCAAATACCCATCTCTCCTCCATCTTTGGTGGCAAAACCACCAAGAGTCAGATTTCACTTTCTGAGGATGCCTTGTAGTTCTAAAGAAACTAAAATTATATTCTATTTCTAAGAAAATTGGGACTTTATTTCATGAAAAGATGTGGTCATGGTATGTAGCTGTGAAGTGAGGGATATGTTTGAGGAAGCAATCTGCTTTCAGAAAATGTTTGCCATATGGCATGAAAACCAAACACCTTGCCTTTTACTGAATCCCTTCCAACCTGATTCTGTTTTTCCCGCACCTCTATGCAGGGTTGCAAGTCCTGGGATGGCGTAGTTTTTCTTCAGCTTTCCTTATACTGAGTACAATCCCAGTCCTGAAGCTCTAACTTTTCTTGTGAAAGATGTTCCAACTTTTTAAATAGTTATTGTTCAAAAGGTGTTTCTACCCATCTGACATTTCAGTAATTGCCCACCCTGTTTACAGACATGCTAAGCACAGTTCAGAGGCAGAGTCTGAAGAAGTATTCTCCTGTCATCATTGCTAGTAAATTCATAGATTTAATTGAACCTATCTTTAGAACACACATTTTGTTTCCCAATAAAGTATTCTTTTTGTGACCTCCTAATTAATAAGATTAAGGGAATTTAGCCCAGGAAGCTGACAAAAGGCAGCTTTCTAGGACTCTCACTGAATATTAATATCCATCTTGTAGCAAAAGCAGAACACTTGTTTGTGTATATTGGAGCCCCACTGGTTTAGGTCTTTACTAGGAGAACAACAAAGAAGAGGAAAAAAATAACAAATTACAGCTGAAACAAATCATCAGCATTGCTGTTTTCAAATTACTATATTTCTGGGGAATTTCAGTCAGTTACATGAAAAAGAAGACACCAGTTTCAATGGAGCTTTGATAGTCAGGTTATGTTAATAATGGGAACTCATGTAAAATGCATAAGGTATACCTTACAGATGAAGAAGATTGCTAATAATTATTCTGTATTCTAAGAGTGTAGCTCTTTCTGAACTGATACATAAAGACTCCTTTACATCCCAGTCTAATTACTTATAGACAGTTGAGCACAAAATTACTTTCATCTGTTTGAACATGTGGAAGGAAAGAGATTAGAGAAGTACCTTTCAAAACAGCTGGTTGGCATGTTAAAGAAGAAAACCTACTGGTTCTTCGGTTCTGACTGAAAAGTGCATTTCTTTATAATTAGACCTATTAAAGTAAATGTCATGCAGGGGGATTCTCAGAGGAGGTGACTGGGGTGCACAGCATGAAAAGTCAGTTGCTCTCTTATGGCTGGCTCCAGAAACTGGAAGTATTCAAAGATGGGGAAAGATAGGACTTGGTGTTTTGACACCTTCTGTTTTTCCCTGGCCATTTTGTGATTTCTTTTGGTGCGCTGGCTCCCATGAAATAGAGGTGGGAGTTCCTGAGGTGATAAACGGCTGTGTGCAGTCACCACTCTGACCCTTCTTGATCTTTTTCTCTTGCTGTCCTTAAAGAAGAAGTCAATGTGAGTGGTGTGGGAAATTATCCCTTACACGGGAAAAATCATTTGGAGTGACATCAGAATTACAGAATAATTTTTGTTGGAGCCTTTGCAGTTCTTCTGGTCCAGCCCTCCAACCCTCCAAAAGGTTGTTTGGGTCCTTGACCCGTAAAGTTTTGACCATCTTAGAGAATATTTTAAGATCAAGTCTCAAGAACAAGGGAACACTTGAAATAACCWGTTTAATCTGGTGTTGTATCCCTGACAGTCACAAGTGGGTAGTATTTAGGGGATGATTATTGAGAAAGTCGGAAGTAATCCTTCCTGTTGCATGCCTCAAAAGTGTGAGTTTTGCATTTATTTTATGCATATCTGGCATCTGTGGCATGTGGTTTTTTTCATCATAGGTATTAACTCTTTAGGGTAGATGTGACAAAGATGCATAGGCAGATTCTGTGTTCAGTTCGAGTTCTCTAATATTCCTTCCCTAGATGAATTTTTGCATGCATAAAGATGGAAAATTATAAATAAGACTTTACAAGAAATTGCATCAAATAAACAAGAGTTCCAAAGCCTTAATGTGCACTACTGTCCTTATCATTAGAAAAGATCCAGCAAGACATGTGCTTTTTTGTCCATCTGGTTGTGCTGGTAGCTGGACACCATAGTGTCTCAGCTGGCAGTACTTGAGGAAGCAATAATGAAGTTGTTCCACGTAGTGGCTCACAAATCCCAGATCTTTATGAATTTACCTTGCTTCCCACAAAGGCGAAGCTATTTTGCTGCTATTTAAGGAAGGATATCCTGGCCTCCCCTGAGCTCATATCATGAGGCTTAACTTCTTCTTTGAGAAAGAAAAAGGCAACATGGTATGTCGCTCCAAAAGATGACTGACCTTTTCATTAGTGAAGTTATTGAGGAGGACGTGGTGGAGCACAGAGCCTGCTGGATGCTTCCTGCTAAACCTCTGGGGCAGCACAGGGGAACGACTGTCTCACAGAGCCCTGAGTCTTCCCAGGGACCTGCACCACACAGCTACCACTGAGTGCTTTACTAGAAATAAAAATAACTGTGACAGCACCAGTCATGCTAAGTTGTGAATGAGTTGGCCTTTTCCTTTTTTTCTAACTTGTTTTGGGCTTGAACCAACTTTGAATTCTTTATGGAAAGAAAATACTTCTGATTAAAAGATACATCTTGATTTAAAGGACGGCTAGTGTGTTGTACACATAATAATGCATGGCTACCAGGAGCACTGCTGATGGCTGATAATTTAATTCCTATAACAGACTAGAGAAAGCTTATTACCTGGCAGCCAGTGTTCAATCACTATTTTCTGAAATAAATAGCCTATCAGACAGCTAACGATAAAAAAGCAAACGTGATGTTCTTAACTTTGTGCATTTTTAAATGTAATATACTGTGCTAACAAAGACATCCTAAATGCTGTCTTCCTGCTAATCCTTCTCAATGGCTTTTCCCTATGTTTGTGGCATGGTTTATTTAAGTAAATGGTATTGTTACATTAATTTTAAAATCTGATGCATCACTAAATAAGATAATAGATCATGAAATGCACTAAAATACTGTCTTCTGTGCTATACTCATGAGGCTCAGGGTTGGTTTTTATTGTGCTGTAGAAAAAAGAAGCATCTTAAAATAAGTGAGTACCACTGGTGGTGTAATTTCTTTCTTTTTTTCTTTCATTATCATTGYTCTTGGAACCATAAAAAGAACTAGAGGAGAAGAGACTATAGAAACACTGAGGGATCTTGGCTGCAGAGAATKAAATACTGTAAAATAAAATAATTTGCCCTATTTCTTCAACTACCCAAACCCACATAGCCCTCCACAGAAAACTTTGTGTTTTAGTATGGCAAAATRTGACAAATGGATAAGCAGTGAGGTTGATAAGAGAAGTAAAGGGTAGGATGTAATTCATTTTAATTAATTAATAAACCAAATTATGGCAAATCTGTGGAAAATACATCAGTCCTTTCAGTTATCTGTCTTTTACTGATATAGATTGAAATCTTCTGTGACATTGGTTATAGATCAAATATAGAGTTGGCTGTGAATTTTCAGTGTGACATTGTAAGCTAACTTTTATCAAAATATAATTTTTAATAAAAGTTTGTTAATAATAAACAAGTATTAAACAATTATTAAACAATTAAACAAWTTTTCAGTATGCTATAAGTAGGAAGTGACATGTTATGATATTTAGCTGGGAAATTAGAATAGCTCAAATGAAAACATTTTACTCACCTAAGAGATGCAGGGTGATGTATTTCAGATTAGATGAACATGAGCCTGTGTCTGCCTAAGATACCCCTTAGAAGCAGAGGAGCCACATTTTGTTGTAGTTTACACTCCTATGCTCTTCTAATTGAGATTTTTGTCTTGATGAGATTTCCACAATGTATCATTGCACATTCTTGTTGCCTATGAAATATGTTAAACTGAAACACAGCGTAAATTAATCCATAGGTCAGTCCAAGATATCTTGCTTGGGATTTGGAAGAAGCTAACTTTCCACTCAAAAACAGAATGGGTTTTAAATGGGTTTTCAAATTTGTACATAATTGATATTATGATGTATACATTTTTGATGATTTATGGTATACATTTATTCCTCTGCAATGCATGCACATTGCAAATAGGCAATGTAGATATACTGTATTGAATTTGAAATTATTCAAGTTGAAAATGAGGACTGAATCAACTTCTTGCAYATTTATAACCACTTTTAAAAAGGCAATGAGAGAAAAGAGCAGAAAAAAATTAATAAAAATTGGCTCAGAGACTGGAGTATATTGTTAGACAAACTTGTATGCAGGGATAACAATGACAGGATAATGGGGTGTTTCCTTACAGATATTCTGAGGTTGTGGAGATTAAGGAATCTGCCCCCTTTTACCTTAACCTTCCTTTGTAAAATCTATTGTGGCTGTAATGTAATGTACTAATAAACACTAAAGGCATTTTAGAATAAATCAGGTCAYAGCTTCTGCTTCCTTTTGAGTGTCCATCTGAAATAATTAGCTGCATAAAAGTATATACATAAATATATATATAACACTTTTGGAAGAAATGGCACAGCTGCTGCCAGCTATGCCCTCTGGCACTCCGAGAGGCAGAAGCTTCTCCTGGGTTTTGCAGTATGCTCTGAAGTGGAGCTGTGTTTTAATTGCTCCATCCATCCCTATTAAGGGACAGGCAGAAAAGGGAAAAAAAAAARCTAATGAGAAAACAGATATTGTATATACATTACACTAAATACCTGTGGTTAAAAGAATATTAAGGTTGCTAAATGAGGCACTGAAAAACCAGGAAATATATGGCTCCTGGTGTAATGTTAATTTAACTTCTGCAGCCAACACCATTATGCTACAGTTCCAGGGACTCCTGCTTCACCTAATGAATGACTGACTGGTCCTTCATGGCTTTTCTACTCTTCACAGGTGGGATGGAGATCCAAGTCTTATTTATCTCATAAAATACAAACCTTGCCTTAAGTACAAGGTTATTAATTTCCTCACCATTTTTCATTTAGGCCTTCTACTACATTTGGTTAATGGTACTCATGGTACTCATGATTATAATATGCAWTGTCTTCAAGAACATTCAATAACGTATTTCTGCAAAATCCTGGGAGGTGGCTGTTGATGACTATTATTCATTATATGTGTTGTTATGCACACAATATTGTACGTGAGCAAAAAAAGCACACTTTATACATATAAAGCCAAGAATTTATTGTTGTCATGTCTAAAACATTTTCAGCATAATCCAAGAACCATTTGTGGAAATTTCATTTCAGAAAAGAATATTTTAATACAGAAAGTCTCATTAATAATAACAATGTAGTTTAAAATGTTATGCACATGCTTAGTTTCCACTGCTTTTTCTATTATTATGCTCAACATTTTCCTTCTCCCTTTGCTCCCAAGTTCGGTTGTTTCATTTTGCTCTTAAACATGTTGGGGCGATGCAGMTTTGTCAGCTTCTAGTCATTCACTCGAAGAAATATGATGTTCATCTTTGTGGTTTCCTCTTCCTCAATGAAGGACTTTATATATGCTTGCTAACATATAACTGCATATTTGCTCTTTTCTCACCGTGGGTCTGCAGATTTAAGTTATGTCCAAATTTTCTGGATATGTGCCCTTTTGTAGGCTAGATGTTATGTCTTTATTCTCAGTTATACCTAAACTCAGTTTTGTCCAGCCCCAGGTGTGCATTTCTTTCACTGACTGTAGGATAGYTGGTTACAGCTGTGGGTCTTGAGTAACAGGCCAGTGTACACATTTCTTGTCATCCCATGGAGGTATTCCTCCACACTACATCCTCTCTCCATTTCTCTATTGGATTTCTTTACAATGCATCATTGCGTATACTGGAGTTGTAAAATATAAATCATAGTGGTATAAATAATATACCATATGAAGATAAAAAAAGTAAAACAAATCAAAGMTGTTACATTAGACAGCTTGACGTTAAAAAAAATCAAGAGAGGCAAATTTGCCAGCTGGAAAACCCAGGGCAAGACAGGGTAAGCCTGGCGAGCTTCAGTCTTAAAGTCTGGGAAACTCAGTGCAAATCTTATAGTGTGTTCCCAGTAAGAGCTATAACATATTATAGGGACTGAAACTACAGTGTGCATCCCGAGAAACAGATTAATTAGAAAGAAAATGCTACGTTTCTTTAACGGTTACTTGAACTCATTGAAAGTTGTGTTTCTTTCAACTTCAAGGAGTGTTATTTACTGAAAGTACTTTTAGCTCCTAATTAGATCATTACAATCATGCTGCAAATAAAGGTGGCGATGAGCAGACACATGCTGAGTTAGAATGCTATGTCTAGTAGAAATAGATACATTAGAGGATTTTGGAGTTAGGTTGCAGCTCCGTTCAAAGCCCAGAAATTCAGAGTAAGTTTCAATGGTATTGGCTGTTTTGAGCTGCTCTGGGAATGCAAAGCAGCCATAAACTTGACTTAAATGGCCAGTAAAGTGGGTTTTACTGCTGCTTTGTGTCACTGAATTGCTCCAAAGCAGCTGGAATATCCCATGAATCTGGCCCTAGATGTTTATGTGGCGTTTATTCAAACTATTCTAACCTCTTTGACGTGAAATCTGCYGTAAACCTCATAAGAATAAGTTCTCCTTCCTTCTACTGCTCTCAACCAGAAACAACAAATGAATGGTCAGTTTTTAGTTTCTTTACTCTTTTCATTTGGTGAATATTGCAAGCAGAGAAAACCCCCACCAGAACGTAACCAAGCGTTTCGGAATTTCTCCTCAAACATAATTTCATTTTAATTTTAAGAAGATCCACTGTGTTTGGGTGGTAGTGACATCACCTTACTTATACCTAAATAGGTTACTATACTTATGCTGAGATAGATATATATATATATAAATAAATATATTGCAGGGCTCATCTTCTTTGATGTGGTCTACTCCTAATGGTCCTGATTTTCAGTTGCATTGCAAATAACTTGGGTTATAAATTTGTTGCCTATTCTTTTTCCATTCTAGTTACTAGGTTATCTACTGCTRTATTCCAACAGGTGGTCTTGTGTGGGACTGGTTTCCCAGGAGCTCAGACATTTACAGTTGAATTTAGTTTATAGGTGATGGTGCAAAAGTTGCTACTACATTGTCTCACTCATCTGGAMACCTAATCTATAAGTTCAAATCAAAGTTAGAATTATTTTATAACAATACAGAAGTGCTTTCACTTAGTGAAATTTACAGTACCTTCATTCACATTAAATCCAGACTCCTACTGAATTGGCTCACTCAAGTCAGGGAACACCCCTGCGCAGTAAGGTACTTCTTGGCATGAGTAGAACTGTCACAGTCTGTCCCATTCTGGTGCCAGCTCCATTCTGGGTCTGTTCTGCTTTTATAATGAAATTCAAGTAGCAAGAAAGAGACAGATGATCTGCAGATAGCTATTCTGCAGATTGTAAGGTCACAGATTTCTGGGATGTTCATGATAGTTTTTATCAGGACACTTATGTCATCTTTTCTCCTTATCAGAGGCCAACCCAGCTTTTCATAAGATGTAAATAATGTAAAATTATATAAGAATATTTCTGGCTTGAGTAATTTGAAGCACAGCCAAGCAAAACACTAGGGATTGCATTGGAAGGAACGTCTTTTATTTTTTGGCAGCACAAATGAAGTAGCTGACCTAACAGAAAATATCTCTAATATATTTGGTGAAAAATCCCCAACTTTTGTAAAACATTCATAAAAATATTGAACTTTGACACTTTACAAGATACTTGAAGAAACATGCTACATTCTCCAAATTAGAGATACACTAACAGATACAGAAAGGACTTCTTTTTGTGGCCAAGGTAAAGGCTAAAGTAAATATTGATTACAGACAAGGTTTTATACACCAGTATTCAAAAGGAGTTAAAGAGGAATTTTCTTCAGCAGGAATGTTCATTCAAATCCTCTTTTTATCCTGTGTTTAGCTGCTTTATTTTATTTAACGAGTTTTACAATAATAAGGGCCTTGTATAGGTTGCATAGTGAAGCTTTTAAATATCTACATGAAAAGCATGACCTTAAAAAGGAGGCAGGAGGGACAGAATAGGTGAATTGTTAACAGATGAATAATTGGTTTTGAGAAATGTCAACAGAGCCTGCTTGTCTACACTACAGCCATTCCAGGAGAGGTAAATAGAGGTAGTCTTTTTGCTGCAATTATATGTGTGACATTCAGAGGGATTCTTCTAATGACTCACATGCCTGAGATTACTTGGTCTACAGTGGGTTGAATCCAGTTGCACACTGCATGGTGACCAGGTTATTAGTCAAGGAATATGTTTATTTAAAATAAAAGTAGCTCCAAATTAGGTGCCAGTTATTTTCTTAGTCTATGTGTTGGACCAGTAGATAAGACCCTCAAATAAAGGGAAAAACCAGCAGAATGTTCACATATGGTTTTATGAATATTTAGCATCCAGATGATAATAGAAAGGTTAAGGTCGTTAATAATTTGCAAATTTTGGTTTGGAGGATCTTGTTATGAGTAGGGTTGAAAAGACTCTGCATTCCTGTACTGCAAAATTCACTTTGTGAGCAGCCAGGATGGACAGAAAGTGGGAGAGGGTGTGGAGTGTCTGTGCACAGTTACACAGTAAGAAGGACCCATGGTGTCCTTCACACGCTCATAGCCTGACACTGCACTCACTCTGCTCTTTCTCTCAGGCTGAGTAACTCAGCTTTTCTGTGCTGCAGAGTCCCTCTGAGTAACAAAGCTTTTATGTATACTCAAAGCAGTAATCCAGAGGTTCAGCTGTCACTCTATTAGTGTTCCATTGATTATTGTTTTACTGAGAAACTGGACATTACTATTAGGACTTCTGTCCTATTTTATCACTTGAAGATTAACTTGTGACCTAAATTGAATCGCTCAGTTGTGCTGCCAACTTCAGAGATCATCTTGTCTAACTGAAGTACTTGTCGCATGCTTTGTAGATAAGAGACTATTTTAAAACAGGCATCGGGAGAAATCGTTTGACATGATTTAAAAGTCTGCCAGTGCTCCTTGCTAATTTCCCCAAAGTGTCACTAATATCTGAGTTCAGACAAAAGAGTCTAGGGTTACAGATTCAGGTGCTGCATTGTGTCTCTCCCAAATATCCTCACAGACACCAGACTGTGGTGCTTCATGCTTATATTTGCTCTCTTTCCTCTCATCACCCATTTCAATGCCCACCAGTCTCGCTAACCAGCAGTGTCCCATTTATCCCTCTTCTGCATCTGCATTAGGCAGAGATACTTCAAAAATGTCTTTTGACTATCAAATTAGGCCTCAAATCTCATGAGAACTCCAATTTCAAGATTACACATGTTCAATAGGAGGTCCCACTTGTAGGATTAAACTTTCTAGGAAGCAGACATCAAACAGCMAGATATGAGAGATTTTCCTCATCCAGGATATGTGGGCCATGTGTCAGGACTATGACCCACGTGAGCACTTTTGTTACACACTTTTGTCCTCTATAAGCAGGCAGATGTGTTTAGTAACAACCATGTCTGCACACAGCGGCCTGTATAGGAGCAGAAACATCCCATTATTTTTATGTAGTACTCGACATAGAATCTTTACTTCTGTGCCTCTGTTAAAATCAACAATTGGTATAAACAAGCAAGAAACTGACAGCCTTTTTGCTGCAATCACTGAGATTTTACAACTGTGCAACCAATGCACCTTTTTCCTTCTCACCAAGTATTTCTGTCTGAGAGCACTATAGGATGAGTRTTTAAAATGATATGAAGTGTGAGCTTTGCTTTTTGATTTCTTATTGAATTATTTCTTATTGACCTAATTGTCATAGGTATTTATATTGTGTTATGTTAGCTGATGCAGAGTAAGAGTCCAGTTAGAGAAAGCAGAATTCTAAAAATAATCTTACCCATTCGATACTAGAGATAAGATGCCATCTATTTGAGGAATTTGTTGGATTTGTTTGCCATGTTCTTCAATTAATTAATTGATGCTTCTTGGRGATGCATCCCCCAAGATCCTCTATTACTTTTACATAACTACACTAGGCACACAATGTTTTTCCTGGTAGGATTCCCTTTTGCTTCTCAAACACATCTCTTTCCTTGATGTTGGCAGTGTGAAATGTTTGATGGGGTGGAATTTATAAACATTATCCTTTAGAACTAGCACAACTGGATGAAACCAATAGTTCACTCCTTTTTTTCTTACAGAAGTGTTTCCAAGGCAAAAAAAACCCATTCATGGTATTTCTAGCTTTCTGTTTACTAGGAAAAAAAAATACTAGCTGTTACTGAAACAGCTTGTATTCTACTTCTCTTTCACCAATATTCATTATTTATCATTGTCTTCACAAAATTAGGCCAGCATGTTGCCATATTTGGACACAATTTTAAAGTAGCACTGAATGTTATGAAGAGAAGCATTATAAAACAAACCACATTTGAAACTATGTCCTTTTGGTTTCTGGATTTGAAAAAGTGTCAAGAAAAATAAAGGTGGTCTGAGTAACTTTGGAAATAGATTGAAGATTCTGGATTATTAGGTAGTCCTAAGTATAAAAGATATTTTTATGTTCATCTTAAGCTCTTCCTGCAAATAATCAAGAAACATCTTGTTTTCAAATTTGTGGGTTTTTAAAGGAAAGAAATGCAATTGCATAAAAATGTGCAGAAGACATATTAGAATAGCTGCATAACTTTACTCATGCTGGTAAGTGGCCTGATTGTGAAGTGGGCATAGCTACACAAGCATCTAGGTGTATGTTTTAGCAGATTGGGAATCTGTGAGTCATCCTCACTACACATCAAAGTCAAATTAAGGTGTGCACCAGCTCTTCCCTACACGTCTGCATCAGCCTGTTTTTGATGAAAAAAGAAATGGGCAAGAGATTTCCCATTTAAACAACTCCCTCCCCCCAAACATAGATAATGTCAGTGTATTTTCTGTATAACAATCCTGAACACTTACTGGCACTTAATAACTTGATATTAGCCAGTTTATTCCCCACAGAGTGACACAGGAGTGGTATCACAGAGTCAATTGAGCATATATGTGTTTTAGCCCTGAGCTAAAGTCTTGAGCAACAAACAGAACTCAAGGGCTCTCAAGTTTTCCTTGGTTATTGTAATGGCTATTCTTTGAGAGGGTTATGGAAATCTGAGTTGCACTGCCTTTTAGAGTGTCCAGGAAGTGCGGTTGTACTTCACAGAGCTGTTTAAAGGTTGCTGTATGAATTACAGTGAACCTCAGAAGTTGCCACAGATCCCCCCTCAGGGACTCTGGAAATATCACTGGGGAACTGTCCAGCAAGAATTTCTCCACTGCAGACTGTTTTATTTGGTGTCCATCTCAGAGCTGGTGTCAACAGGAAGGAGCAGGGCGAGAACTGGCCATGAGTGCGCTGAGGGAGAGCATGTAATGCCTGCTCTGGGCTGGGCCTTTCCTTCTGCCTGATCCTGCAAGAAACATTTGTTCTTTGGGTCAAGCAATTGCTGTACATGGTTCTTGAAGATGATTTAGAATGGAATAGGAACATGAGGAAATTCAGTAATTTAACTAATGGAACCCACTGCCTGCCTACAAAATGAAAAACTTGGTATTGATACATGCTGGACTGAACATCAAAAAGATGGGAAGGCCATTGGAGATAGGGAAGGTGGGGAGGTCATAAGCTTGGCACCAAACTCAAATACTCAAATTGCCTCTGTCCATTATTTCCTCTGGGCTTCTTTGATCAGAGAGGTCCACCCCCAAAATTCTTTCATAGGTTTTTAGTGAATGTTTATTTGAAAATGGTACACCACTCTGTTGAACAAAACATGAGAATTTTGAAGGGAATCTTCAGTATTATTCCGTCTTCTGTGAAGAGATTTTTGCATGCAGTTGGGCATTTTGCTACAAAATATRCATTCTGCTTTCTTATAGGAATATGTATGTAGTGGAAAAGGTCTTTTTATCCAAGCCTTCCTTTGATAATATGTTTACTTTTCTATTCTTTCATTCTTTTGCCATTTTACTTCTACTGCTTTTTGACCCTGTCTGTGTTCCCCTGCTTAATAATGTGCTAAATGTTTCTGTCTACTGCATCACTTGCAATGAGACCCTACAGTAACATCCTATTAGACACCTTGCATGAATACCTAGAGATGAACCACAGAGGTAGTTGAAAGAGCACACAGGCAATTCCAAGACAGAAGTGATGTGTGACAAACTGTCTCCACTCTGCTTACATAATTGTCTGAATCTTGATTTAAGTTTCCCCTGCTGCCAGAAATGAATTATACCATAGAATTTGTGCTCTTCCTATTTGAACTCTGGATTGTCATTAGTGATGATTTGTGCCAGATATCATTAAAATTATGCATGAAAATATAAATGATCTGCAAAGCAATTACAAGCTTACAGTTCCAGACCATTTTTTGGTCACCCCAAGCTCTCTGCGTTTTGAATGAGATTTTCACATACAGAAAAAATAATCCCTGTTTTGATTCCTTGAAATTAATTTCAGGATTTTTTTCCCAATTTATTTATTTTTAATTAAAAAATGAGCAAGTTATTTAGGAGCTCAGTGAATACCCAGTGAATGTGGTGCCCAAACCTCTTAGCAAATCTGGGCCTGAGAGCAACTGGATTTGAGTGTACTTGAAATATGTGTCTCTTATTGGAAATGGAAATAGTCAGTACTGGAAATGGGAATACCCAGTACTTCAAAACACAGGAAACCTGAATGGTTTGTTGATATGTTTTATTTCTATGATGTATTCAATTCAGTAGAAATATGATTGCTAGACCTGATTTTAAACAGATATTATGTGGGGAGATATTATACAAATTTCTCTACACAAGATCTGCTAATGCATCTCAGGTTGAATTTGTAAATCTGCCAAGTTTCACTCATTCAGAGAGAGGCTTCCTCATTTGGGATTAATTTTAAGACTCTCTTAAAAATTGTCTCCACTTGTGATGAAACATTTTGCTGTGTGTGAATGAGATGTATAAAACCTCATTCTAAAGGCCAAATTCATCTCTGGTGTAACTTCCAGGGAATTCCACAATGCTTTGAAATCTTCTTCATTCAGATGATCACAGCTCAAGAAGCGTGAACACTTCTTCAACTTGATCCCTGTGCATTTTGCACAGATTGCCAGTCATATGGTGGTTTTCAGAAATGTTCATTTGGAGTGAGAGATGAGGTAGTCACAGATCATTTCCATTTTAGCCTAAGCCCTGATGAAAACTCTACTGATGAGGTGAATTTGACATACAGCTTAGCTATTCATATATAAGAATAATATCCACTTTACAACATATATAAACATACTTAAAATAACAAAACTTCTCATTTTTCTTTGTTACTTTCTCCAAAATAAGCATATTAAGAAAGCAGTGAAAGCAAGTAGCTAGTGAAAGGAGCTGCCACTGGTGTAAAGCCATTATATATGTATCACAACTAAGACATCCATCCACCTGCCTTTTTGAACACAATAAGCGATCAGCAGCAAAACCAAACAGAAAACAAAAATCAAAAAAAATCCCCAAACAAGCCACGTTTGCTGATAATATTATTCAAGACTAAAGATTCCTTTTGTCTCCCGTGTGATACTAAAAAACTCTCAGGCTGATAAAATCAGCAAGGACAGGGCAATTGTCATTGCTCATTTTATGACCTGCGGCATTGCTCCAGTGCCTCAGACTGCCTTGGCACCATTAGTCCCTTGACTGCTTCTGCTGATCTTAAAGAGGCTTTTGTTGGTAATCAGTACAGACTCTGGAATCCCAGGACACCACTGCTAGTTATGCTGAGCTAAAATCATAAGGAGTGCAAGCAATAACAAGCACCAAGGCCTGTGCTGACCCTTAGCAGCTGTTTATATCCAATCATAACTGAGCAAATGACTTTCCAAACGAAAAGGCATGTTTTTGGAACTGATAATAAATCAATCTTTAAAGAATGAGAAATACTTATTAGTTTTATTCTCTGCTAGGTTGTAAAAAACCCAAATAAGAACCCCTGCCTCAGAGCCAGACGGCTTTCACATATATGGAGAGATTTAAAGGGGTTGCACATCAAAAGGGGGCATTTTTAATAGTGCTCACATGACAGAAGAACACTACTGCATTTCTGAAAGTGATACACTCCAGCTTAATGAAAGGTAACTTACAGAAAACCAACTAAATTGCCACCAAATCTCTGGCAATTAGTAAAAATAAAACTTTTAAGTTCTTAACGGGGCAAAGGAATAATAAATAACATAATTCTGATAATGTGAATTTCAGTGTCAAGGATAACGTACTAAAGCTGTTCTTACTTCAAAAAGTTTGACRGTAATTAATAACAGAAGAGACTTTTATAGCTGCAGGCAAGAGAAGGTAACAGTGCCTGCATGGAGGGAGAGAGGACATTGCTGCTTCAGTGCCAAAAACCCTGAGCTGGTCCTGCTTCCTGCCCCTCTGGGAAGCCTTGGTGGGAATTTGKTTCCTGTGCCTGGCCCAGCAGCACGGCTGCTGACAGGCTGCAAAGCCTCCTCCCCGAGCTGCTGCACCAAGGGGGATTCTGGTGGGTGAGGAWGTGGGTGGGCAGTCATGTGTGACACCCTGATGATGGTAACCCTTTCCTGCTGGACCTTGTATTTAAATTTACAGAAATAGCTACTTTTCTCCTCTTCCTCTGCACCAGCTTTGTGATTTAATGGAGCTTATCAGGAACTGAGTGGAGGCAGGATTCATCTGTCTGAATTGGGTGTTTACCTCTGAGCTGGCCAGCTCTTCTGAGAACAATTTGTCTCATCCTCAAGATGACAACCTGTTCAAATGAGCTGCACAATAGAAGTACCTTTTGCTGACCTTAAAGGGAGCTGGTGACACCTATCCCAGGCAGAGAGGTCCGTATGGCAGGCATCTTGAACTTAGGTGAAAAAAAAAAACCAACCTCTAAAAGGCATCCACATATTTTCCTTTTGTTGGTTATGAATCCTGGGTCAGGAAAAGGTTGAGAATATTAGACCAAGATGAGCAATATCATGTTTGTAGCCATGGTGTTGTTTTGAACTTTTGCAGACAACTACCACACCCCTCTGATGTTTTCTTCATAACATACCAACTGCTGTGAGATTGGCACAACAGTGTAATATTAATAGAAAAAATCTGGTTTGAATAACCTTAAAGTCAATGTTCTTGTAAATCTAATAAGTACTTGGATATTGGCGTGCTAGTCCCCATCTGCAGGGTTTAAAAATCTGAAATTCATTTAAGTCTTATAATTAATAAACAAAAATCCTCAGACATTATTAGTTACACTATATTTTTATGATGCTATCCCTAAAAGGATATTAAAGTGCTTCGAAAGTGGCCAGATCCCCAGTTATAACGTTGTAAGAGGAATGTTTTTCATCACCATTCTACAGAGAAACCAAAGAAATTAGTAATACAGGCCAAACTTTGAAATGCTTGGATATTTTCTGAGGACCATTCTTGTGCTGACTGTAGGACATGAAGAGATGRGAGGTGCCATAGCAGTGGTACAGAAAGAGCAGCCTGGTCTGTAGGTTCAGTGCTGGGGACAAGAATGCATGGCTCATGCTTATAGCTGGGGTCTGAGCATGCAAAAGCTGCTTCAGGGGTGAATTAGCAGGTGCTTTCAGAGAGTCATTTAGCAGAGCAGCCATGAAATATGTGCTGGCCTGAGCTGGCTGGTAGAAGAGGTGAGGCAGAGGTAGGGAGCAACATCAGTGACTCACAGTGGAGTCAGTGAGGAGAGTGGACACATTTGCTTTATTCCTGGCACAATTTGCTATGGCCACTGCCAGGTGCCCAGTAATAATCAGGATATGCTGATTGGCAAATGAAGYATGCTAATGATCAGATGAAGCAGATGCTAATAAGATTAGCAGGAGTACAGTTTCTCTGCCAGCTGAGTAGCAAAAAACAATAAGAACGTGAATATGGGGAGGTGCCCAGCTGACCTCTCAGAAGGCCTTTGTTCCCAAAAGCAAGATTGCAATTTAGAGGGGGTGTATGGGGTAGATGTTGTGCTGCCCTGCAGTAACCTGCCTCCCTCTCACCAGGAGACCATGCACAATAAATATGTTGTCTCTGACAGGGATGAGAACCTCTCATCTGCCCAAGGTAACTGGCTGGTAAAAGTCAGAGATGTGGTAGCCACAGGAATATCTGGTATTCCAATTAAAATATTCAGGAAACACAAGGGGTCATGTGGTTTATTCCAATCATTTGTGCTGTTGTACACATGCAATGTAGGGACTCAACTCTCCCAGTACAAAAAATATTAATGGTCACAAATGGGTATTTTCTAAGAATTTTCTAAAATTAATTGAGAGTTACATTGAAGACCCTTGTGGGTGACCAAAGACAGATTTGAGAGATGCAAATAGGTTAGGAGAGGTATTGCTGTACTGTCATTTGACTTTGAACATACCTGCTGATATTTTCTTCCTCAAAAAATCCTGAAACAGTCTGTGAGGCTGAACAGCCTTTGGGTATATTAAAAAACCCCAAACATGCAGAAGATTTTATATTTGGATATTTTCCTACATTTTRTAGAATTAACAGAAAAACTTCAGTTTTACTGTAGCCCTCTGGAGTCAGGCCTTAGGATCACTCAGGGTTTGGGAGGCTGCTGTTGGAGTTCATATTCTAAATCTCTCTTATCTTTTATGAAGACATCTGCATATTTTGCTGCACTGAATTTCTGTTCACACCTTTGGATTTCACTACCAGAAGTTCCTAAGGTCTTAGTRAGGACTTTAATGCCTGGTTAGATCATTCAGGCCTAACATAGGAACTTTCTGGAAGTGCATTCAGATACTCCTGCCTAATTCCAAAACCATCCAGAACCTCTAGGACCTTCCTTGTTTGAATAGAGAGGTTCCCAGAGCCCACAGTCATGCTTTTCTATGTTTTCAGACCTGACTTGATCTTTTCAGGCTCATCAGCTGCTATGATACTTCTGCTTCACCCTAACCAGCTGCCAGAAAGTGTTATTTTCCTCTCAGGTCCCTTGAGCATTCGAGATGTTCAAYAGTGACCTTACAGCTCTCCTGAAGAGAGCTTTTAACACAGCACASCGGTAGCTACTGCTTTCTTTACAAAACCAGCTGGAAGAGGAAATGGTAGGAATCTGATTTGGAAATAGTGTTTACCTGARAACCAACAAAATTTGACAATTCTCTTCTTTTGCCTATAGGAACACCTACTTCTCAGAAAAATACCACAATCACCATATYATGGAGTTTGAGAAAGCAGTCTTCATTCCAACTCTTGAACAAAACTTTAATTTTAAAAGTGAGAAGGAATAAACTGGCACTGGAGTCTTAAAGAAATTCTATGCCCTGAAAGACACTCCAGCATKTTTCAACACCCTTGTGTGGACTTTACAGCAGACAGCGTTTAGCAGCTGTAGATACACTTGTGCACTCTGCAGCCCATCATTTTAGTCAGTGCCCAAAAAAWTAAACACTGTGACGACAATAGAGACCATTACTGTTTTTAACCTCAAACATTTCAGGAGTGCAAGAGCTGTTGCAGGCTGTTGGTCCCRAATTTTCCTTAGCTGTTTTGCAATCCCACCTTTTGGGATGGAGTAGTATGTGTGCTTCTTGCATGCTTCCCTCTGGGATCTATATAAGATTTTAAACTATCAGGGTGAAGATCATGGATTGAAAAATGTTTTTGAAGTGCTTCCCATGTTAAGTTTCTGTCAGAACTGATTCTATATAAATAGGATTATCCAAGGGTAGGTGCTATCTGTGGCTGAATTCTGCAGGAGGAGCTGGTAACTGGTAACCTCTTTCCAGCTGAGGAGTTTGAGAGTTTTACCAGATATACATGATTGCTAATGATCCAGGGGACAGTGACAACTTCAGTGGGATAAGTAGGATTTAAACTGGTGAAGCAGCACTGGGATTGTAGAAYACATCTTTGTACTTATGATTTTAAATGTGATTTTGGTTCACCTACTGATGTTTCTCCTTTTGTTTTCCCTCTATTTTTCTTGTAAAAATTGAGCAGCTGGAAAACTGTTTTCTGGATGTGTCAGGTGATGACAAAAAGTGAGGCTCTATGTGAGCTAAATATAAAAATTCACTGGGTTAGTATTAGTGAAAATATTAAGAATTGAAATATGTTTCCATAGCTTGGACCTTGTTTTGAATAATGTGGGGGTTTTTTTTGAAGTTATATTGATCAGGTAAAGTGGCAATGGATGCTTCCTGTGAGTTACAAAAGTGCATTTGTCTGGCTCTTACTGGGTGTGGGCTCACCCTCAGGGTCTGATAGGGCTGAATGGTGTGATGAAGTGGCTTTGGGGGAGAGGAGGAGGAGCTGAGCACCCCACAGTAATGCTCTCATCTCAGGACCAAGCCCAGGCTGCCCACCCAGGGATGATACCACTGTCTCTTGTGACAAAACTGGTACCACAAAGAGTGCTGGAAGCTGTATTTTTCTTTCCTCAGACACTGATCCTGCTTGTTRCCTTTCATGGTAGGGCTCACAAGTATGGATATGGAGGTGGATCAAGGGAGGCTTAAACAACTTTCAGGGAGTCAATGGCAAAGTGAAAAAGAATATCATTTACTCAGACTTCTTTACTTTATGCTGTGAGTCTTTATTCTCATTCCCATCATATCTAGGTAATAAACACCGTTCTGTGTTTCATTCAGATATGATCTTTTTCTTGTAAATAAATGAATTATGTGAACAAGCTTGAAGACAAATTCTAAAATATTAAAATCTGTCCTTCTTCTCAAATCTAACTCTTCTGTTAGTTGTTTACATACATAATTTAATAACATGCATATTTTTTTATATATTATTCTGACAGTAGTAAATGAAACCAGATTCAGGAAAAATATTCTGGTACATGGAATCTCAAAATACACATTTGCATTGGTAAGGTACTAGTGTATATTTTGTAGGGCTTATACTGCTACTCGTTGTGGTTAGTGGTTAGTATGACTACCATGTTTTTGCAGTATTACGTATCTGAGAAAATGTAATTTTTTTCTATTCCTTTTAAAATCAAATTACAATGTGACATTCAATAAAATATCTTTTGTGCAGCTAATAAAAATTGAGATCTCATCTCACTGCTTTGACAAATAAACCACACAAGTCAAAATACTGCCTCTGATACAGTTTATAGCTTAAGCTTTCATGTCAGCCTTTCCTATAAAAAAGCCCCATTATTTATTAATAGCCTTCTATGTCTTAAAAGTTTCTTTTTCTTGTGTGGAGAAAAAATCATTTGCCTTTTAATGGGGTGTCAGATTTGTTTTCCAAACGTTCTAAAAGGTTATCGTTGTTACATATGGACAAGTGCTTTTTTCAGAATCAATGTAAACTCTGTTACCAGGGTAATTTACTGCAGTCCCCTGGTAGCTGTACGGAAAACTTAATTTCACCATTTTGCAAAGTGGAGGGGTGGGACTCTTTCCTTGTGGTTAACTATTTTCACATGGAGTGAAAAGAAAATGCATGCTTCTAGCACATACTAAATAACTGATGGTCTCTTACCCTCTGTTTGAGTTCAGGGCACACTGGCAGTCTGGTAGGGTTCATGGCATAGAAGGATGACTGACCCAATTAGATACACCATAAAACATTTTGGCAATTAACTTCCAACTAACCAAAAGATTCAGGCTGATATTAAGAGTGGATAATAAAAGCTTGTTAAATTTTTGTCCATTACCTGCAGACATACACACACAAATATCTGAGCCACATTTTTGATGACAGAGAAGTCTGTATGGAGGGAAGAATATTCTATGAAAGATCCAGAGGTGTCAGCTTTGAGTCTGTCCTGAAGTCTGAGTTGAGAAATGACATGAAACACAAGCAAATATCAAATTCAGGATTGTGCATTTAATTAGAGCTTGAATTAGCAGCTGTAGTACTTTATTTTGAAAAAGGCAAAAATAGCAGTATTTTTGCTCTAACAAACCCATCTAAAAAACCCTCCAAAACCAGAAAGCAGTAGAAACRACTTATGACTTCAACAACCTTTTTAGATTAAACTAATTACCTTTTACTAGTAATTTCTATTAACTTGTCTAATTGCCTARTGAATTTGGAGGTGCTGCCTACATCTGCACACTGAAAAGTGAGTTTCACAGAAGGCATCAGCTCTTTAAAAGTGGCAATTMATCATTTTTGCACCCCCATTCATGACTGTTCACCAGACTGAAGACAGTTTACTAAATCTGTGCTGTGCTTAAGAGGAAGCAAGCTGGTGATGTCTGCTACCAAACCAAACTGAGGAACAGATGACTCTAGAATTTCTGAATTTTGAAGCTCACACTTGTTCTGCACYGGGGAGGGATATGCAACAATGCACRTAATTAAAAAGCTGTTTTCATAAGGTAGAATGGAAAGGAGAATACAGATGATGGACAAATCTCATGTCACTTCAGATGTTGGGAATCCCATGTTCCTGCAGTGTTGACAGACCCCAGATGGATTTTCCCGTGGCATGTTGTGCACATGCTCATGGATGAGCATGAAAATTCAAAGACTTCCATTCATCAATTAAATTTTAGAACAATGTCTAATATATTAAATAGGGGGAAAAAAGTCCAAAACCAAGCAGTTTGAACTCAAACTATGAACTTTAATAAATACTATGATAGACATTGGTTAACTTGTGGATGAGGTTACATAGCATCCATTGCCTGAGAAATAAGGTGATTAAATTCAGTGACTCACTGTGTCCTATGGCATGTATTTTATGGGGAGTTCTCCCATTGGAAGTTTTCAGTGAGATGTCATTTTCATATTAAATAAAGGCTTTGTCAGACTGTCCTGGATAATTTTCAAATACGAGTGTTTGAAATGAGATGTGGGATCCAACATCCTCAACACTTGTCTGGCTATGCTCTGAGAAATACCACCCACTTACATGCTGAGAGCTTCTGAAAAACCTGCTGATGTTCACTTTTCAGCAGGCTCAGCCTGTAACTCTTCTCCCTCAGAAAATCCTAAATGTAAGGCGGATTTGTGTGTATAATTACTTTGGAACTTTGATTTCCAAGATCAGGAACACATTTTTGGCAGTATATTTTCCCCACCATCTTCACACCCATGCATTTGCAAGACACTATCACAGATTATTTATTAGTGCCACTGACAGGAGAAGGAAAGATGTGCCACATGTCATTCCTCCAGCTGATCTCTGGAAGCTTGGCTTCTGGTCTCTGTTTTTTTCATGATACATGAAACTACAAGGCATACTGCAGAGGGGAGGTATTCCATGCAGTTAAAACTAAACTTGGTAGTGTAGCTGAATAAGTGCAGACATGGTAGAGGAAAGCTTGAGCCATGTGCATTCACAGATAAATTTTACTTCATCTAGCTCTTGTAGAAACTGCTTGGATCTTTGCATCTTGCATTATAACCTGAGTTTGCTGAAAAACTTATGACTGTGAATTAGGCCTCAGAGCATGAAGCTGTATTATAGCCAAAAAGCAGAATTTTGTTGTGTGAAGGTTGGCTGACTGTGCTTGGTGCTGTTGAAATAGCAAGGTGATGATGTAACAAGGTGTCCTTCAGCTGTTGGACAAAACACCTGGAATCACTACAGACCTTGGGTCTTCCTTGTGAACTTAGATATCCTAAGTGCATAAGAACTTGGCATAAAACAAAAAACAAATCAAGCCTCTTTCCACATGGTGTCATTGCACCATTCAGCTATGACATGCACATGTTCATAGTTTCGTTCCTAGAATAAATTTATAAGCTATTTGTTGAAGTCTGGACTTGTCTGGACTTTCTCACAATCATGTGAGTTAATGTGTGACTGTGACAGGCCCAGAARAAGAAAAGTATTTGTTCACAGTTTCTTCTTGGCCTCATGATTCAGGTACTACTGCAAAACTAAAGACTACAATGGGCAGAGGTACTGAAGAGTAAGTCTTTCTCTGTGCCAGAGCTATCACCCAGGCACTCCTGTCATGCACAGGAGCTGTGAGTGGATGAAGTGTGCTTGGATCTCCATGGCCCCTGCCTGTTCAGACTGATGAGACAGTAGGACATTCTGTATGTTGATGGAAATTTTCAAATAACAGTCTCTGAAACAAAATAATATTCCACTGAGTATTAACGAACAGTTTTTTTACAAAACTGAATAATTCGTTCAAGAACACATAGATTTTCAGATAGTGGCAAAAGATGGGTTCCCAGCTGAGATAGCACTTCCTAACAAATATCATATTGCTCTACCAAAGCAGGGGGCCTGTCTGTCATACTGTTGTCATCATTATTTTAACACAATGAACTTTATTCTTTTGTTTGTTTGTTTTGTTTAGAAATTCTTTATCTTTAGAAATTATCCTTAAAATTCTAAATATTACTACTACTCCTTTTGTCACACTGTGGCAGTCACACAACATGAAATATTTTTGCTTGGACTACTAGAGTTTGGCAAAGTTACAATATCTGAAAATTAGGTCTTAGAGTGGGAAGCATTAAACAACTGTAACTCACTAGGCAGCGCTATCTACAGGAAAAGCAGGAAAGGGCTCAAATACAGCACTGCCTTTCCATGTGATTGTACTTTTCATCTGACCTTCCAAGTCCTTGGAAGGTCAAGTGGGTCAGTGACCCACCCAAGGTCACTGAGTGGCAGCCAGTGACAGAGTTGCTATCACGGCCCATGGAGTTCCTGGCTCTGAGCGAAGAACAAGGTAAGTGACACAAAGGTACATCTTCTCTCAGCTTCCATTATGTTTCTAATCTCTCTTCACTACAGTAATGAATGATAATGAGTTGCAATCTTTTTCTGGGTTGTTCTTGCTGCCGCATCGGTGACACTTAYTGTTACAATAAAGATATAAGCGGAGAAAAAAATTGTGCTAAGAGATATGATGAATAAGTAAATCCAAATAACTTGCAAAAAGAACAGCGGTTGCAATAACTTGCTAGAAAGGACCATCTTATTCTATGTCCATGTCGGGCAGGTCACTCTCTCCTTCATCTGGAATTGGAAATACTATGCAAAAAAGAGACATGATTCAGTAAGTTCTATTTTTTGTAAGCAAATCTTACTAGAGGAAAGATGGGCAAGGACAGGTACATAATTGACCTGATGATATTTACTACACAAAGCCAGAAACTCAGTTAACCTGGAGCTGAGGGTCAAGCTCCTGTTATGCAGTTGCACCTTGGTGCTATAACATTAAGCATTTCAGACTCCTAGGAAATGAATTTTCAAAATTGCTCGTAAGTCTGGTCAGGTTTTTTGAAAGAACTCAGCACTCTGAAAAACTTTTTCAAAAGGCAACAGATTTTCAATGCTGCTCTGCACTCAGCGTCTCCTGCTGGGCAGAATGTGATCTATGGGGCCTGTTGGAYGCTGCAGCCTGATTTGGAACATTGTGCTCTGAGAACAAAGGGAGTGAGAAGGAAGTGGGAAAGAGCCTTCACCTGCCCTATCTTTTTCTTTTTCTCTCCTCTCCATCCTTCTATTGGCCCCCATGTCCTCTTCCTGTGGTACAGTACTTGCATCTCCAGCACAGTTCCAACAAGAAAGAAATTTTCCAGGTCTGAGCTGGAGCTGGAAAGTATCAGGTCAGAAGAGTGTGGGTTAGGGACAGTTTWGGGGAGACGTGGATAAAGATGCTGCAGTCTGCAAAGCTGATTCCCCCTGGTGTTAGTCTCAAGGCATGTCTCATCCCTGTGTTCTCCTAACAGTATTAGCCAAGTTGGCAGCTGGTGAAAATTCAATAGCAATAGAATCCTTTGTGTATTTTAGCAGGAGAATATTCCATAGRTTTGATGCTGTCCCCTTAATCATCTCTTATGCAATGTTAATGCTCTTGSTTTTCCTTGGTCTGCTGCAATCCTACACCTTATGTTTTTTCAGCCATTTGTAAGTATGTGTGTTTGCATGAGCATAGGCATGCAGTTCACCATAATTAGTTTATACTATATCAGATCAATTTTTTCTCCCGTCCCATATTCATGATTTACATTGTCATSATTTCTCTAATATCTTATTTTGGTAAGTCTTCTACTGTTTTCCTTTCTATGTAAAATTAGCACTTGATTCCTACATGACCACAAATACAGAACTACTGATAAGCATGATAAGTCTGGTAAGGAATCACGAGTTTAACTGCTTGCTTAGAAGTCCTGGGGGTAAAGAAAAGGAGTAGCCAAAAGTTCATTGCTAGGGGAATCTGCACTGTGTGTAAATCTTGGAACTGCCAAAATATGTGATGGGGTAAGGTTCAACTTGCGTTGCTTATGTTTATGCAACTCCTCCCATCTATGCTGTCATTAAAACCACCTTCTTCCTAAAACAAACCCACTAACTTGCAGATCTAATATTTTATCATGACTTTGGATCTGCTGTTGTGCTAGTTCCTTCTGTGAATTGCCATTTCTGCTGGAGAATGGAGGGAGAKATATTATATTAAAGTAACATTTTTTATATTTAGGTACTAATTTTCCTGGTCTCACTTGAGRACATCAGTTAAAAAGCCTATTATCCATATAAAGGAACAGTTTATTATAGTCATTATTTTTCTTCTAACATTTGGATTAATAAAAAATTTTAAAATGTATCTAAGATTTTTAACCTTTAGTTTGATGAGGTCTGGTTTATGCAGAAAGATTTTTCAGTGGCTCATAACAGTAATTAAAATTAGCACTTTTAGTTTAAAGCACACTGCAGTACCCAGTCCCTCTCTCTGTCCATTCACGTTACAAAAGTTTAACTCTTATGAAATACCTTTTAAAAATCTTTGTTGGTTCTGGTTTTGGTGGTGTCATTGATATCAGGCAGAATCTCACCAAAGTGGCTATGCTGGTAAATCGTGAAAGGCGAGGGTAGGTTTGCTATTTTCCACACTTGAAATGCCTATTACTTCTGTTCTGCTGTGGTGTATCAAGTGTTTCAAACTTTAGAGAAAAARATCATGAAGGTTATGCTTCCTTGAAGACAGCTTCTGAGCTTAGGATAGTAAGCAACAAGCCGAACTGTCTAAATAATCAATTAATTGAATTTTTATTGTTTCTGTTGATAATCTCTATAGCAACTTTTGGGTTCCTTGAAGAAATCTGTTATTCTAAGTAGATTTATGCTACCCTGAAATATTTCTGGTCCTATAGATTTTTTTTTGAGTATTTGATACATGAGGCTGGACCTTTGCTGGTTAATTTATCAGCTACATCACACAATATTGTCTCTGTTTCTATCTGGAATGAGCATAATTCTTCAAATTGCATATCTGCTGGGAATATAGGGTTTCTGAATTCACAGTTTGTATTCTATGAGTATACTGTAGTAGTCATTTAACATTAATTTTCCATGAATGTTTCATGTACCTTGTACTGGTTAATAACATGAAGAGACTTTATGTATCCAAAACATTTCTTGTAGTGTATTCGGGGAATTTATAAAGCTGTTTTTACTACTCTTCACTAGTAGTTTGCAAACAAAATTTTTCAAGTTGCTTCCAAACTCGTCTCTTGGAACCTGTTCTGCATCCTTCAAAGGTCACCATATTGTGGCTGTGAAAATTCGTACTTAAACTGAAATGTCTTCTGAAAGCTGATGCAAAAAGAGCACTAAACCCACATTTTCCCTCTATTTTGGCCCAGCTAGGATCAATAATTAGGAGATCCTTTGCTTATTCTAACAGAAAAGTAGTGAGAAAAATAAACCATGGATTTTT
Organism: Cardinalis cardinalis; assembly: GCA_014549065.1. Taxonomy (NCBI): domain Eukaryota; kingdom Metazoa; phylum Chordata; class Aves; order Passeriformes; family Cardinalidae; genus Cardinalis; species Cardinalis cardinalis. The sequence goes on from JACDOX010000018.1 coordinate 5,277,151, forward strand.
ATATGAATCCTGCKTCTGGCCCTTTCTGGGAAGGAGTTCTGTTTTTCTTCCAACATGCTGGATATGTTCATTTAGCTTCTACAAACAAATGTTAAGAGCTATAAAACAAGCGATTTCTTCTGTTGATGTGTCTGCATTTAAGATCCTTTCCCTAATTTTATGCTCTGTTTCCCCCTTCCCTGACAGGAGTTTTTCCCTTTCCTATGGTCATACTGGTACAAACGGTTCAAGAAGGACATCCTTCCTCTCTGATTATGTTTAAGCATCCAGAGCTGCTGGATGTTGATGCTGGCAGTGGCTGCCGATTAGCCTCCCTCTCTATCAGCCTTTGGTACCAGGCCAGGGCCCTGAGATGCTGCACACCTGTGAGAAGGGGCAGGTTGAGCCCTCACCCTATRTGTAACCCCAGGGTCCCAAGTGGTGGTTTTCAACTATATTCTGAGGGATAGGGGTCTTTTAGGGATACAATGTTCCAGAGACATGGCTTTGATGGGGCTGTCATCAGCCATCTGAAACAGCCCTTCTGGGAATGGCAGAAGAGCATGGTAGTTGAGCAAATGTACAGAGTCACTGAAGTACCTGTGGAAGTGCACTATGGGGAGCTGGATAATCRTAAGTCTTACAGCACTTGCAGGTTTTAATCATGATATACTTGCTTGTAAAGATAATTTCAATAGGGCTGCACATTATTCATTTTTAGGGAAGTCTGGCTGCTGCAGAAATCCTAAATCACAGCATTTGCTTCCTGCTTGATGCTAATTTGGGCCAGTTCCAGCCCACGGAGTTCCTTTTCCATTGTGTCATTTAATTACACATTTAACCACACTTCTCAGCTAGTAAGAGCCTTGATATACGGCCTCTTAATCTAATACTGATCTATTAAAAACTACACTCAGTATTTTAAAGTGTTAGACAACAGATGGAATTGACAGTTTTAATAGGTAGCAACTAACATCATCTCCCAATCTACACCTCTGTATTGGATTTTAAGCAACTGATATCACTGTGGACATGTGCAGATATGGAACTTGCATTTAAAGGCAGAAATTCAATCAATAGCCTGTCTCTCAACAGAGCTTACTAGATTATATCAGTTAGAAGTGACCATCTGGCCTAATCTTGGGAGTTCTGAGATATCATGTAGATCTTTTTCACTAATGTCATTTTTATTTGGTTAACATTAATAAACTGTAGCAAACATTGCAAATCTTGCAATCTGAAGCTGTAACTCAATTTTTGCCTTTTACATGAGACAAGTCAAACATCTGCTTCTCTAGGGGGAACGYGTGTGAGAGCCAGCAAAAGAAAGATGCGATCGCTCTGAAGATTTTACTGTCTTTCTAGGTGTTGTGAAATGATGGAAAGTGGCAGTCTTTTTTATTTACTAAAAGAAGAGTGTGTTGCTAAAGGGTATCCAACAACTAATGTGATTATTTCTATGAATACAAAATATGGAGGGAAATATGTAGATAACATTCTGGGGGGGTTAAAGCTTCAGCGTATTCTATGACTGCGATAAAAGAAGAATGTACATTACACATTCATCTACCAGATTTATGCTACAAATAAAGTCTAACTTTTAATCTGGTACAGTCAATATATATCAAATGTCTGTGAAGAGTCATTTAACGCTGTCACAGCCAGAATGCATAAACTCTGAAAAGCCTTTTTTAATACCAGAGTCAAGAACATTCTCTTCTGGTTCTTCGCTCCTTTAAATTTAATTTCAAATTCTATTTTGTGTTTGGCTGAACACCAGCCCTATTAAAAGTTCAGAAATGTTCTGTTCATAAAAAAGGAAAATAAATGTCAGCGTCCCGGGTCTAATTATAACTTTGCACTCATAAGTAGCACAATAGAGATTCAATTATGAAAATGATTGTTATTGGATTTTGATCTTGCAAAATAAAAATCAGGAGTGATTTCTAAATGTATCTGATGTAATCAGACCCATTGAAATTCTGGAGACTCTTTTCCTTTTTTGCCTTTGGTTCATTGTTCATCAATGGAAATTTTTAAAATTTCAAACAATGGAGGGGTACATCATGAAAGCCTGAAGGTGGGGAGGGCAAGAAGCAAGACAGGCAACTGCTAAAAAGAAACAAATTCCAGAAGAAATTGGGAGAGAAAAATAAAAGAATATTTGGGAGCTTCATTAGAGCAGTACCCCTAGGGGCATCCTGTTGTAGGGTGCCAGGGACCCAGAAACCAAAGGCATATGTCCTCTTGACATTGGCAGTCAATGAGTAATAAGCTGGGCAAGTTATTTCAGCCTAGTTGCCCTCATTTTTCCATCTAAAAATGATGAGAATGATTGCCACTTGCCTTTGTTTCCAGAAACTATTGTATCATTTAGTGCCTTCTAAGTATTCAGGGTGGGTTGCTACCACAAAATGGAACTCACAAAATGGAACCAGATGACTTTGAGAAAAAAACACCCTACTCTGCCTTCCTCAAACAAAATCTGAAATACAGACAAGCCCCTTAAATCCCTAAAACAGCAGTAAAGGGCAGAATTTCAGAGTTGTTATTGTAGAAATATTTCAAAACTGGGGAGAAAATAGAATCTGATCATGGATCAGAAGCCCTTACAAGTTAATTACTTTTTGGAAGAGTAAAATTTTGGTAAAAACTGCCCTTGGAATATCTTGGATGTAATATTTTAGTTTTTGAAATTTTAATTTTTTAAAATTTATTTTCCTGCTTGGTAAAAGCTGAAAACCTAATATGGATTTTTGTTCCTGGATTTTAAAATATTTTTTCTTTTGGCAGCCTTCCTTCTAAAAAATTCTTATTCAAAGTATGTAAAAAATATTGTTTCTTTCAAAATACATCACAGGCWGTGTTAACATTTTCAGTCAGATCTAACAAGGGAATGGAGTTTTGCATAGCAAAGAGAGTCCCAAGACATTTTCTTTTCATTTTTTGCTACCAGTGAATCCACCAGAATCCAGAAATTGACACTGGCCGGCTCTGCTCTTCAGTGAAGRTAAAAATTTGTCAGTGTTTATTTACAAGAAAACTGCTGAATATTTTTGCAGGAAGAAATCCCTACATTTACCCACTGCTAGTAGTTTATTGAATAGGAGCAGAACAGCCAGTGGCTCCTTCCATTCTAGCAAGCTACGCACATACACTTYTTTAAACTTTCTGTTTCTCACTGTAGTTAATAAATCAGGATGCAGATGAGAAATTCATAGTAATTTCAGTAGCTAGCACAGCACGTCTCAGCCTATAAAGTCCTGGAAGTCTTGGGCTGTGAATTTCTTGATACTGACAAGCCAAACAGCTTAGAAATTATAATTATAAGTTACAAGTGTCTTAAGGGTTGTTCTTCTGACATAAAACTAATTTCATGTTTTTATTCATAATGTGAAATAGACGAGAAGATGGGGCCTTATTTAGATTGAGCTCTCAGAGACATCACAGGCTCTGTGTCCTGATTATAATGGGAAAAGATCACTTACTTCGTTCCTTGTAGCTAGTTGACTCTTTCTGTGTGCTTTTTTTTTTGACAATCAGGCTAACAAAAAGGTGGGATTTCTTTCACTTTTTATTCCAGCTTTGTTTGTAGGCAGACATCTACTGGTGACTGTTGTTTTTTCCTTAATTGCAGTCATACCAGAGGGTAGCAGATTCCCTCTTGRTGAACTGGTTCTGTCTAGAGACTCCTCTCTTTGCACGAGTGATGAGTGGCCACGTGACTCCCTGAACAGAGAAGGTGAGACCTGGAAGGAGCCACAGAGAAAGCAGCTTCAGAGGGTCAGGAGAGCTCCTGTCACCCTGAAAGAAAGCATGACATCCTGGAGACAACAGCTCACCACCCAAAATTCCTCCAGGGCTTCAGGGGCTGAGGATATTTGAGGGGCATGCTATGGGCGTTCTGGCACCCCAAAGCTCATTACAGCTGTGTCCCCAAAGCCACTGCCAGCCACATTTTCACACACATGCTGGGATTGGCAACTTCTAGGAGGCCCAGAGTGAACCAAAGCACAGGCACGGGGCTAAAACTKAATCCTTCCTCAAATCTCTGTCTAGAGGAAAGCATGTCTAGCTAGTTGGAGGAAGGCAGGCCAAGGGCTATAAGATATTAGTGTGAGAGAGAATGAGTTTCTATTTGTTGACTGAGCCCTCCTTCCCTGCCTCAGGAAACAGATTTGGCTTGTGTTAACTGCTGGGGATTAGGAGTTACTCTACTGCAGTAGTTGAATTGTGCTGGCCTTCAGGTTCTTAAAGGAGTTGTGGTAGTTTCAATCTCAATTTTGCACATGGAACCAAGGATTTGCATTAATTAGAAGTCCAGTTTCCCACATGGACATGCATTGGTRTGCATTGGTAAATGCAGATATTGGACAGGTACTGTAATTTTAGCTAAGATAGGTGAAGTTCTTCACTTCTCTCTCAGAAAATTCCATGCATTTATACCTGATGGATTCAGTCAGATCTTTCTTCAGAGAGATTTGAAGTGGGAACTGTCTCTCAAGGATGTTGTGAGGCTATACAGAGAGAAAATCAGAAGGGCTAAAGCCCACTAGAACTTAATCTGGCTACTGCTGTAAAAGACAGAAGAAAAGTTTTTACAAGTATGTCAGTAACAAAAGGTCAAGATTCCAACATATGAGCAGCAAAGAAAGGACTCAATGTACGCATTGGGTTTCTCACGCTGTGAGAGGTTAGTGGGAAACTTAATTTTTCATATAGCCTAATTTGCTTGAAGAATAGGAATCCTTTCTTTGTCTTTCAGCATGGAATAAGGAATTTAAAGAACCTCATCATAGTTTCTGCAGTCATCCAAGATTAATTCAAAGAGGACCTCTGGACATTTTTTTGACATAAGGTCTCCACCACAGAAAGACAGAGAATTGTACAAAGTTATCTGCAATATTTACTTTTGTGTGGTACTGAACCAAGGTATGACTGAACTGATTGCTACGTTCGTTTCTTTGGAAAAGAAATATTTGGAATTCCTCTCTTGACATCTGTTAATGCTGTCCTTTTATATTGTCTATTATTATTATTATTATTATTATTATTATTATTATTAAATTTTTAACAGTAGTTAAAATTTTGCTTTATCACACTACTAAAAGTTGTTCATTGTCTTGGGTGGTCTTCTTCTGTGTTACCTTTCACTTTCTTTTTAATTTTGGTCAGGTTTCTCTTGTCCTTGTGAGACTGTCTTGGATTAGACTGTGATGCATGTCTTGCTGGGCTGAGCCAGATTGTAGATGATAAATACCAAAGAAAAACAATCTGCAGCTGCTGGAAAATGCACTAAAATCCCTGTGATTGCAAAGACAAAACCCTAGAAGRTCAACTGATAGAAGGGTTTCCAAGATATTCAGAAGGTAAATTTCTGTAAGGGAAATAAAAATCAATTGCAGGCTGTGTTTGAAAGGTGAGATTTGGTTAGTTCCTTGCATAGAGAGATTAGTTGGAAGAGGGTTCTCCATCTGCATTAGTTTTTGCTCACAGCAACTTGTTTWTGTATCCTGGACTGCTGGTCCTTGCTGAGCCTATTTGCATTTACACATCTGGAACTTCTGCTTAATAATAACAACAGGTGAAAAATCATTAGGAAGCTTATATTGATCCCTATCTCCTTGAAGAATATATATTTAAAATATAAAATAATTATTCTTGTTAAATTCTAAGAGAGATAAGGGATTTTTTTTAAAAAAAGAAGGTGTGCCAAGGTGATGAACAATATTTAATTATATTCATGGCTTACATGATTTTTGAAAAGGGAAGGGAAAGGGAAAGGGAAAGGGAAAGGGAAAGGGAAAGGGAAAGGGAAAGGGAAAGGGAAAGGGA
>JACDOX010000018.1:5283374-5357232 GCA_014549065.1 Cardinalis cardinalis
AAAGGAAAGGAAAGGAAAGGAAAGGAAAGGAAAGGAAAGGAAAGGAAAGGAAAGGAAAGGAAAGGAAAGGAAAGGAAAGGAAAGGAAAGGAAAGGGAAAAGGAGAGAGGAAGTCTAATCTTTCCTCACAGGAAAAGTATCTCAAAAGGGAGAAAAATGCAATGATAGTTCCTGGGTCTAGCTCCTTTAGTCTGAAGCAGTGATGCTGGAAAAAATCAGGGGCAAGCTGGGAACACAGGTGACTGTGTTGCATGGAGGGGGGATAATTGAGAAAGAAAATTGTYGCACAGAGGGAAATGGAAGTAGAAAAAGAGAGGTGATGACAGGAAGAAGCTGCAATAAGAATATGAGGAARAGAGGGAAACAAAAGAGAAGAAGAGCCTGATGAGAGATTGCAGTTCTGAAAATCTTATAATTAAGAAATTTGCTGATGAGTTCAGGCACCAAATGAAAGACTGATCTTCACCTTCACTTTAAAATCACTGTGTCACATCTCTAGGATGTTCCACTATACATCCAGAGGTGYGTTTAATTTCTTTGGTTATATTCAGCCCAATCTGATTCCACTAAGGTGGAATTTAACATTCCCCATAATAATGTGCCTGACAGTTCAACTTGATATATATGAATGAAACAAGTCTCCACTACTAATAAATGTTCAAAGTGTAGGATTTTTGGTGGAGAGTAAGGAAATATATACACTGTATAGCATTAATTGCATATCTCTCAAGCATGAAATTCTGATATATTATGACTTTTAAAAAATATATGACAATAATATATTGCATACATTTCAGAAGAAAATTATGTCTTTACCTTGAAAATCTACTTTCTCTGACAAGCTGATGTAATCATTTTAGTGAAGGACGAGCGCTGCAGCGAGAAAACCTGCAAATATTTGAAGGTTAGAAATGATGAACAAAAGGCTGGTGAGGGTTTACTTTGCATGCAAATAAGTAATTCATCACAAATCCATAAACCAATTAGTAATGAACTAATGATATTGCTTAACAACTGTATTTTTGATTAACATATAAATAATTTAGGTGAGCATTTCTTTGGTCATGCCAGTTTCTGCTATTATTTACTAGCCTTGTCATGGCTGCTCTTAGATCACATGCCCCTTATAAAACATTTCCCAATCTATTGCAAGGATCRGTTTGTTTTAATGCGCTCAGTTAACACTGCTGGAGCTATTAACAAGCTTATTAGCATAATCCATTGTGATATATCATTGTATAAAAGTTCAGCTCCACAACTGAATGGGACTGGGAAATGGCTTTGAAGATTTTATGATACAATAACTATCCATTTGATAAGCAATTACAAAGATATTCTGAGACACTAAGAGTGAAGACAATGACAACAYGAGGAAAAGAGGAGGGGTTTGAGAGCAGAAGCTGCTGCCTGCTGTGGGAACCATATGAGTCGTGCTGCTCCTGCTCCTTAGCCAGGAATTGCACACTGCTGCTGGGCTCTAAAGCTYCAGTAACAAGTTGGGTCTGACTTYGTCTTTTTAAGCAAAGAAAARAAGACCAAAGCACTTTAAGGTTCAATATCTTCTGCAATCTCACCCATGATCAATTTCTTGACCTCTCAAAAGAACATTTTAATAGACAGCTGAACATCTGCTTTTATTTGTCTCTTTGCTTCTCCTAAATTTCAAGTTCCTTTTCTTAGCTGTTTGCATTATCCTTAGTGAACTTCTGCAGAAAGAAACAGAATAAAGTTACTGAACACATTCCCACACATTATTGTTCAGAACTCRCTCTGTATAATATGGCTGTATTGAGCTTTTAAAAATGAACATTCAATGAAAATGGTAGTATCTCTATTGTGAAAAAAGGAGCTTTTTGAGATAGTGTTCCTTTCTCTGATATGCAATTGCTCTGATGTGCTAGTACTTTGTTTAGCTCAGTTCTGATTCTCCAGGGATTATTTGACCAAAATGTCCATTGTCCTTATAATAAGAAATATTCATGATATCATTCAMCTAAAATAGAATATTTTTTTCTAGGTTATTTCAATATCTTACGTACATTAGTTTTTTCTTCTTCTCAATAAAGAATGGAATGGAAAGCTGGTTTCTGAAGGCAGCATGATCTACTGTCTTGCACAGAAAATGGAGATTTAGTTTCCAATCTTACTATCATTTCCAGTTTCTTACACAAATTTTTTAAGACTGGGTTTACCTTTTTAAAAATGGTATCAAAATATAAAGCTTTTCAGAGTCCTTTGGTATTTTTGCATGAAAAGCATTTACATCTTAAATGAAAGGTGTCACATGGAATGTGATCTCTAAGTATATAAGTTTTAAATAAATTTTCTTAAATCCTAAATCGAGTTGCTTTAAGAGGGGGGCATTATATTTTTAACTGTTWGAAATTTGATATATTTTTAAACAGTCTTAAGAGTTGTAGGGCAACAGAAAGYATACCCAGACTGAACCATTTCTTGCTTAATAATTCTCCCCATAAACAGGGTTTTTGAAGGTAAACCCATGAGAAGGAGTCCAGTATCCTTGGGAAAACAGGTCAGAGAGATGCACCCACTGCAGTCTTGTGACCACATTTACGAGCTACCTCAGAATAGGAAGAACTAGAGTTTATTTTGGCATTTTCTTAGAAATCATCTTCCTAGGACACATTTTTAAAGCTATTTTTGTGGTTGAAAGTCTAAATTTTGGGGAATGAAAATTTAGCCCAAAAGTTGGCACTCTTTTAGTAWAATGTGGCTTTATTTCTGTTGTCTAAAGAACAAACACTATGAGAAGATGTTCCTGCTGTTCAGGTGTAAGAATCAGGCACATTTTCTCAGAGGAAGGCAAAACTAATTTTGGTAGATGGAATAGTGTTTTGCATTTAATGAATACAGACAATATTCGAGGAAAAAAGTCAAACAGACAAGGCTTCCCCTTCCCATGAGGGTAATCAAAGTTGCTGATGTAAAGGAGAATTAGCTGAATCTTTTCCAAGTTCTGGTTATTGATATGGCCTGGTGGAATTTCTTAGAATTGTTCAGAGGTTGTTGAGGAAGAGCTGGCCGGAGACTCCCCTACTTGCATTATCTTGCACCACTTTTGCACTATCTGAGAATTAGGAAAGCACAAAGGTAARCTAAAGTCACCTTTGTCTGCTAGCTTGAAGTCTGGCATCCTCTGAGCCTCCCTGAAACCTGAGGACTCAGCCTTATATATCTATTTGCTTGCCAAGAGATTGGATGATGTATAGGGTGCCATCATTTTAAAGCGGGTTCAGACTCAAAACTGTGGGTTTCATTTGAGTGCGATGTGAAGCATCGTACACCTCTGGCCAAGGAACTGCAGCTCATTTAATAGATAAATTGAGATGAGAAAAATGGCACAATTTAAATATCAGCTATCAACAGGAACAGGGGAGGGGGAGAGATGGAGAGAGAAGGAGCCCAGCTTCTTTTATTACAGCCTTAGTGCTCCAACAACAGGTAGCAGTATTACATATTCCCTTTCCACTTTAAAGCTTTGGTAATTTCCTTCCTCGTGTCGGGGCGATTTTATTCATTGTTTCCTTGCAGCAGTGATTGATGTTCTGAGCTGCTAATCTCTCTGAGTGATAACTATTTTCATGTAAGTCCATGAGTCTATGACACAGGCTGCTCGGCCAGGGCTACTGCTGACTACTTATTTTGTGCCTCATTTACATTTCAATCTTGGCCTCATGAATGTAAAACCTAGGCTGCAAATTAATAACAGGAAGAATATTAGACTGCTCCAGAGTGGGGGAACAATGCAAATCCACCAGAGCACAAGGCTTTACCATTGTGTTCCGGGAGGGACTCATTTATTGGCCGGCCGTGAATGACATTACAGAGAATGGCATATCCAGAGTGACACAAATTTATTTCTGTCCCCAGCGCTCCAGTATATTTTCATAGAATCAGGGGGCTATTTGTCTAGGGACAATTTAGTTTCCATGAAAAATTTAAATGGTTTCTGTGGAGATAGTGGAGTGAAATTTAATTTGTTTCTCATTTACTACAGCAGGTATGAAAAGGAGAAAAATTGGATGTCTGATGGGCTGAAATTGGTGCTGTCCCTCCCCACTATCCCCAAAAGGCCTGTGGGCCTATATCATAGAGATTGAGCAAGACTACCTCATCCCTCCCCTTAGAGAATGGTAACCTTAAACCAACTTACAGAAAACCTTTGGGGAGGCTGCCAATCACCCTGAAAACAACATTTCCATCGATCCCCTGTCTGTGTGATTTATGGCTTCATTTTACGGTAATTGAGAATTAGTGAGAAGATTAGCAAGGCTCAACACTTCACCTTGATATGCACACTAAGCACCGTAATTTGTCACTAAGGGATGTCGGACACTTTTTTAGTTACACGGGGTTCCCATCTAATTGAATTTGGAGATAACATGGAAATTAATTTGACACAGGAAAATTTTGAATACAGCCATTTCCTCTATTGTAATGCACAATACTGGGCTGCATTCAGGGGCAGCTATATTGATCCTGATCACTTTCAATTGTGGCCAGCTGAAGGATGGAATACACTAAATCTTATTTAAGCTCATATGAAAGCAGTTCATCTGCAGCAATCTGTGGCAGATAAAGAATATTACCTTTCATTTTGTCTGACTGCATCAAGATGAAGTTTTGAAAATTTACTTCTTGCAGCAAATATACCAAATGTCTAAAGTCAACAGTTACAATTCAATTACAGACCAGCTCTTGTGGGCTGTTTACAGGGTAATTTGCTACTTAGGCAGCAAATGAAAATACTAACTATACTCTCCATGCATAGAGAAGTTACAGCACATGGAGAAGCCCCAAGGAAAGACAAAGAAAAAAGATTCCAAACTTCTCAGCAATTTAAAGCCCTGCACATTGGATTAGTCTTGTTATAGCTTGACTGGTTCCATACACAATCATTTTTTGTTTGTTACTGAGCCATTTTGTAGGAAGTTTATTTTATCTTGGAGCCTTAGCGTCAGAGTCACAAAGAGGGGACACTGTATGGATTCCTCATATCTGAGAGATGCTCTACCACAGGACTTACCTGCATTCATATTTCTATATGATTACAACTTCATTTCCTACAAACCCCTTTTATGCTGTACTTTATCCTTCAAATAAGGACTTTGGTTTCAACAAACTGCTTAGAGAGATTATTTTTGAGAAGGGTGCTCCCTGCTAAGAATAGTGGAAGCAGATCTTGGCACTTCATGCCAGAGGGTACGTGGCTGGGATATTTATGGACATTCTTTACCAGACCATCTGGCTTGTTTTGTTCATATCTGCTTTAGTGATAATTGGCCTGAGATGAGCTGTAATCAAGATATATTATTCATTACCTATTATTATTACATGATGGATTTTAATCTGATCATCATTACATTGCTGTTTGGAAAGACTTTGGAAAGGTTTAATCGCAATAGTTTAAAGATGTTATTTCTGCAGCCCTGTTCTGTGGTCGTGGGAACATACCTGATTCTCTGAGCATTGGAGATATTCCTCAGAGCACAGATATCAGGAGACAGTACCTACTGTCCGTAAGTAGTACAGAGATACTGGTCAGASATACATAAAGGTGGTCAATTAGGTCTAACCTGGAGTTCTCAAGATGTGGTCATACAACTTGGAAGAAATGCTATGCTGAAAGCATAGCAATGGAAAATGACAAATTCCCTGGAATTACTGATGGCACATGACATTTGTTGTCAGCACTTTTACATCCCTTCAGTACTTCAGTCACCTGTAGCTATGTTATTTGGTCTCAGGAGTTTATCTGCAGGTAGTCTTGTGCAGGAGATGATGAGTACCAGAACTACAAGAGGTCAAACTATTAGAAGTTATCTTGTGATTTTTACTCATTTTATAGCCAAAAAATTGTTTCTGAAACTAGTAATTTGATGAATCTTATTAACAATGTGCATACTGCATATGAAATTTTCTTATCACATTTTCATGGGGTTTTGCTAATGTAATATATAAATAGAGGGTGTTAACATATATAGAAATATATCCAAAATATCACTACTATAATAAGCTTAAAGGAATTTGGATCATTTTAGCCAGGATTTGCTTTCATATTTGGATATCTTCTGGACTATATTAGAGACATAGATTTGTCCAATACAATGAAAAATGTATTAACATAATAAAATCTTTTTGGATTACAATAAAATATCCATACATTATTTTCATGTCAAGTTACAGCATCTAGAAAACAAATAGCTTTTTCTTCCTCTCTGAATAGCAAGCAGTAAGGTATGATATCATAGTTGTCTGTGTTTTTTCACTCCAGTTTTTTTTTCACTGCCTGCAAGTGAACTCACTTAAAGGTCTGTCCATTCCAAGGCAAATTTGAGATTTTGTATTATTAGGTCACAGTTCCACAGATGTTTGCGTCTTTCCTGCTTATGGCTGAAAAGCTGTAGTCACTTTTTTTTTTTTCTGAAGAGAGAAGAGGAAGAGAAGAGGAAGAGAAGAGGAAGAGAAGAGAAGAGAAGAGAAGAGAAGAGAAGAGAAGAGAAGAGAAGAGAAGAGAAGAGAAGAGAAGAGAAGAGAAGAGAAGAGAAGAGAAGANGAAGAGAAGAGAAGAGAAGAGAAGAGAAGAGAAGAGAAGAGAAGAGAAGAGAAGAGAAGAGAAGAGAAGAGAAGAGAAGAGAAGAGAAGAGAAGAATAATAAGGAAGAGAAAGAAAGAGCTAAAGCATGGCAGTCTGAAAGAGCAAATCACTGAAGGAAAAGAAATATGAAAGAAAGAAAAGAAAGAAGGTGCCAAACCCATGGAGATGACTGCAGTTTTGCCTGGAGTTAAAATAGTATTTGGTGTCTGAAGTCCTATCACCTTAGGCTTTGACCTTATTAGTTCTCAGAAAATGAGGGTTGCATACAAAGGGATTCAAACTAATTGTACATATCTACTTYCAGAATGGCTATCCTCAACACCTTCTCCCTTCATTTGCTCTAAGAGTGTAGGTGCCTCTATATCTGACACACTGTGGTCTTTGACCATGAACTTCTCTGTGCATTGATGGTTATAAATCTGCCTGTGGATCTCAACACCAGCTAGAATTTTGGTTCTAAGCATCACCAAAGCAAAGGAAAGGAACACTCTCTGTCATTTAACTCTCTTGAGAAATTTGACACAAGATTTGCTTTTAAATTGTGAAGATAGTTCATACTTTTGAAATTGAGCATTTCAAAGCAATGTCTTAGTGGCCAGMACCTTCCCAGGAAGAAGGATTTCTGATCCAATTTTTGCCTTTCCCTCAAGAAATTAAATTTCAAATCACTCACCCTATCATGAGAATGCGTACTGAATGTTCTGTGCATGTGTACCTAAACATGTTGACTGCATTTTCCAGCCAAGAGAGAGCAAACCTGAGTGTTTCTATGACCTAGACTGGAAATGGATCCACAGGTAAGAAGAAAATTCTCCACTTTTACCTGAAGTATTTTTGTTGTCTATACCAGGTTCATTAGTTCTCCCAATAGGGTTTCTAATTTTTACAGCAATTAAGTAGTTTACATATATTTATCCAGCTTCACTATAGAATTTTAATATTTGAAGCATAGCAGGAGTCAACATGGTGACCATCTATTCTGTGTTGAAATCTTTTTCCCTAAAGGAGAGCTGCTTTTGGGAGATAGATTCAAAGGCTTTAAAAAAGTGTATGCATAAAAGTGTTCTGCTTATTTTAGCAGGGATGATGCCTTAAAACATGCCTTGCCCTTGGAATGGAAGGTGACGAGCTTTGCCATGGTGATTAGATCTCGTATTATTCCTTGGAGATGGGATGGCTGCTAAGAGTGTGCTAAAAAGTGGTAAAGAGTGGTGCAGACAGCCTCCTTATCTGGCAACTAAAGTAATATTTTAATCTTGGCCAGTGCCACCTAGAAACTTAGAGATAGGGAAAAATTCTTTAATTCAAGAGATAAGCCTCTTAATTAAGCCTCTTGGAAAAAGCAGAGCACAGAGACCTAACAGCTAATGCTGACAGTCTTGCTGATAATGTGTGGACAAAGGGGAAAACTTTTAAACTAAAGGAGGATAAATTTAGATCAGATATTAGAAAAAAATTCTTGGAGATAAGTGACACACAAGAACAGGTTGCCCAGAGAAGTTGTGGATGCCCCATCCCTGGAAGTTTTCAAGGCCAGGCTGGATGGGACCCTGACCAACCTGATCTAGTGAATGGCTTCCCTGCTCATGACAGGGGGGTTTGACTTAGATGATCTTTAAGGTCCCCTCCAATCCAAGCCTTTCTATGATTCTATGATTCTTTCTCAGCCAGTGTTTCTTAACTACTGCATGCTGTTAAAGTATTTTGGTGTAGTCTAGTTGAGGAGTGCCATGGCTCTCATGTTTTCTATTTTCCAGCTGAGGTGCAGTTCAGATAAATTATTATGAGTATTATTATTATTATTATGCAGTTCAGTTAAATTATTATGGGTACTCTGATTTGAAAGCCTGATTCTTAACTGTGCTTGTACCTTTCTTGTCTCTGCTTTCTCAGCATCACCCAATAGCTTCTGAAGTTATGGATAGGATAAGCTCTCTTGTTCAGGCTCTGGACCATCCAGGTGACTGTTTTGTGACTATTTGTGATGAAGGAAAGGTAGATCTAGATATCATACTTAATGATTTATAATCCTGTAAGATGTTTTAAAGCTCACTCCAAGCTTCTAGAGTAACATTCAAGTACAGATTCTGTACTATTTTGGGGTTGGATTCAATCCACACGTAGCTAGGCAAAATTCTTTTCACTTCTATCAACATTTTTGAATTGCTGCAGGGCCCACGATTTTTTCAAGAGTCTTGACTAATTGTCAGTGTTTTATCTCTGCCATGAATGAACAGCCACAAAGTGTTAAAATTAACAAAGGAACTACAACCTTGGCTGACATTATTCCAATTCTAGAATTAAGTGACTCGTGTTCCTTTGCTGTTCCTCTGTTCTTTATGGTTTTGATTACTCCAACTAAAATGGAAGAGATCAGATATGTGTCATAATGAAAGATGCTGAAGATGCTGGTGGGGCTGGAAATCTAACAGCCATATTGATCTTCCAAGTTCAGCTGAACACAATAATGCAGTTGTCTCCACTCCTCTGCTCAGTAATGGTCCTTCATAAGCTGTGTGCTCTGAGAACACCTTCAGGTTTGCAAATGCTCTCATGCACTAACTATCCTGATTTTCTCCAGTTTGGGCACTGCATTTCAACATCACCTAATGTCCCTGTTTGCTGGGTGACTTTTAATATTATCCGAGAGAAAATAGGAAAGCAGAACCACCTGGGCCATCTCGTGCCAATGGAAATTGTTCAGAATTCAGGGACTTCAACTAACTTGTGCTCTTCTTTTACATGTGAAGAAATTTCCTGTTATTAAAAATTACTCTGCAACACTAAACTAAAGAATGACGATCTGTGGGTCAGAATGAAAGAACAAAAGACACAGAAGCAGTAGAAAGCAATAATTAGGAAAAAAAAACCAACTTAGCACGCCTCAGAGCTACAGTGGAGCTAATGCAAAAAAAAAGTGCTTAAAACAGAAGAAATTTGCATAAGATGCTCCTTCAATGTAATTATGAAATGGAATATTGTTTATCATCATGACTAGGGCTTTACCTATCTGGGCTAAAATGTATAGAAGGGCTGTATCTCTGTACAGGAGCAGGCACTTCTAGGACAAACATTGGCTTGAAAGTAGAAATGATCTATTACACTTGAGACAATTTGGTTTCCATCAGTTTCATTCCATTTCACTAGATCAGACTTCTGTGCCTGTCTCAGGCTCCAGCATTGCAAAGACAAAAGTCAGACTTGGCTTCCCACATACATCTTGTTTCCCACAGGGCACAAACTGGAGAGTCTCAGCCACCCTGGGCAGCAGGAAAGCTGGGATTCTTCATGGAGCCTGCTCTAAAGTGGCTCTTGTCCTTCCCTCCCATGGCCATAGTGCCACTTGCCAGAGAAGTTGGATACTGCTTCTCTGTGAAGGGAGAAGTAGGAAGGGAACATTCTGAGTAGTCTCTGTCTGCCTTTCCCTGCTCTTCCACTTTCTGCTGCAGAGAATCTGGGTCAGTTATCTCTCTGCTCTACTTGAGAGCAAAAGCTAAAAGGAGGACTTGTTCCCCTCTTCAGAGAATTTCTCACATGAGTGAGATACTTCAAGCAACAGCTGAAATTGTTGTGTTTTCAACACTTTGGATGAAAACAGGAATTAACTTGAAAACCTATTATTAACAAATGTTTTTCAAACAGATCTTAAGATGATGCAAACTTGCACAACGACTCAAGTCTATAAACCATCAAACTTTTATCCCTCATGAGTTGACTTTCAATGCTCCTCAGGTTCAAGCAGAGGCTGATGCTCTGTTTCCCTGTGCTCTGCACCCTGAGTTTCTCAGGGACTATGAAGAAACCTTGTGCTTGATGGGAGCAGTCAGAGGGGGATGGGGCTGAGCAGCAGGAGAAAGCATAACTGAGAGACTGATAGAGACATCCTGACAGCTGGAATGGGTCATCAATAGATCCATCATGCCAGTAATTTGCAACAAATTTAACATACATCACTTTAGTCAGGCCACGCTGTATCTGTCTTGTCACAGCATCAGAGTGAATAACACTTAAATCGGGTGTCACCGTTGACCTCTCTGACCCTGGAATTGACACTGCTGTTTGAGCTTGGCCTGGCTGGCAGCAGATGTAGGGAAGATTAGTACAAACGGTGGGGGTGTACTAAAGGAGGACAGAGCATAACAATACAGCTTAACCGGGCAAACAAATGGTGTTTCTGGATTTTCTCCCAGTCCTGCTTTGCTTGATGAACTGTTGGCATTTGTTTAGACCTTCTTCCAGCTCTCTTTAGTCACACTAACTGTGTGTATATTTTTCATTCTGACTGATTCTATATGCACGCATGAATATACATGCAATAAAATTTGTAGATACAAGGTGACCAGCTTGGAGACTGAAGTCTGTCATGGAGATTAATGAAGCAGAACACAAACAATAGTAAAACTAAATTCTCATGTTCTGTGTTTGAAATGTGAGACCCAGCCTGAGACATGAATGGATGCTTTGATTCTGTTGCCACTTTCAGCATCTCAGTGCAGACCTAATCGTTTAGTAAATGATGAAGTTTCACAAAAAAGTGCGTCTCATGTAGAGAGCAGGAGAGACCAAGACCCTGACCAAATCCCAGAATCCTTCGATGGCTTTGGACATGTTAAAAATCCTCCAAGATTATGCCATGGAGAAAGAAGAGCCTCCCAGCAAGCACTGCCAGTCCTGGAACTTGGGGAAATATTCTCCTGACGTCAAATCTGAAGACCGATTTAAGTCAGAACTTACGAGCAAGGCTTACCAACCAGCTAAACGACTTATTTTCATTCACCCAAGAGAAGCTGTTTCCCCCATTTTCAATCCTAATGAATACCTTCCATAGACTTCTATAGTTGTTTCTACAGACTAGCATGGAAATGACTACAAACCTGCTAATTCTCCCTGGTGCTAGAAACGAGACACCCTCCACAGCCAGACGGAGCCCACTGAGTCTGCTCAGCATTTACTTTTGAATCAGCACACGATAGAATTACACGATTTGTTTGCTCACCCCAAAGTGGCTTTGGAGCCACTCAACACATKCTTGTGACTGGATGCTGGGTGGGCTTTTCCCCTGCAGTCATTCAGCCTTCTAAACAAATATGTGACTATGGGCTAAATTCAGTTTTTTTTTTCTTGAGGCATTGTTCTTAAGTGGGTGACTTTTAATTAATGGATTTTAAATGGTAATATAAGTTGTCTTTCAGCAGGTAATTGGAAGTTACAAAATTAATATGTATATGACTTGTATAATAGTTTGTCCTTTTTCCCCAGTCTGCTTAATGTTTGATATCTTGATTAAATTGATTTAGCACATCAATGAATATCCCTGAACTGGAAGAACAAGAAGCTTTTAAGTAAGTTATCCTGTATGTCCTATAATGTTCATATTTAGTGACTGTTTGAAGGTGGAAACATATCAAAAGTGACAGAAACAATAAGAAAATGATAAAAGGTTAGAAAATTAACACTTTATGTAAGGAAAACAAATTTTTGTTTGTTTTTGCATTATTTCTTTTAGAAAATACTGGTAGTAAAGCAGAAAGTATTTTACAGTTAGTCATCTTGAATGTTAATCAGATTCTATTTGTCTTTATTACTGTCTGAACGTGAAGCTGACACCCCAGACACCCACTGACATCACTGTGAGCCCTTCCCCTGTCCTTCTCAGGAGGAGGACTGGGCTTCCAAGGATCTGAGTTAGGCTGTCTTGTTTACAGCAAGGGCTACTGAGGGTATATTATAACAATTTATCTTTAGAAGGAATCATGTGTCAAAATTACTCATGTTTGTAGTCTTTTTAAAATTAACAACTTAATTGATGTGTCCCGTGTTTGAATTTCTGTGTTGCCTGGACAGAGAAAGGCAAATCACATTTCGCTTGGGGACTGGAGAGCTGAATGAAAGTGAATTTACCCCAGGAAAGTGAAGACTCTGCCCCATTGCCCAGCTGTCCTATGGTGCACTGTGAAGGTGTATCTCAGAGGAGCTGGGGTCACACAAATGTGGGCATGAGGCACAAGTAAGTTCACATACAGTTCATAACCATGCAGAGGAAGCGGGCTTAGCCACAATGACTGGGGAGTTGACTTTAAAAAAAAATAAATTTATAGTGATCTGTTTGCATTCTACTACAAAYGGTTTCTTTCCTCATTATTTTTGATGGGAAAGGAGGAAGGTTAAGAATGTGTTTGGCAAAGGACCTTTGATGTGTATGTGTGGTGGTTTTGGGGTTTGCTAGTGGATCCAGCAGAGTCATGCTGACGGACATTTTGAAACTTTCTCTGGACTCTAGGCAGCCCTTGGGAGTGTATAACAGCTACTCAGGATAGGAGGCAGGAGGCAGACAGCTCAGGTGCTAACCGTATGGTCCCCCTGGTGTCATCACCTGCAGTAACTGGCCTAACATACCTGTGTGAGCTCTGTGGCTCTTCATTGAATTTTTTCTGACCATCACTAGATTTCTATTACTGGGGGGAGATGTTTGTTAAATTAGCTGTGAATACTCATGTTTGGAATATATTCCCTTTTTTCTCCAAGGAAAACCAATTTTAGGCCTAAACATTTAAAATTCAACTATAGAAACACAGCCAGAGTACCTCATGAAAATTGGGATTTATTTACTTTATGGCACCATTTTTCCCTTTGGTCTAGTGTCCTTTACAGGATAAAATTTCATGTAAGAGGTTATGAGTTCTTCCCAAAGATGAACCACTCCACCCCTAGGCTTTGTGGCCATTGTGCACAGAGGCAAGATGAAAGTGACAGTATGAAACCTTTTCATTCCAATCCCCATAACGTACTCATATGACATTACATCAAGGAAACTATCCACTTTTGGGGGGAATATGTGTGTGGCTCCGCTTTTTTTCAAATGTGCTGTTTAATATAAAGCTGTTAAAATAGATGATGCAATTCTTATGGTAGCTCTACTCTTCTGGCCTAATGTGGGTAGAAGAGAGTGCTAAGGCATTAACAGCATTGGAGAATCATGCCTTCCACTAGACCAGGTTGCTCAAAGCCCCATCAAACYTGGCCTTTATCACTTTCAGGGATGGGAACACCCACAGCCTCTCTAGGAAACCTTTTCCAACGCCTCAGTGCCTTCATGGTAAAGAATTTTTCGCTTATATCTAATCTAAACTGGTGGGTTTAGAACTCTCTCAGTTCAATATCCCTTTTATCAATACATGCCCTTTTAAAATTCCATTTCCACCTTTTATGTGAACCCCCTTTAGTTACTAGAAGAATGTTGTCTCCCAGAGCCTTCTCTTCTCCAGTCTGAAGAACTCCAACTCTCTCAGCCTGTCCTCACAGCAGAGGTGTTCCAGCCATCTGATCATCTTTGTGACACTCCTGGGCTTACTGCAACAGGTCTGCCACCTTCTTTGGTCTGGTAGGTGTTAATACCCACATTCTTTACTGTTTTCACAGGAAATTAAACTGGAAAATTACAAAGGGGAATGATACTGAAACTTTGCATGGAGAACCATGCAACTTTGGCTGCACCTCATTCCACTCTCAAAATAGTTTACAGGTCATTTTTGGGCTCTGAATTCACTCCCATGAGGTAATTGCACCCTCTATTTTCACACTTTAAAAATAAAATTGAGACTGGGACTCTATCCCAGTCTCTTCCTCTCCTTTCTTCCTTACCAAAACAAAGCCACAGCCCTCTTCCGCTTAGAAACCTGAGATTTTTAGCAGCAGTACTTGACAGAAAAGGAAGCCAGCTCCACTTTCTCAAATGAATTTTGTGGTAATGCTCTTGGTAATGCCATATGCATACCTGTAAGGGAGACAGCTCATGTGGAGTAGCACTTTTCCTCTGAAACCTGGCCCTCCAGAATCTCTCTTCTCTGGGACTGARCAGCCATGCTCACCGGGGAATGATGATCCAGCCAAGGAAAGGGAGAGGAGCAGAGTGTGCTCCCACATTTCCCCTGCTCCTGGGGGAGTGTTAATGCTGCTCCTTGTGAGGGCTGCCTGTGGGCACAATGGTGACACTGAGGTGCTGACTCCAGTGTTATTTCCACTCACAGCCTCCAAAGGTGTTGGCACCCTGCTCAACCCTTGGGATGGAAGGACCACTGTGCAACCTCACRTGTTTGTTAAAGCCTCATGCTAAAGGCCTCAATGTAGGCTGTTCCCACTGGCTTGACTTAAATAGATGTGTCTCTTCTCTTGTTTTCTTATTAGTTTAATGAGTCATCAGCTGCTTTTCAATTTATTTTTTCTAAGTTTTTTGCTACATATTTTTCAAAATCAGAAGCATGGAAACAACTTAGTGTCTTGCAGTAGTTTGTTCTCTGCAGCCCTTCTTTGATCTTTTCTGCCATGGGGACAAAAGAGATGATGGTAAAATAATCATTTACTCCAGATTTATATGCCTGTTTAAGCCTAAAATTAAAAGATTCAAAAAGAATTTTCTCTTGTCAAAGTCACAGACTTTATGCTTCAGTTTTCGAGAGTTTTAGATTTGAAGTTGTTAAACTTGATGTTTAATCCCTGATTTATACTGACATGGTTAAATCCCTGGCTTATAGTGAATACTTCCATATTAAAAAAATAATAAAGGTGTACTAAAACTCTTTCACAATAATAAGTTTTATTAGGTACATCAGGTGTTACTGTAGCATAGATATAGAGTAGTGTAGGTACATTGCAAACAGCATCTTATAGTATCAGACAAAGAGAACCTTTTACAAACCCCATGTCTCTAATTTCATTTTAGAAAATTAGATACTAAGAATTTTGCATAAGATAACTGTATTACTGGGATGCAATTTGGCCCAGGTTTCTAGCTTTAGTGCATGTGGCTCCTTAATAAAAAGTGTCAGTTAAAATGAAAATACAGCTTGGGTAATTAAATTTAATTGGATCTTGTCACTTTAAATCCTCTTCGTTTTTGRGTGTTTTTACAGAATTGCAGCTTCTGGTTTGCTAATTTCTTTATTGCAAGCTGTGCTCTGAACCTGACTGTCCTATAATAAAGTGGGACCTTGTTTTTGTAGAGGGCTTTGAACCATGACTGTAATAACAAACAAAAGGAGGGTGGGAGCTGATTTATTGCCAAAAGAAAATCTCTCCTTTATTTCTTACATCTTCAGATAGTGAAAAATCATGGTTCTGATTTTATTAACTCTTTAATTTTCTGGCAAGTTGATGAGCATTTTGCACAAACTCTCATGAGTATAATGGTATGATGCTATGCCTGTGACAGGTAGCAGCAGCAATTATCATACTTTTTCATATTGGAGCTGTTTGGGCAAGCAAGAGGGATTAGGTGAATTGCAGTATTCATATGTAGGTCAAGCAGGGTGCAGGCAGTGACAATGCAAATCATGTGTACTGCCTGCCAATAGCCACTGCGCAGATTCGCAGGGATAACCTTCTCTGGGGTGAGAGGTAATTCAGTTTCTTTATTACACATTGCACATGCACAGCATCCAAAGGCAAGGAAGATTTAAGTGTAGGTGATGAAGCAAAAAAAATATTGGCCATACCAACAGACACATCATAAAAATGATAAGTCTGTAACAATTTGTACAACTGCTAATGTCCATATTTCAAATCAAAGCCAGCTGAATGAATTTGTACACTTGGGTTTTATGTGTGAAATGCAGTATCATAGCATCCTTGATTAGAAGACAGGTCATTAACGCCGACATCTCAGAACGATTAAAGATGTAAGACTGTCCTTCAGAGCACAGTAGTGGTCCCCTGATTCTCTGCTAAAACATATGGATATGGTGTAATTACATTTTGCAAAGTGCTGGCAACACAAGTTTCTCAAACAGAACTGCCATGCCTGTGTAGTCTCCACTGTTTATAACGTTTTCCAGAGGTGTGCCTCAAATCTCACCAATACTCCTGGGATAAAAATCTCTGCAATCAGACACAGAAAGCTCTGTTCACTTGACTGCCCAAGGGTGCCCAGGGTATTTGAGGTGCCTGAGGGTGTATGAGATTTTTGCATGGGGCCCTCAGAATGAGATTCTGAGCCCAGATGAGGATGTGTCTTCACGTATTGGTGTCTACATGGGAAACATGTTCCTAAGTGTGCGTTTTAACTCACGAAGATTTAGCATTTCATTCACATGTCCACAATCAATCATCTGGTGGCAGCTGGGATGTCCCAGTTTACCTCAGCTGACCTCTACCTGCTGGTCCAGAAGGATGTAAGGATCACATGTCTTATATCTATTACATCTGTTTTGATAATCCAGGAGAGTTCAGCCAGCACTAATTACCTACCTATGTTTAAGCAACTAAACCTAGAACTAAAGATCCCATAGCTCCCTTGTGCTATAGAGGGAGCTCACACACAGTGACCTGTGAGTCGACACCTAAATTTAAGTATCTGTAGTTTGAAGCTATACAACAACTATTTTCAGATCAGCTCCTCATTTAGGTAAATCTACCTAGGAGCAACCTGGGAACACTTGGAGCATGAACACACGCCTCTTCACATGTCCAGTCTCCCTCTCTCCTGTGTGGTGACCAGCTTGCTCCCTTGAGCAGCACCTGGCTGGGGCTCATGCTCCCTCATTCCTTGGTCACTCATCTGCTGCTTGTGCCCTAGGTGGACCACCTTGTACCAGCCTGTCATGACTTCCCAGGGAGGTAACACCCTCCTTACCTGAATGCATGGCTGCATCAGGACATGAGGCTGAAGGAGACAACTGGAGACAGGAACAACTCACCCTTCTGAAATAGGTGGCAATCACCACCTTTAGAAGATCTGCTTTTCTCATTCATTAGAGTGGAACCTGGATGACTAGTTTGCAGAATTAATCTAAATTTTAGATTTCTAGACTGAATGGAACTAAGATGAGGTGCATTCCATATCATCTGTGTCTCTGTATATTATTAATGGAGCCACAGAATTTTTATCTCCTTAAAGTCATTCAGTTAGATCAAGGCACTAATAAAACACCCCAGTAATTAATTACAGGGATTAGACTCACGATATGAAAATGTCCTGTCTTGCTGTCATTGAAAATAGTGTCTAAACATCACATCACTCTCAAAGAAGTCAGAATAAATTATTTCACACTGCTTTCTGGAGTTTTACAGTGTTTTATAATGTTGTTAAGGGAGCACATAAGTAAAGACAGTCTTGTTTTCATATGTACCATTTTTTCATCATTTTTTTTAGGGCTTCTGTAAAGCAATCCACTGGAAATATCTATTTAAAGAGATTACATGCTTTATTTATACACAGAACAGATGAATGGATGGATAAAAGTAATGTATGACTCCTTATAACCAGCATGATTCACCAGGCCTGTTAGTAAGTCTGGCTACTTGGTTTTTTGTCACATTTGGGCCTTTGGATCCAGACTGAAATTGCAATTCATTTTGCAGATGAAATATCATATCTTAATTTATTAGAATGATAGATGCAAGAAATGGTTCTCATGTTTGGTGTATGATATCAGACACTAAGAATGGACTGTACAAACACATCTTGTAATATTGACTTTATTTTTCTTTTTTTCTCTATTTTCAAAATATTGAATCATTCACAATGGTATGACATTTAAAAAAATATTAAATTTTCTGAGGTAAATGCTGGTAAGGGATTAATTTGTGCGATTTTACTTTCCTTTCTGCCAAAAAGAGACAGACACGTGAATTCCAATTAACTTTCATCAGGTTCTAAGCTCCAAGTTTATTTTGTACTGCTTGGAAAGTGCTATCTTGTATTTTTAAACTTTGGAAAACATTTCAGCTAGCTCCACTTCCTTTTCTAATGTAATAATTTCTACCAGACTTCACTGACACTCGCTGGGTATCTGTTTCACCTTGTTAATGGTTGAATATGTAGTGTCTATTGAAACCAGCAAATTAGCCTCTAAAAAAGGGAAAAATACTATACCCCATAACCAGAAGTGTGCTTATACAGATTAATCTACATTAACAGCTACAGTACTAGAATTAATGCGGTCTGATTAATTTGCCTGTTTTAGTGAGCAACATCTATTTTTCTGTAGTGATAAACAGCTCCTTAAGAATATATTATTACAAATTTACAGATTGTTTTTGTGGCTGTATCTCTACCTCTTTGATTTTTAAGGGTTTACAGCAATGTGCTGCTAGATTTTTCCAACATAGTGAGAGCAATTACTTGAAATTTATGGATGATTTCCTATTCTATCACTTTTGTTCTAAATTAGAAACCATCTGAATGACAGTTTAAAAATCATGATAAGAAATCTTACTTGACCTCTTCATCATCATGCTTTAATACAGACTCTTAAGCAAACAGTTTTAGTATCTGATTGTTCAGCACTTGCACACATTATCGTGAAACATTCAATTTCAGGAAAAGTCGCTGTTGGGAGTAGGGGGAACTCAACACATATATGCGAGTGATTATGCAATGTACTGTCTGAGATCTCAGGGGACACTTGGTGACCCAGGTGTTTCCTTCTGGCCTTACGTTTTCATTTGGGCAAGCATTCTCTTTTGGTCCAACAATGCTGGATATTACTATTTGTATAGCTCTTGCCACTGCTTTTCTGTAGAATAGCTCCTGGCTTCTGCCAAGCAGGAATTCATGTGACAATCCACATTTTACTGCAGGTTGTATTTGCTTGAACAGATTGTTGTAGCCTTTACAAGCCAGTCCCAATGACCTTCCCTACAGTAAGAGAGGGAGAGCAAGCAACTGGCTGGAAGCGCTAACCATTTTCAGGATGGCTGAAAAGAGTGACCACCAACACTCTTCGCTCCTGAACACTACTTTCTAAACTTTTGAATTAAAATAATGAACTCCCATTCATGTAATTGGTGCCAATTGGTTCCCAATGACTTTTGTGGGACTACTACTATCTGTGAGAGTATCGCTTAAAGGATCCTATACTTTTCCTTCAAAAAGCTTCACAAGCTAGAGAGAAACTAGATCAGGTACTAGTTACCTCCTGATCACACTGATAGCTGTGATACTGGTAGAAAGAGTCTCCTTGCAAGTTCCGGGTGCAAATTTGCTGTACTGCTCCCACAGATGCACCTGTTTTCACAGCTTGAAAATCTCCCAAGCAGCCTCCATGCCAGCACAACCCTGCTGCTGGCTGTGTAATATTACCCAGCACTGAGAATCGTACTTGAATAGCTCATGATCTGCATGTTGCACAGGTGCTAGAGGTTGTTCCCCACTTTGTGAACTGACACAAAAGCAAACTGTGTACCTGCTTTGCTGAGATCACCTAAAGGAAACGTCACCGTGTCCCACCAGCAATTCCCTGTTATTCTTTATCAAGGTTGAATCCAGTGGCAGCTGCCAAATGTAATTGGCAGGATGCACTTGCTGCATGCCAAAAGGACTAAGTGCCCTGCTATGCTATATTGATATGGCTGGTGAAGGCATGGAACCCAGCTGGTTCTGCACCTCATGTGAGTATGTCTTGAGAGGGTAATTTTGCATGACAAACATTATCCTTCAACCTCTATCCACTGGGAAGAAAACCCTCTACCCATTCTGGGCCATGGTTATGATGTTTGGTCTCCGTCATACAGCAGTTTATGCAATTATAGTGTGTGCATTTCTTTCTTTAAATGTGTGTCTCCTTAATAACTTTGGAAGCTCTAGCCAATTTCAGTCATAGCTGGCAGGAGGGAAAAGATCTGACAGATTCTAATTTCTTCAAAGTTTGAATAAAATAGCTATATACAGGAGAAAAATCTTTCCAGAGACACCACTTAGAGAAAAACTCAGTTCTTCTTAGACACCAGACTTTGAGCAAAAGAGTAATATTGTGAATATTCCAGCTGTAGGAAAAGCTCCAGTCAGCCTTAATAGCCAACTGATAGATCTGTTGTTTCACAAATCTGCAGGAATCTAGACTGTTAGCTGTGTTGTTCACCAAACTATGTCTTTCTGCATTACCCATCCACCACAAGAAACTTGTATGTAAGTCACAAGGGATGACCATATATACTCTTGCAACCTATTTCCTCCAAAAACCCCCCAGTTTTCCTGGGTGTATTTTTGCACACTGGATGTCTCTTTTTGTGGTCCTTTTTTCCTTCTAACCACCTAAAAGACATTGGTTGGGTTAAAGACCTTGTGGTTAGCCATCTGGAGTAATTTCACAGGTTTGTGTTTCTTCCCTGGCCCAACAGGGTCATGTCAAGTATTTTTACAGATGAAATGCATAAAGAGAGATAGGTCCATGCAACTCTCAAGTGGCCAAGCAAACCCAGAAACCAAGACCAGTGTTCATCCTTTGACCCCTAAACTCAAAGACTGGCAACAAATAAAATGGATTCCAATGTGGGAATCTGGAAAGTAAAGACAAAATCCTGAAAAATAAAGGAGGTTTTAACACTACACAGAATTGCCAATATTTCCAAAGCAGTTGCAGAACACGGCACACAGGGTGAGCGGCTTTAGGCTTATCTACCTGGGTGCAGCTGCACAGACCAGCCCAGCAGCCTGACCTGTGCTGACACAGACCCCAAGTGCCAGCTTGCACCTCCTTGGCTGTGGGTCTGAGTAAAGGACCATGGAATGGCTTGGTCTGTCTTGGGGGAGCTCTAGAAAAAGAGAAAATTCACCAAGCTGTCCCACAGGAACAGACATCTCCTGCACTGGCTGGGCCCACCTGCATCTTCTCTGAGCTTCCTGTCAAGATCTAYTATTGTTGGGGCTGCTCATATGCAGCTGTACAATTTAGAGGGCTTTTCTAAGGGAGGGATTAATCAGCTTATTTTAAAATAAAGCATCACTAAAGGTTTTGTCTTCTAAGTGACTTACACCCCTTGATAAGATAATGTACTGAAAATGTATGTCACTGTGATATTTGGGAATGGATAAATAATGTATGACTCTGGCAAATGAAAGTTTTGAACTCGAGAGGAATCGCTGGCATTTTYTAAATAATTTAGGAAGTGCTCATAAAAGAGAAAAAATGAGGAAAAGGCCTTTTATAAATGTCACTTATTTGGCATCATAACCTCTTTAGAATGACTGGTAATTTTATGAACTTCATGTGGATATAAATGTGCTTAAATGTGGAAGTATCTGCTTTCTTTGAAACCATTTCTTACAAGAGAAGAAATTCTCATTGAAGTTTAAAGTGAAGATACTCAGTGGCTACTGGAAAATTAATGGCCAGTATTGGCAATGGTTATTTGCTCTTGCAGAAACACAAGTACTTGCTAATTTACTGAGCAGTTAACAGAATCCATGACAGAACTAAGTGACTTCTCAGTTGTATGCTTTCTTCTTTGTTCTTTCATTCATGCCATGCTTGTTTCTATGCCAAAAAGTGACAATGCTAACTAATGTTTTATAGAAAAATTCAATATCCTTGGATGCCTCTAAGAAAACTGTTAACATGGGTCAACTTAGATGGTTGAAGAGATTGGAATACTTATGGAAAACCCCCACAGAGTTTCTTGTTCCTGAGATAAATTGCTTGAATATGGTTTTATAGAAGTTGATTATCTCTTGCTTGAAAAGTTTTTCTTGGGTACCTGTGCTTAGTGACTCCTTCCTCTCCCAACACATTTGTTTGCAAGTGACTTTGCAACTGAAAGTGTAGAGTTTAAGAGTCAATGGTGGAAGCCACACAAGGGGAGTTTACCAGGTCTTCCACCAGATTCTGTCTTAGTTTAATATGGTTTAATTTAATTTTGTTTTGTTTGGTTGGTTTATAGTTATTTTTATTATCAAACCATAGCACTATTTTGGGCCTTTATGATATCATCCATAAAAACCAAGAGCAGTTTTCCAGACTGTCTGATTCAGATTAGCCTAAATTACTTTTCCTCCCCTTTTCTGGGAATTTCTGTTTGCATTGTAGTTAGAGATCCACGTGTTTGGTTTGCATGGATTCTGTAAATGCAGGATAGGGAAGAAATAGTACATGTACTTTTTTTCCAACAATAATTTTAGTCCCTTAATGCTTGGTGAGATATTATACTATTATTTCCAGAACATCTTCTTTGGAGTAATATCACTTTTTTGGAGTAATATTACTTTGGAGTAATATCAGTAGGTGAAATATGTAGGGCATCTCATTTTGTTATTGATGGCACTAGTAGAAATCTTTTTTTTCCCCAGAAATTATTTTTTTTGATGCTGCTTAACTGTTCCACATTCCTCTTTTTGTTAAGAATATTGAAAGATTGTGATGTGGCTCTTGTCTCTTTGACCATGGTCAGGAAAGATTAGAATCCTGGATAAAGCTTGTGAATTTAGCAAATTTTCTCCGAGTGATGGCTGAAGAACTGCTGTGTCTGCCTGGGGTGTCAGTGATCATGGCAGATTAGTGATTTATCTGAGATCTGATAGGATTGCATTTGAATCATCTCACATGAAGGTATCAGGCAGAGTTCCCCAGAAATGCTTTTGTAGTCTCACATTCAGTCTCCCTGTTCAATATGTGYGCACACTGTTGTAGGAGGTAGATTGTGGGGTTTACAGTATGCTAAAGACATCTTACTACAAATCAGCATTTGAATTGAAGATGCCAGTTCTGTCAGATGTCTTAAACAGTGTCTGGATGAAACTGGATCATTGGACAAGGGTTACCTGGCATAATTTTGTCATAATGTATCAGTTGTCTCAAGAAAAAACCCAAACATTATGAATGCGATTAATGGCTTGACATTTTTATTGATGCTTTTTGTAATGTAAATTTAGATATATTGATTAAAGAACTCAGCTTTGATCCAACATCTTTTGAGTTCAATAGAAAGATTCCCAATGGTTTAAAAGACTTCCTACTAGTTTAAATAACTACCAAATCCTCTTTAAAAACCAATCCTATTGATTTCAGTTGCTGTTGTACAGTATCTCCTATATAATTCAAAACCATGTTTGAATGAAAGGTTCCTGCATTGTAAGTTGTTTCAGAATGACAATGTAATAATTTTCTGATTTGTTTAAGAAAGGAGTCAAGGATTATTGCAAATTTTATGAACATAAAAATAATGATCAAATAAGGGGAAATATTTTAATTTCATACATTATTGATTTAATTTACACAAGGCAGATCACTAGATTTTCTATGACTGAGGTATCTAAGACATTGCATACACTTTTACATATATAAATATTTAGGCATGTACATCTGTGCGTATATATGTGTGTGTGCAAATGAAACTTCTAACAATGTCAAAGATTTAAGTTCATTTCTCCATAAAGCAAACTTACATATAATCAGTGTTTTGATCCATGACATTTTATTTGTTCCCTTTTTCATTTTATTCAATATAATTCATGGTGCAAATGCTGTTGAAGTCAGCAGCATTTTGCCAGTGTCTGCTAGTACAAGTATTGTCAGGATATGGCCTGCTCACTTGAATTTGGTCTTCCTTCCTTTAACATAGCCTATCCAGAACTAAGCATTCCCTATATTTCACTTCTCTAAGCAGAAAAGTTCCTTTCCAAAGAAAATAATGAGCAGTTCATGAACACCTTGACTTTAAAATCTCATTAAAACCATCATAACYAAATAATAGAAAAATGATGTTGCTATCCTAATCTAAATATATAGATCATCTCCAAAAATTATTTTTCCATGAAAAGTATTTGTCTTCAATTTTTTTCCTTTTTTTTTTCCTTTAAGCCTACATGCATATATACACATCTATTACTGATGCAGGTAAGCTACAACTCTTTTTGAATGTGAAATTGAACTAGCAGCCTTTGATCTGAACTACAGGCTGATCTGAATTCAAGAAAAGGCTGCTGCTAAGCCACATTCCCATTCAATCCATTAAACCATTCACTTCCATGCTCCTCATCACACTGACTCCTAATTTGACAATGACAAAGAGCTCCACGGTGATTTTAAATTTCATAATTTTAATCTGTCAAGTCTGACATTTAATTAGTGCCCTTCTAACCTGTGCCCGCTCACTTGAAGGTTACTGTTGGTTTTCCTTTAGAAATTTTTCCTCTGGAAGAGTGGATTAATAAATATGTACATAACTGGCAGGGATAAAGACAATACACACACAATGGTCTATTAGTTCCAAATCTAGACAGATGAGGTTAATAATATTTTAAAGTGCTGCTTTATTGTATTAAGAGTGATTAAGCCCTTRGCTCAACCCTGTATGAGTTGTTCATTCAAAACATAAAATATAAGGTCTATTAAGCAAAGTCTAGYGAGAATGGTTACTCAAACTACAGCAGTACTGTGCTTAAAAGGCGTACTGCAGGAGTGCAGAATATCTGAGGTATAATTTCATGATTTAACAAACAAAATGAAACATGCTAGGCTCACTAAACAGATTAATTAGATTTTGATCCCCAGTCAGTCATTGAGAATCCACCTTAAAGACTAAAATCTGGTGCAATTTAATGCTCTGGTATTTACTTTTCTGGAGGACTGAATTCAAATGTAACTTAGGTCACTTGTTAAAAATTAGTTTACTGTTCTTAGATTAGCCCCACAAGGACTTAAATACCAGTCACAAAAATATGCCACCATTTGTTAGGTCTAGCAGAGTGGTCAGTCAAAGTCCTTGGGGAACAAACCGAGCCGAGCTCTCCAGCACCATACGTGGTTGCTGGTCTGTAATGTATGATGTTCATTATATTGTCACTAAATATTGAACATCTACAAGTGAAGATAGGAATAAAAGAACATCTTTTCTTAGGGCAGGCATTAGAGAAAGAACAGCTGAGCAAGTACAGACATTTTGTGAGCCTCCACTTCTCAGCTGGGTTTCCCCTTTTTTTTCTTGGTGCCACAGTGCAAGCATTTCAGAAAATAATGAGTCTACATGAATACTATTATTTTATTTACTGAAGAACCACCCATCATGATGCAGTATCTTACCTGACAATTCAGACTCCTAGTGCAATTTTAACATTATTGAAGCTTCTTCTTTTCTTTTTCCAGAAGACCGAGATGAAGAAACAAATAAGAAAAACTAGTTTTCTATAAACACTATAGTCTCAAACTCAAATTGGATAGAGGTTTGAATCCCACTTATTTTGCCCAGGCTCCTCTCTCAGAGTAGCATTGTTATGGTTAAATGTTGCTGAAGTCTAATAATAGTTCCCAAATTGCCCATGAGCAATCTTTAAAACATCAAAATGACAGGAAAAATTATTCACTTTTGGCTTTATACAATACATTAATTTACATGTTCAGGTGATATACACCAGTATCCCAGGATTAGCCTCTCCCTCTGGATACTGTTGTTCCATTGTAGCAAGTACAGGAAACTTAGAATTCCAAAAAATTTCTGTACATTTCCTGAATTAACATGTTTAGTTAAATGGAAACATAAATTTATAATAAACCCCAGTACATTATGCCTAAATATTTTCAGGGAGAATTTAGGGGAGATCAATGTTGGATTGGAAATGAAAGGATAACTGGTGATCACTGTGGCACAAACATATGACTAGGTCTGGAATTTGCTGCCATCCATTTCTCACTCTTCATTCGCCTCACCAATTCTTTGAGAACATTGCTACCCTCTACATGCTGTCACTCTCCAATACAAATCTGCATTTTTCTGGGTCTATCAAGGCTGCTATAGAATGGAAGCATTAACTGTTTTTCACTAATGCCTTACTCTCCTGCAAGCAAAACACTGGAAGAAGATTAAGAAATATTAGTGAAAATAACTCCAAATCTCCTTATTAATAATTGCAGATTCCCTTTTCCTAGTAGTCTTACTAATTTTTTGACATCTTTATGAGACTTTCCTGAAGAATAGGGTGACAATGGTGTTTAATATAGTGTGTTCTTCTTTGTTAATGCTGTCATCTTCATCAGTCTAAGTCACTGAGATTTCTCATGCTTTTTTGCATCTCAGCAGTAAATAGTGCTTTTCTACTCTACTCAGGGATTCAGGCTCAGCTCGAACAAGGCCTTTTTTTGTTTGGGAACTGCTGAGCAACATGGTCAATTTTTGAATGAGCATGTAACTATTTCAGGTGAACTTTTGTCATGAAATGTTCCTCACCTTCAGGAGCTCAAGAAAGTTAGGCACTTCCTCACAGCAACTTTTAAAGGATTTTACCTCCCACATGCAAGAAGCCAGTTCAAATCTCCCTGAATGAGCATTTGGTAACTTCTATTGACAATTCTTCATTTCACTTCTTTCTTTGTTCGGGTACAGATTTTAAAATGTTTTCTGTCCACTTGTGGAAAATGAGCATTTTAAAAATCTTTAGAAGTTTCCCTGGATAGGTAGTTTACAAAGCTCTTGTAGCATTTCTTTCTAAAAATTTAATTTTCCCAATTTCAAGTTTTCTAAATTAGGGCAGTATTTTAAAGAAACAGTTAATCTTTGCTTACTGTTCCCAGATGTGACAGCTTATAAGAACGAATATATGATTCTGGTGTCCAAGTTAGGAGTTAACCATTTTGTCTGCAACCAAAATATGTTCTTAAGTCAGGAAAGGCTCCTTTCTATAACTATTTCTACTGTTACAACTGAAGTAACTTATTATGAGAGTTGGTGTGACTAATTATATAACATTATTAATGGAACACTGTTTAATATAACATGGCATAGGCATGGATTTGTTCCCAAAAATTGTGGCACATAGGCTATTACCAAGATCTTAATGYGTCCTTTACAGTTAGGGCTGAGAGAACACATACTCATCTGCTAAATTATTTGTGACAAATGGCTGTCATGAAATAGTGATAGCAATGACTAAAAATGGAGACCAATGCATTTAAATAAATTCACTTCGTATATGTACATTTTTTGTATATGAGACAGCACACTGAAGACTACAGCTATTTTCACACTATTGGCCAGACACCAGTTTAACTCAATGCTTGTGAATAGTAGAACAGCAGCAGCTATTTGTTTGAATGACTTTCATGTGAACAGAGATATTCCTGCTCAGCTCACAAGTCCTGACTACTCCTCACTTCCATGCAGCATTTTAATAAATATATTATATATATATATCTGCTTACCAGATGTTCTGGAAGGGACAATCCTCACCAGACTGGTATTTTAGAATAGAATTGATTTGTTAAGATTGGAAAAGAACCCTAAGATCATTGAGTTCAACCTCTGTCGAAATACCACCAGACCAACTAAACTATAGCACCAAAGGCCAAGTTCAGTCATTTGTTGAACACTGCCGGAGATGGTGACTCCACCACTTCCCAGGGTATTCCATTCCAAAGTCTAACAAACCTTTCAGTGAATAAACACTTCCTGATGTTAAACCTGAACCTSCCCTTTGGCAGCTTGAGGCCATTTCATCTTCTCCTGTCGCTGGTTGCCTGGGAGAAGAGGTTGACCTCTGCCTGGCTACAGCCTCCTTCAGGTGGTTCTAGGGAGCACTAAGGTCACACCTGATCCTCCTTTTCTCAGGGTTGAACACCCCCAGCTCCCTCAGTCGCTTCTCATAGAATTCACTCTCTAGACCCTTCATCTTTGTTCCTCTCTGGACTTGCTCCAGCACCTCAATGACCTTCTTGTAGTGAGGGGCCAGGGCTGGACACAGCACTCAAGGCATGGCCTCACCAGTGACAACGGTCACTGCAGGAAGGTCACTGCCCTGCTCCTGCTGGTCACACTACTGCTGATGCAGGCCAGGATGCCACTGGCCTTCTTAGCACACACTGACTCAYGTTCAGCAGCTGTTGAACAGCACTTCCAGGTCCTTTTCTGTTGTGCTGCTTTCCAGCTACTCTTCCCTCAGCCTTTAKTGATGCGTGGTGGTGTTGTCATCGAAATACAGGACTTGGCATTAACCTTATTGAACTTCATACCACTGGCTGCAAATCATCAATCCAGCCTGTCCAGATCCCTCTTCAGAAACTTAAAATAAACAGGGACTTTGAAGTGTGAATTGGATGCAGTTTAGACTCTAAGAGAATACAAACATGTCACTGACCAAGCTAGGTTTTGAGATGATGGGTCTTCAGTTAAACAGTTGGAAGTGGGGTGCACATTTCAGGCATTTCCACCAGCCTTCTGTTGACCCACCCGGTAGTCATCCATTCCTAAGAGCAGATAAGTGAGGARGAATATCCCAGGATCTTTTGTCTATGTAGGGTGTTATTTTAGGAGTAAAAACGTGAATGAATGAACGGAAGTCACGAATGCCTGAAACTGCTTAGCTGAGAAGGCAGGTAGAGCGGTCTCCCACAAAAGCAGCTTCTAGCTTACTTCAGAAAAGAAAGAAAAGTGGTCTTGTCTCTGTGCTATCAGAGATTAATGGCAGGTGCTTATTCTTGCAAGGGATCCTGGGGTTGGGGTTTTAGTGGAGAAAACTTTTCTTTAAGGTCTGTTCAGAAGAGTAGCCCTGAAGAGGGGTGGAAATACAGGTACTTCCCCCTTATTGTTTTCTGTTGATTAGCTCTAACTCTCTTCTGCTCCTCTAACTCTCTGCTTCCTTTAGTGTCTGGAGTTAGCCAGTCACCAAGCACTGTGCTCTGGTCAGAGCTGAACTTTGGTTGTCTTTCCTGGTGTTACACAAGCGGATTGATGAGCAGTGGTTAAAAGCAACACCCTGGACCATTTCAGTCATCCAGGATACAGTGATTTATTGGCAGGTTAAATGAAATGAAATAGTAAAAGAGTACAAGACTACATTTGTGAAAACTTATGTCTGGCTTATGACCTCTTTGGCCCAGCTTCCATTTTTTCATTCCCAATGACATTAGCCCTAATTTTGAGTTGACTATATTTATATGTCCTTGGCATGGGAGAATCCAAGAGATATTATTTTCCATTTACTCTCTAAATTATATTTCTTGAGAAGTTATGGATCAGTCCTGTGTCTGTCTATGTTTGCCATAGCATCATTTGGGCATTTGCTTTATTTAATCTCACTTCTGTTTATTTTATTGTGTTCCATCCATTATAACCTGGGATCTGACTGAATTTACATCCTATTATACTGATGTTAGAGAGGTAAGAAAGGAAAATAAGGACACAGTCTGTAACCTACCCAAATAAAATAAATTGACACATGCAAAATTTATGGTAACTGTGTTCATACACCAGTCTCTGAGTATCTCTGTGGAGAACTCTTATTTTATTAGAGATAGTTAAAGCAATTATAGCTTGGCAAAAAATAATGTAATTGATTATAGTTTGTGTAGTGCAACACTGCTCACTTATTTTTACATAATTTTTGACTTTTTTTTCTTTTCTCTACAAACTATACTTTTATGTAATAGTAAACTTTATATAAAGCTCACTTGGAAATCTGGACATTGTTTAGTTTTGTTTCCAAATGTGTGGTGCATGACTGTGTCTGTGGGACGTCAGCATACAGTTCACAAAATACTTTAGAAAACTCATTTTAGCTAGGAATCACCACATTTAATCAAGGCTACAAACAAAAGGAAACTAGATTAAAGTGATAAAGAGACTAAAAATTTAGCATAAGTTTTATTTGTCTGTGGAAGAGGACCAGGGTGGAAATATTGCAAAAGGCAACCCGTGGACTTCTTCTAAAATGATCATGTTGGCCTCTGCTCTTTTAAGACTTTAAGAGTGGAAAGATACTCACACACATTTCCTCTGGAACAGAAATAAAAGAGACTGTTTAAATCAGGCACTAAGCTTAGATCTGTTCAGTTACCTTGAGATTGACATTCACATATATGTAACAAACTAAAATCAAATGAAAACTCATTGTGTTTCTATTACTATCCTTTATTCTTCACTCTGTCCTGTTGGACACA
The DNA here is from genome assembly GCA_014549065.1 of Cardinalis cardinalis. NCBI lineage: Eukaryota > Metazoa > Chordata > Aves > Passeriformes > Cardinalidae > Cardinalis > Cardinalis cardinalis. The sequence continues at coordinate 5,313,628 of JACDOX010000018.1, forward strand.
CTGGATAAACAAACACTGTAAGAATTTYAAATTTCAATATCACTGTGGTCCATTAAAGCTGTCAAACAAAAATAAATAGAATACATCTCTATCAAAATTCACAGCTTAATTTTTCTGAAAGCCTTTCAGTGCCATCATCACACTGCAGAAGCACCACTAACAGTTAATTCTCCTACTGCTCGCCTTTTTCTGTCTAAGTTGCCCAGTGGTTGCTTGTCAGAAAAATAAATAGACTAAGTCCTGTTGTGGAGAGGCCCAGAAATCATTGCTTGGGCARTTAAGAGCATTTCCTTCAGTTAGTCTTTATGATTTCATAGAAAGAGGAATATCTACTGGATCTGATGGGGATGTGTTCTTCCTCAAGCTTCCTCTGGCTCACCGCTCTCCTGGGTTTGTCTCAAATATTCTGGATGCGCCAAATGTCAAGAGCATACACAGTCAACTCCAACTGCCTTTTCCAAGGAGGCAGAAAACCTCAGAAATATTTTCAAAGTTAGTTTTACCTCTTTCTATTAGCTGTTTTAACCAGACTGTTTCCTGTTACATCATTTTAGTTTCGGAGTTTAATAAGAACTGGAATTCTGGTTTAAATGCCAAACCAGATTTGTTCTATATGAGCCAGCTAGTTTCAAAGAATTATTTTCAGCTTAATTAAGCTCAAAGAGTCACTATAGAAACTGAAAAGTCACTGAAGGTTTCTTTTTCTTAACAGAATTTCTAAAAGTAATTTTAGGTTTCTGCATGTAATAAGACTAAAAATAGCTACATAAGTATTTCTACACTAATATGAATATTACTGCAGTTATTATGAAGCTCCTTTTCTTAAAAGACTTGCTAAGAATCAGCTTCAGCACTCTACAGGATCCTTATGTACTGCACCTAAGACCTGCCACTACTGAAATTATAAGGGTGTTAGGCAAACATTGCCAGAATTGTACAAAGATTTGCAGCTACAATTTTCAAAGAGAAACTGCTAATATTCAGTTTTTAAGATACAGCCATAATTTGCATTCTTTCCTGGAAAGATCAGCTAGACCAAAGTAACCAACATCTTCAGTAGAATATTTTCCAGYGTTTATTTTTTCTTTGAAATCTTTAGTATAAGAATGCAAAAAAGTATTTTCCAGAAATAACTTCATAAATGCTGAAACTGGAAGTTTTCTGAGAAACGAATGGAAGAAATTCAGCTTTTATKACATGGCTTATGGCTCTGATAACACATTCACTCTTACCTCTCCATTTCAAAAAAGAACATCCTTTCTGTCTTTCAAAATCAGAGCTCAGGAATACCTTACAAAGTTCCTTCCCTGAAATAAAGATTCTAATTACACCACATGGGTTTCTTGTATGGGGGCCCTTATTATTTGAGAATAAAGTCTTTTTGTTTGTCTGTGTCTCAAGTGTGTGCCTCCCTGTTCTACAATAAACTCTATGAAGGGTTTACCTTGCAACTTGCAACTCCTAACCAATGCTGTGAGAAATCAGCATAAACAAGGATTGAGTTATAGATGCATTTTCTAAAATAAAATAGAAATCCAAAAAAGAATATGGATGTTAAAAGAGGCTTTTTGGACTCTTTTAAAAGTGTGCCTGTTTCATGGTTAGGAATGCTATCTTCCTTGGGGGTTGAATGATCTTTTGGGTAACAGAAAGAAGAAATATCCACATTTTCTTAAGTAAACAAAATGATTTAATTTATTAGAATAAGGAATCAACTTCTTCACTCCCTTAGACCAAAAAGTGAACAGCATCAAACCATACGTTATTACTCTGTCCTCTTCATCATATGTATCCTTTACAAAGGCACAATAATTTGTCTTTTAGGATTCTGCAGATTGGTAAAAATCTGACAGTGCAAGTTATAGAAGCTCTAGTACAACTATTCTGATATCAATAATCAAGATTTATCTTCACGAATTTTTGTTACCTGCCAGGGTATTAATGTTTAAAAATGAAAAAATGAAGAATATATATCACACATTTTCATTCCCYAGAGAGATTTCAGGCAATCAGAAGAAGTGTTACAGTTGTCTGGATATTTTGGAAAGCTGTACTTATACAGCCAAACTCTGGCTGACACTTTCCATGATTATAATTAGAATGTAATAAAAAAACCCCATATTACATAGTTGAAAATCATCTGAACAGCTCTTACATATTTCTTGAAATTTAAAAACTTTCAAATTTTGTTTTAATTTATTTGAGAATGCAGACAAATATGAAAACCCAACAAACATACAAGTCTACTTTCCCCAGAGTACCTTCATCTTTCTCTGTTTCTCCACATGTTCCCTGAGAGAATAATGAGCCCCAGTGATTTGCTGAGGCACCACTTCTGTCTATTCATGTTAGGTCATCCAGTTGGGGAAAAGAAGCAATATCTTCCTAATTATCATTGTGGCATCTGAGCGCCTAAGTAGGTGAATGATTACAAACATCAAAACATGATTTGTGAATAATGAATTCCCTAAATGAGCATTTGCAGCAAACTGCTTGCAAAAAAAAAGAGCTGCTATTTGTTTCCACAAGTGTGTAAAACAACTCTGAGCTGCAAACATATTCATAAGAATATGTCTGGACAATCTTTAAGGGAAAAAAGTAGACTAGACTAGAATATATCTGTTGGGAGGGACCTACAATGACCACCCAATCAAACTGCCTGACTATTGCAGGGCTGACACAAAGTTATTAAGGGCATCGTCCAAATGCCTCTTGAACACTGATGGGCTTGGGGCACCAATAACTTCTCTAGGAGGCCCGTTCCAGTGTTTGACCACTGTCTCAGTAATGAAATGCTTCCTAATATCCAGTCTATGCTCCCCTGGTACAGTTTTGAACCATTCCCACATGTCCTGCTATTGCATCCCTAGGAATAGAGGTCAGCACCTCACTTTATACTTCTGATTCTTAGGAAGCTGTAGAAAAACTGAGGTCACCCCTCAGCCTCCTTTTCTCTAAATTGGACAAAGCCAGAGTCTGCTGGTGCCTGGTCACCAGTCAGCTGTAACCCCACAAGCTGCAGCCCTCTGAGCTCTGCCCTGCAGCCAGGTGTTCACCCAGTGCCCTGTGAACCTGCTCATCCCACAGCCGGACAGCTTGTCCATGCTGCCAGGAATAGTATCAAAAGCCTTCCTAGGATCCAGAAAAACTACATCCACTACTTTCCCTTCATCCATGAGGAGGGATATCCTTATCATAGAAGGATATAAAATTAGCTAAACAGGATTTTCCCACTGTGAGTCTCTATTGGCTGTGCCTGATGATTGTACTGTTCTTTAAATGCTTTTCAACAGTACCCAGTATGACCTTTTCTATATTTTTTCCATGATCTGGGGTTAGACTAACAGGTCTGTATTTCTCTGGGTCGTTCCTCATGCTCTTTCTCTAAACCAGAATAACATTGACAAGCTGCCAGCCAGCAGGGACCTTCCCAGGTTCCCAAGACCTTAGGTGATCAAGAAAGGTTCTGCCATAACCTCTGCTGGCTTCTTCAGGACTCTGGGATGATTCCCATTAGGCCACATGGACTCCTGAACATTCAGCTGATACAACTTGCAATTTCARTGTCCACAAATGGAAAATCACYKKTAGACTCATGGACCTCTGACTCAGGGGATTGAGCAGCCCAGTGTCTATCCGTACTATTGAAGACTGAGGCAAAAAAGGCACGCCTGTTGAATGCCTCTGCTTTTTCCTCATGGCTATTAGCCAGATGGCTATCTTCAACAAGTACTTGTCCGCTGTTTTATTTAGACCTCAGATTTCACAGCTCTTGTCCAACCCCAGCCTTCTTCTGGGAGAAGCAGCGTATGAGGAAAGCTGCTGTACAAAGCAAGAACAGATCCTTAATAGCATATTATCAGCACTGCTCTAGTCACAAATCTAAAACGCAGCACCTACAGGCTGCTATGAATAAAAACAACTCCATTGCAGCTAGATCCAGCACATTTATTTAGAAGCATCATACTAAGTAGTCTTTTTTGTTTTTCCTTTTTCAGAATATTATGTGACAGTGACTGTTACACTGGGTCTGTCTCCTCTTCTTTTACCAAGAAAATCCAACACAGGATTTGGGTTTAAGTTTTTTTTTATAATTTTTTAATGGGGGTGCTTGGACTTCCAGACTTGATGAAATAGCTTATAATTGGAATTCAAAGGAATGTGAATGTGGCAATTCTCTTCTCTTGGCAGTGATAGCTAATAGAGTTAGATTGGCAGCATCCATGAAACTCCATGAAAAATGTTAAATATTGTGCTATGGGGTGGGTCTTGACACTAAGGGAGAGTACCAGAGGCACTGGGCAGGTGTCCTGAGTCTGCATCTCTACAGCCTTCCTTTAGACATTTCCCAAAGAAAGTCTGAAAATGAGGTGATTGCCTGGCACAAAGTCAGCATAAAGGAAAAGATAAGCTAAGCAAAGAGGTAATGTCCTTCCCTCCTCCTGCTCCTGCAGTCTGGCATCTTTGCCCTCCCTTAGGCAGCCATTGGCAATCAGTTCCAATAATGAAGAAAGCATTGGCAATCAGTTCCAATAATGGCTCCATTATTAATGAGAATGTTTTCTTCCTACGATATGTTTCTTCCTTGATTCTGTCTGTAGGAGTCTTATTCTCCTTACCCCTTCGGCTAGCATTAATTTGTTCAGCTTTTTTTCTTTTTCTCCTGCCCTTTCTTTTCCCTTCAAATCTTAATTAATTCTGTATATTCTAGTTTAATAATACTTACCTACCTCAGAGGGACATTTTGAAGCTTAATTAATTATTGTGCAGGTATTTTTTTTAGTGGCATCTTTGAGCAATCCCTCTTTGCAGCTATTCTGGCAACTTCTTACTCTTTCCCTTCTTCTTTCATAGGCCTTGTAAACTCTTGTGGACAGTGAAGATTATTAAAATTTCTCTTATATTCTTCCTTGCAGTAAGGTCTGCTTGCTCTGGGGTTCATTTGAAAGGGAACCTACATTAATCCTGCTTGCTTGCTTTTCCACATACTGAGTTTCAGAGCCATGGTYCCTGTCCTAAGCTGCTGAAGTGCCACCCTCAGCTGGGATGAGGCTCCTCAATGCTCAGGTGCCCTGGGAGATAGTACCTGAGTTTTGAAGAAACACACAAATCAGAGGAGGCACCATTTTTAACTTCTTCATCCCTTGTGACATGGTGATTTTAACCAGATGAAACAGATCTAAGGTACTGCCTGTCCATTCTCATGGGCAGCTAAGAGCTGTGCATCATCCTCAGTCTTCACCTCCACACCTTTCTTTACCCCTCAGCAGCCACTGAAACCACTTCACTCATGATCCTGTAAGCTTTTTAGATATATATTCATGTGGCATTTTTGCCTTCAAAGATATTATTTTGTCACATCTGCATATGCCACCACCTCACCACCCTCAGGATGAACCTTTAGGCAGTTTGATAGCAGAACAAATGTTTTTCTGTCACTATAGAGAAAAAGGATGGCTGAAACATTTCACAATATTCCCAAAAATGTCCACCAATCATCCAATTGCCTCAGCAGGAGTTTAACAGTGAGAGTGTTTGAGCCTTGAGATTAATAGACGTCGGGGGGACTGTGACACAGAAAGGAAAAGCTCAGTAGTCTAAGACTTTATAATAAATTCTAAGCGAAACAACTTCTTACAATAATTAAAAAGTTCTACTGATATTTATTTTTAAAATATTAGCTAATTCTACACCTCCGGTTTCCTTTGATCTGAGACATCAAACTTCTACRGAACCACCCCAGCAGAAGAGGACATAATTCCACTAGCTGATTATATTCAAGAAAAAGAGAAAGAAGGAGGAAATCYTGTCTTGCTTTGAGTGACTTCACTAAAATCAGAGGGGAATTTTTTGTAGGGAGCTTTGCTTTCCCTTTTTTTTTTCAGATGCTGCCTTGAGTTTGTTACTTGATTCATGTCAGGTGGTTTAAGGACAGCGACTCAGACAAGAATTAGAAACAAAATATATTATGACTTGAAAAAAAAATCCTGGTGCTTGCATTGGCCTAGTGATTATGCCAAATTAGGAACATGTAGCACAAGCCACATTTCTGAAATCATGACAGATTGTAAAAGCAATAAATTTGAACTCATATTTTAAATTATTTTTTTGGCCTAGTGTGTATTCTGAACATTCTGTACAATTTCCATAGCCTGTGCTACCTCTGAAATCAAAAAGAGAACTATAATGTGAATTCAAAGACTGAGTTTTGCGTCTGGATTTTTGACACCAAAATAACCAGTTTTTTCTTAGAAAGTGTGGGTTTTGGATTAGCAAAAGAGTCTTTATAACACAGAGATGAGACACCTTGAATCTCATTTTGGTTTCCTGTGGGTATCCACTCCCCTTTCCCAAGCCCAGAACTAGAGGCAGTAGGAGGAGGTACAAAAGCACCTTTGTGGTTTCACTGAAACCTATGGCCAAACACCTGATTTGAGTTCCCACATCAGTTGGTATGTAAATTCTCTGTCACAAGAGAGCCAATTTTATTTGCAACAGCTCTTCAGTGAAGTTACTAAATGTTTATAGCTACAAATCAATTTAATAAGAAAGAATGAACACTTATTTGTATGTGTTAAATTTACTAATATCCCCTTTCCCATTCCTCCCAGTGTTGTGAGAAGAATCTGTTTTGTCAGGTATACTGCTACTTGAAGGATATCTACTGAAACAATAATTAAATAATAACGCTATTATTATAACTGTGTTATAATAACACAGTTGACATACTTAAAATTTCCTAAGAGTGGTTGCAGAGTGCTCCAAACTCTGAAGTGACCATGAAGGAAAATTTTTATTGTGCTCCACACAGCATGAGCATCTGTGTAGGGTTTGCATGGCCTGGTTTTTGGGAGTGGGGAACCGTGAGGGGGAAGGCTACAGGGGTGGCTTCTATGAGGAGCTGCCAGAAGCTTCCTCCATGTCCTGCAGACCCAGTCCCTCAGGGCTCTAAAGATGGACATGCTGCTGGCCAAGGCTGGCCAATAAGAAACAATGGTAACATATTTAAGAAGAAAGAAAAACAAAAAGTTGTTGCTCACTATTAATTGTGGCCAGAGAAGAACAGGGTGAGAGTGTGTGAGGAGAACAACTCTGCAGACACCAAGGCCAGTGAAGGAAGAAGAGGAGGTGCTCCASGCACTGGAGCCAAGATTCCTCTGCAGGCTGCGGTGAAGACCACAGTGCCGACCATGGTGCAGCAGCTGTGCCCCTGCAGCCCATGGAGGTCCATGGGGATGCAGAGATCCATCTGCAGCCCATGGAGGAGCCCTGCAGTGGAGCAGGAGGATGCCTGAAAGGAGGCTGTAAACCCATGGGACACACAACATGAGGGGCCCTGCTGCCATGCTGGAGCAGCCTGTCCTTGGAGGACTGCACCCTGTGGACGAGGGATCCATGTGCAGCAGTTTTGGGAGCACTGTTTGCCCGTRGGGTGGACTCACAGTGCAGCAGTTCACAGGGAGCTGCTGCTGGTGAGATTGGAGCCACGCTGGAGAGGGTCACAGAGAACTGTGTCCTGTGGGAGGGAACCCACGGTGCAGCAGGGGAACAGCTCCTCTCCCTGAGCAGAGAGGGAAGCCACAGGAGTTGAACTGACCATAACCCCCCTTCCCTCCATCCTTGCACGGCTGGTGTAGCAGGTAGAGCTGGGAAAGAGGGAAGGGTAGGGGGAACATCTTTGTAAGGGTTTATTTTACTTCTCATTATCCTGCTCTGATTTTGTTAGTAATAAATTCACTTTGTATCTCGAAGTTGAGCCTGTTTTGCCTTTGATGGTATTTGATGAGTGATCTCTCCTGGTCCTATCTCAGCTCATGAGCCCTTTCTTATATTTTCTCTCCCCTGTCCGATATGGGGGTGAGTGAGAGAGCACCTTTGGAGGGTGCCTGGCATCTGGCCAGAGTCAGCCTACTACAGCTTCAAGACAGGATTTTTTTTCAGTTCTATCCTGCAGCATTCCAGATATCTCCTTCCAGTCTTGCCCATAGCTTGGCTAAGCCTCTGTCATCAATCCAGCAATCATCACCATGGCTCAATAAATGTACTGCTTGGGATAAAGTGATTTGAAAAAAAAAAAGGTACTGACAGAAAATAATTTACCTCCTATAGGCAGCATATTTTAATCACAGATTTACTGTTAATCAGCCTACTTATTTCTCCTCTGTTGGGCATTTTTACCATTTTTCATCATAGTTTTTCTTCAGTTCTCCATTCATCCTGCTTTGTTGAGGGGAAAAAATCAATGATTGTAATGCAATGTTACCTACAATATTTCCATTGTGTTACTATTCACCTGCTTTCACATATAAAGCAATTTTTAAAATGAATAAAAGCAGCGACTTTTGCTTGCTTAATTTAGAATGTAACAAAATTACATAAAAAGATGGGTACTTATTAAACTCCCCCATATTTGTGTAATTTAGACATTACATAATGTATGAAGGAGCACATCTCATATATACATATTTCAACAATAAACATTAATAACATGTTAATATATTTATGTCTATGCTTTTCCTTTAATCTACCAAAGGAAGCTGGAAGCAAAGTTCATATCACAGTTATTTTCATTAAAGCTACCCTATTTTAAGAAAGGCCTAAGCTTTCTTCAGTGGGTTATGAATATTTTACCTTTCAGCATACACATAAATATACAAATATATGTATTTCATATACCTGCTTTTTAACAAATGTTCCCCAGCTGGACAAGAAGATATTTCCAGAACATTTGGACTCATTATGATGAATGGAGCCATTGCAGAAGATCAGGTACAGGGTCATGGAAAACAATGGACAAAGTTGGTAGGAAACTGATTTGAATTCTGTGGAGATGGATATAATAGCTGCTTCCTCAGTTAGGTTTATATTTATTGCTTGTACATTCTATATTTCCACACTTATTATTGCAGCTATAGTCTATATTTTATAATGCAAAACCATGCTGAGACTGCTGATAATAGAATTTGATGTTTATATTGCAATGAAGCCTAGAGACTATTCCACTTTGCCCTTGCAATAAGCACCAGGCAAGTGCAAAAATGTCTGTAGACTAGAATTTGAAGATACTTGTGATGTACCCAGCTTTTTATCTGAACCCCACTCAAACCACATCTGATTTTCCTGAATGCAAAATGTAATTTAAACGGGAAAAGAGAAAAAAAGAGTCCAAAACCTGTGAGCCAGCGTAAGGAGAGTAGAGAGCGTATATCCCTGGTGCCACGGAGTAGGACCAGGTTGCCCCAGATTGTCCTCTACATGAGAATCCCACAGCTGCTGACTGAACTAGTACTGCTGGCAGAGGTTTCCTCCCAACTGAGATAAAATTATAACTAGGGAGGGTCAGAGCAACATTTCTTCTGCCATACCTAGAAGAACCTGGAGTCCTTTAATACAGAGTGCACAGACAGTGTGAAAGCACAAGCTCTGCCCCAAGGCCTCTGGAGCAACCAGTGAGCAGATGGGGAAAGAGGCTGGTGAAAGTTACTGGTTCAGTAGGACACAGGCCAAGGCAATTTCTACCACTGGATACTTTTGAGAAATAGCAAAGTGTCTATTAAGTGTATTTAACATATCATTGATCTTATTTTGGAGTAGAGGGATGGATTATGTTCTTCTAACTCTATTATGAGAGTATTACTTTGGCAATGTATTTAAAGTGTATTTGACAGTGTATTTAAAGGTCGACTCATAGTCCTTGGGCCAACTCATGTTGTATTGCATTCAGTAGTGTAGCTGCCGCCCATACTTGGTGGTCTGTCCCCCCCTCCCTGGTGGTTTGCCCCACAGGCGTCTCCTCCCCGGTGCTACCCCATTGGCTTCGGTCCTCTTTCCCTGCCCCCCCACCCTCCATCTCCAGGGCCTTAAAACCCCCTGGAGGGAGAGATCCGCCCTCTTTGCCTCCTGGGAGGACAGGGATCAGGTGGTCCTTTCTCAGTAAACATGTCTCTCCCCGAGGAARGGCGCGCCTTCCATCTCTTGTCTTGTTCAGTGCTATCCGTGGTGGTTGGGTTGCGTCGGGCTCGGATTATACAGCCAAGAAACACGGGTGGCACAAACTCATGCATGGCAAGATCACAATAATCAACATTCAATAGTTTAAATAACAGAAAATGCACTAGCAGCACAAACAGGATGTGAGGCATGAGATTCAGCTGTTAGTCTGGGATTGATGGACCAGTAGTGGGTGGCTGTTTGGGTTCATGGCAGGGCAATGCAACATAATTAATCACTTGGTTTAATTAATCAGCTGTGGGATGGGATTTGCTTATGGAAGGTGGGAGCTCTCCGCTGACTTTGGGGAAGATCCCTTCCAACCTCAGCTATTCTGTGAAGTTTTGCCTCCTTCATTCTAGGAGGGCAGTGCACTGAGGGGCAGTGCCAGTGTGGGCACAGACTGGGTGTCAGGTACCAACACTGGGCTGAAAGACCCCTGTAAAAAGCTCTTTCACTGCTGTCATCCTCAGCAGAACAGCTGGACACAGAAGCTGTCAATGACCTCAGCCAGCTGTTCTGAACCAGTCACACCACTCCACCTCTCCATGGGGAGAGACCTGTCAGCCCTGCCACAGAAGGGTGCCTGTCCCCCTGGGGCTCTCATGTTTCAGGCCTGGTCATCCCTGAGGCACAGGGCTCTGTGCCCTGGCAAGAGTCCCTTCAGTGGGTGCTGCAGTGATGCCACCTCCCTGTGTCCACACTGACACTGTATGATTAAGAGCAACAGAGAAGGAGCTAACCTAAGAGGTAGTTTTGGAGCTCACAGTTTATTGAGCAACACCAGCAGGGATCAGTGAAGACATGGGTACTGAAAAAGCCCCAGGCTGCCTGCAGAAATGCAGTATCTGGGCATGCATGTCAGTGTGATCATTTCTCCTACTTTCTTGGGTGTGTGGCTGGAGAACACCCATCATTAGAAAGAGTAGTAACAAGCAAATGATGACATGACGCAATTAAAATCAGTGTCGATGTTATCAGAAAACCAGCTTGCTTAGGGAACAGATCATACCAGCTGGAAGACAGCAACAGTTGTTCCGTCATGAAAGAGTTAGAAGAAAATTCTGTATAAATAGGTAATAAATATTTGAAAGAAATCATCAAGATATGCTTGAATGCCTGAAAGTATCCCAGATCTACAGAGAGAGGAAAGACCACATTAAAGTTTATCTTGAGAAATGGATTAATGAAGACGAGAATCTCTATGAAGATCAATCAATAAATCCAGAAAGAAACATTTTTTTAATCAGTCAATCATTACAGATAGTAGCAGCAGAATCTGACTCATACCACATCTAACGCCTGTGGTGTGATATTCGTCAGCAATTGTAGCATAACAAAATCATCGAGGTGAAGTATGAAATATCAACAATTAAATGAATTCAGTTAGATAAAATCAGTCATTCTAGACATTGCTAAAAGTCAAAGACTAGGAATAAAGGAGAATGTTGTTTACAAATGAAAGGTCATATTCACATTTTCTAAGGAAGTTGTTTTCCCACACACACTTGTATTAATACGACAACCAAATCAGAGCTTGCTTTGAAGATAAACATAGCTAAGCTTACATTTTGGTTAACTAATGCAAAAAAGGGATTTAATTTTATTTTGCTAGAGTGTCTCACTGAAATATCCTACTATAGGTTTTTGCAATCAGAAGCTTAACCTTAGCTGTTCTAGTTAGTTTCTCTGAATTATGCACTTGTTAAACTGTTTGCATAGAAATTATACTTACACTGAAATAGCAATATATATTGCTATATATAACAAAATGTTTACAAATAATTTGAAAACCACCAAATGTCGCAGTAGAGGTTTTGAGGTAAAATATCAGCATGGTTCAGGAAAGCACCCAAAAGAATTAAGGTTTGGGGTAAAGCACTCATAAAGCATCCAAAGAGAAAAATAAGAGAAATTGAAAATTGATGGTACAAACATATTTTCTAGAATTCATGCAAGTTTATTCACAGCTCTGTCTTAAGACATCATTTTTTTGGGATAGTCATGTGCAGCAGACACTGAAAAACTTTCTAATGAGTCCTCTTGTTCTTTGAGGAGCCTACATCTCCTCCACTAACCATAACATATATAAAAGGAGAAAAACACATATAATCTCAGATGTTAATAGTGCATTTCTTTGTAAATTTTACATTTAGGAGTATCATTCTTTTCAAAGTAGGACCATTATAGTATTTTTTAAAATTCTGAACTGTCAAAGATTTTGCAATCAAAATTCCTTAATAATATTGAACTTAAAGGAAGTACCAGTTCTCAAGAACATATCTCCCCATCTCCTTCCACAGGGAGCTGTGACCTTTCCTTTCAGACAATAAGCTGGCTGCAGTGTGTGAGCATGTTATCCCTTGTTTGTATGCCCACAGCTGTACCACTCATTTGAATGTAAAACTGAAGAAAAAGACTACAACTGATAAAGTGTGTGTTATTTCTTCATGCCTGATGCCTCTGTTCAAATTTTTTACTCACCAGTCATCTTTAGATGCCAGCTCTTCATTCTAATGGCAGTCTTAATTTTCACAAGAATTTATGGTTTACTAGCTGCAACTGAAATCAAGTCTTAATTCCTGGGATAGTGCACGAAACTGAGGGTAGAGTATTTGATGAACAGGGACACATGTTCCCTATTCTAAGCTGCCATAAGAGAGGAGCCCAGATGGATCCACAGCCCTTTTGTCTTAAGAAATGCTCTGAAACTTCCGTATTTAAATGAGATTTTTCCACAGAAATCACTTGTATAGCTCCAGTATTGATCCCCATCAGCCTCACCTGATCCACTGATAAACACTCCTTAAGCTGAACTYGAATCAAGGTCAGAAGTCCATGAGGAAAGAAGCTCAAGGCTACTGTTCTTGATTTTATGTGAAAAACACAGATATTCCAGGAATAAATGATAATGCAAATCACAAGATGGCAAAATTAGGAGAAGAAAAAAAAAAGCCATTTGAAACAATGCTTGATTTGTATTTGTTTGGAGTGCACTATAGACAGTGAGTTTTTGACAAAAGTTGCCAAAATTCAGAACTTGTTCATAAATGAAAACTCTCTTTACACTTCCATGAAGAAGTCTGGTAGTATTTGATGTTCTGTAGAAAGCTAAAAATYTTCTGCCAGAATGGAAAGCAGTTTAATCTTACCCAGGCCCAAAGCTTGAATGTTATGTAAGCTAATATTGTTAGCTTAATCATTACTAGGGCATTAGAATCAAAGCTGCAAGAAATTCAGACCTGTATACCTGATGTTGAAATTAAATCTATGGATTCCATATTTACCCAGTGTCAACAACAGCTACTCACACATTTTCAATGCTTTCAGTCTATGCATGGGGGGAGTGCACAAAAGATAGGAACCATGTGGCAAACCATATACTAGCAATCTGTGCTGTATAATGGACAGAAAAAAAGCATTATACACCCTTGATTATCCTATGAATGCACATAAAGATCTTACATATAAGACAACCATCAAATCTACAGCAAAAGAAAGATACATATTTAGCCACGACCACGAGGTCTTTTGGAGTGTATTCTTTTAGTACAAATAACACTTTCAGTTTTCTGTTGCAGAAAAGCAGTGGAATATTATCATCTGAATTCAAACAAACATCTACCACTACAGTTAGGTAGAACAACAGGTAGTAATTAAGGTAGATCCATGCTCTACACAGAGAGATGATTACACACTTGAATATATACACATTGCTATGTTTTCATTTATATATACATATATATATCTATCTTTGTAGAGAAAGAAAGAAAGAAAGAAAGAAAGAAAGAAAGAAAGAAAGAAAGAAAGAAAGAAAGAAAGAAAGAAAGAAAGAAAGAAAAAAGAAAGAAAGAAAGAGTGAGCAAAATGAAGAAGAATACAAATACAGGGGAGAATTGTCAATGCTTTACAATACAGTCAGTCTATTACCTTCTTGAAAGGAGAAGGAAGGATTTATTCATGGGCATATTCTTAGGGAGTGCTGAAGACAGTGATATTTTTGTCTAATTAAAATTTTCAGGGTTTAAAAGGAAAGTCAGTGGGAAAGTTTGAGCAGAAATTTGCATGAACACCCAACTTTATTTCTCTCAAATTTCTATTTTCCTTTGCTGGTTGCATTTATGGATGAAGGACATTGACTTTTTTGCTCAGAAACTGTATTCCATCCTCTTGCTAGAGCCTTTGTTGGAGAAATCCTCAAATTTTCTAGCTCCTACTTGCACTTCTGTTTTCCCTGAATTTTACATAACAGATATTTTGCTCCTTTTCATATAATGATGGATTAATTGTGTAGTGATACCAAAGCTAGATGTCAAAATGTTAGACTGTATTAGTTTTGAAACTTAAGAGAAACTGGACTTTTAGAGTTGTCCTTTATGATATATGTGTCAGACAGTGATAGGACTGAAATTAATGACTAAGTAGTTAATATCCTGAATGGCAGAGATATAACAAGACTTGAAATAATACCTTACAGACACACTTCCATTACTACAATGTGAAATGTACCTAGAGGTCAAAAGTTTTAAAAATGAAAACTTCAAAGAACCTGATCTCTGTTTTGGTACCTAAGGACATGGAATAATTTTCAAAGTGCTCATGAAATGATAGCAAGCTAAGTCATTCTGAAAATCTGAGTGGAAAGTAATTTCTATCATCATTAGGAAATGAAGACTTGGGCCTATTCTTTTTAAACCTTGGACAAAATAACAAGATCATTATGGGCTGAACAGTGAATGGAAGGAAATAGTATTTTCCCATGGTACTTTTGCCACTTGGCCACAGGAGATTTTTCTGTGTCTCAGAGCCACATTGTATAGACAGAAGTAGTTGAACTGTGGAAATAATGATTCACAGATGTGTGAGAATTTGTTTCAGACACTGAGGAAGATACACACATAAAATGTGCATTGTGAGAGTTCTACTATCCTTTTCCCTAATGACATGAGTTAAACTTCTGAGTAGGTAGGATTTTACCTAGCAATGCTCTTAATATAGCTTATACACTATTATTTTTCATCTGGCACATGTGGTGAGAACACAAAGACTCCTTTATTGCTAAGGTTAAACTTCCTCTCTATTGCCATACCACCTACAAACTGGGAGAAACTACAGATAATTTCAATAAGTCACATATTTATGGGCTGATTTTTCAGACCAGAGCACATGAGTGGAAAAGTCACCTCAAGATCATGGTCTTTGCTGGCATTCTACAAGGTCCACTATGCTAGTTGTCAAGCTGGTTCTCCATTTTGTAAATGTGCTGAAGATAAATGGGACAGTTTTTCCTTCCCCTGAGCTGCATTTTGTTCTGGTGGTCCCCAAGGCTTGACCAATCTGCTTCAGGTTCTTTTGATTGCTGCTAGTTTTAAATTTAGTATTGCTACTGGTAAGTCCACAGTACAATAATCCTAACAGTCTACTTAGATTTAAACAGGTTTTTAAATTAGAAATGTGAGTGTTGACATAGTCATTGTTTGTGGTATTGAAAGGTAAATATATTTCTCTTCTCCTCTTGCTTTCTGGTCAGAAAACAAAAGTAGTCTCTTCTTCTGCCCAAGTCCCCAGACCAGTACTTCTCCAGCACCTCAATTTTCTGCAGTCACAAAAATCATCAAACACCTCTGAGAGCTGATCAGTACCTAAGACATTCTCCTGGTCTCTTCTTGACCTTTCACTGCCCTGCCTCTATGAGTTTATAAAAAACTTTCAGTTTCTCATTTTTTTTCTAACTGTGGTCAGTGCTTTATCCATGTCCTGTCTTTCCTTCCACTGCTTCCATATTGCATAATTTCTTTTTCCTGTAAAAGCTAACCATCCCAGTAAATAAGGGCACCTAGAAGGCTCTCCCTCTCTGCTGCTGTGTAGCTGCTGTTTTATTTTCCTGTTAATCACATTCCTCCCCTAGCTATGGATCTCACTGGACTGACCATTGCCCCCACAGTTTATATAGTGCCTTCTAGGGAAAAAAAAGATCTCTGTACTCTGAAACTAGGCTGCCACTTTGCTATTTAGAGGCACTGTGGCGCAGTGTTCCCCTAGGTGTTTCCTGCTGCCTCCACCAAGCTTCTTCCTCCTGTAGAGATACAGAATAGTGTGTGTGGGGGGGATGTGTTCAGGTTGCAGTTTATTAAATCCAAATGCAACTTTAAAAATCAGACCAGATGACTGGCAATCTATAAGCAGCTCTTTCTCTCTGCTGAAATGGGGGGGTTAGGCAATTAGGTAAGATGAAGATGTCTACCCTGTCTAAATTGAGGCAAGATAAATCCCATCAGTGTTACTTGTGATGGATAGTTTTTACTTCAGAGCCATTAAATAACATCTAAAGATATTTAAAAGAACCTTAATAAAAGGTGTTGTGAAGCAAAAAACAACTGCTCTTAACATGTTGTAATTGCACACTTCAGCGTGTCTGGCAGATAAGGCATCTATTGTTCCTTTAATGCACGTGAGACACATAGCACATTTAATTACCCTGTATGTCAAAATTAATACAGATCCCAAAGCAGGCAGTGTCAATACATTTAGTTATATAGCAATTATAGTGCAGCCAGAGCCACTTAATGTACAGGATTGAAAACAGAAACTAAGCAAACATGAAAAAAGACGAAAAAAAATCATGGATTAGGGCTTCAAAGAATAACCTTATAACCTTAGGAAAGCAGGAGTTGTTCATTAGTACTAGGCTGCAAGTCCAAATAAATATGTAACCTCTCAAAAGTGTTCAGACCAACCCCAGAGCCTGTTAGGCCTTGTTGTTTTAGAGACCTCAGAAAGGTGAAGGTGAGCTCTTGACACAATGCTTTTCATTTGAATTCGCTTCCTGCTCTCTCGTTTACTGGAGGTAACTTCCCTTGGTACCTCAGCTGGCTTTCTTCGCACAGAATGATTCTCTATTTGCATTTTGTTTCTAATACTGAATTCGCCTAACATGATTCAATCTTATTTTCCCAGTGGTACCATTAATATTTTAATTTAATCAGAATTTCAGGAACTTGTTTGCCATCCAGAGCAACTTGGTTACCTGTCAGCCTCCATCAGCTTGTCATATTAGAGGTGATTGTTCCTTGAATCTAATCTACTTTAAATGATTTCATTGGGTAGAGGTCTATAAATCATTTCAGAATGGGTCTGACAGATGAAGGCTTAGGTAAGTAAACAAATCAGGCTTGCTTTACTTTAGGCAGCAATGAACTTGGCTTTATCAACTTCTCATTGATTTCTGCACTGCAAAAGGTCAAAAAAATCTCTTTAACATAAGAACATTATTAATATAAGTACAGTATTACAACCAACCATAATTAAGATAAGTCCCAACATTCAGTGGTAAGGCTGACTTAAGAACATCGCAGACTGCATTTCAATAAAGCCTGGTATGCAGTTTGAATTGATGAATTAATTTCCAAAAGGTTTACTTTTGTCTTTCCAATCAAAACAGAAATTAACTAATTAAGCGATCCAGAGTCCCTCTGGATTTTGAGCCAAGATTGGAAAGGATAATATGACAAGGCTGCAGCTAGGAGTCTAGTAGTACAGTATATTATTTGAATCTTACAGTRTCTTCACATTTACTTTCCTAAATCATAGCTAAAAGTAAAAAACCTGGTCCCTCTAAAATATTCCTAAGGAGTCAGACATCACATTGGGCTTCACTTCAGACATGCTCTAGGGCTGAGTGATTAATCAGTGATTGTCAGCATGAAGTTGGCAATGACAAGGTGATACAGAGAAAAAGCTATGTTGTGTAAGAGCACATTTTGCTGTAGTCTGGATTTCCAGCAATGCTGGCACGTGTGGCCTGGAAGAGCTATGTCTCCTTCAGGACGAGTAAGGAGGAAGGATCTGCTTCCCTGCAGATGATATCCACATGTGATAGTTCGGGGAAAAAAGTTAAAAACGGGGGTAAAAATTAAAAAAAACCCCTCATTTATTTAATTAGTTGTGTACACAGTTAACTAAAACACTAATAGGAAAGGTATAAGAAGACATCCTGGAACAATTTTAGATGCCTTTAAAAAAGAGGGTAAATCAACATCTAGAAACTATGGCCTGCATAACTCTCTCCCCCCCCATGTGTATTCTACAAAAAAGCAAAGAATGCCTATTTCTGTTTCTGTTTAGCTTACAAAACTGCATTCAGACAAAATATAAATTTAGTAATAAGGAATGTTTTCCTTGGAAAAGCAGATTTGGCTGCATTGATCAATGGAAGTCAGAGAGTTATGCAGGCAAACATGCCGATGGCAGTGTGGCACGTAGTTAAAAAGTTTGAACTCGTCGAAAAGAGGCCAACACCACTCAATTTTGCATGTCCCAAGAAGATATGCAGGAGGTAAAGGTAATAGTTAACATGACCCTAGACATGTTGAAGTAAAATTCCTTCATGTTGATCTCTAAAACACTTCAGAGAATTTAGTTTCATACTGGGCAGACCTTTCTGTTTTGTAGACTTATATCCACTTGCAAAGTTGTTTCAAAATTGTTATTAGGATTATAAAGTTCATGGATAATAATAGGCTATGTAAAATGTCAGATTAATGAAAGTTAGTGTCTGTAGTCAAAGAATTGATGAGGCTGGTGTCACACCTACTTGCTTTAGCACAAGTTATGAAAAAGCTGAAATCACTGGGCAAATTTACAGGAGTTCATGACCAAAATGCATGTCTTAAATGCATGTCTTAAATGCACAGATCTAGTTTGTAGAAATTGTCTTCAATGCTCTGCTCTTGAAGTCCTAAAACCACTAATAAGCTAGGAAGTGGTGTTGCTTGGGAACGCTTCTTTTTGTCTCAGGCAAGAGTATTGCATTACGTTTTCTAGTTGCATCAGCGTGTATTTACAGGTCACTTTCCTGTGCAGTATCAAACAGTTGCTGTGTAGGTA
This sequence comes from Cardinalis cardinalis, assembly GCA_014549065.1. Lineage (NCBI taxonomy): Eukaryota > Metazoa > Chordata > Aves > Passeriformes > Cardinalidae > Cardinalis > Cardinalis cardinalis. The sequence goes on from JACDOX010000018.1 coordinate 5,332,504, forward strand.
GTGAACTGGGCTGCAGCTGGGGACAATACTTTGTCCTGCACTGGACAATGTTCATGAGTGAGGCTGATATGTAGAAAGAGAACGTGAATATTGGCCTGAAAGGACACATCTGTCTCAGCTGCCTAAAGTCTGGTTTCTGCTAGAAAAGGCATCTGTATGTAGTGATTTATCCCAGTTCTCTTTGATGGCACGTGTCCTAGAAATGCCCAGTTTTCCTTCCAGTTATAAAGAGAGTCTGAACCATGTCTACTCACAGTAGAATTACTCTTAGCCTGATGGATAAAATTKTTGAGAAAGAAGTCCACCCTAAAGACACTGGCTGTTTCAAGCCCACAAACTCTACTTAGAATAAGAGACCACATCATCTGCTACTAGATGGTCACTATGGCTGGAACAGAGTCCATGATCTGCCCTTCAGATCGTGGGCTAACATCAGATATCACAAGGATTAATAATTTTTTTACCTATCCTGTTGGAGTTTATTGGATTTCTTTGGGAATAAACTCTCTTATCTTGGGTGACTTCCCAGGAACACTAGAAAGAAAAGGAAAGCCTTGCATGTGGAGAATATTGCAACTTTCAGGCAACATTGCACATACATAAAAACATGATTTTCTTTGGAGCAGCTTTTCAATTGCCCCAAAATTATCCTCAGGACTAACATTGTCAGTTTCTAAAATACACCTATTTATTTATGTTTTTTATTATATTAATATTTAGAAATGACATATTTTAGCTACTTAAGTGCTTCCACCCCAGTTAGATATGCTTTAAGTATTGTAAMAATTTTAAGGGTTATAACTAGTGAAAYACATTTAAATTAAAGACATAACTGTACCAACACAAGAAACAGCATTTTATTTAAATGAGATTTATAGATGGTAGTGACTTCCAATACTTCTTTCCATCTTTAGTTACTATTTTATTTGAAAATAGCCATGATTTGAGAAGAGTTCAAGTCTTACATAAGAATGTTAAGCATTGAGACCTACCATGGGACCTCTGGTAACATATATGTCAAGGAAGGAAATACAATCCTCTGAGATTTATGTTGCTGCTGGACTCAGCTTTAGCTGCTGGTGAGTCCATTTTGCAGCTGAATGAAAATGGCTCTGTCCAACATGGGGGTCAGCTTCTGGTCTCTTCTCACAGAAGCCTCTTCCGTAGACTCCACATTGCCAAAAGCCTGCAGGACCCCACTAGTGACAAGTCACCAGTCTGATATCACCCCATTCACTGTTTGTGCCCAACTCATGAACCAGCTGCTCACYCATCCCATGATGTGTTTATCCAACTGTGTGCTGGACATTTTGYCCAGAAGGATACAGAGAGAAACAGTATTGAAAGCTTTACTGAAATCCAAACCCTTGATCACCTGGGTGGRTTACCTTGTCATAAAAGGATACCAGGTTTGATAAGCAGGCATTTCCTCTCATGATCTCATGCTGGACCAATGACTGCATTGCATCTCAGGTGTTTTTTTTAATATCTCCTGGAATAATCTTCTCACAACATTCTCAGCTACTGAAGTGAGACTGACAGGCGTGTAGTTTTTGGGCTCCTCCTTCTCGCTCTTCTTAAAAATGAGGACAATGTTTGCCAGCTTCCAGTCRGCTGAGACCTCTGTATTTCCAAGCGTGTTCAAAAATCATTGAGAGTGGTCTTACRATGACATCAGCSAGCTCTTTGAGGATTCTTGGAATTAGGCCTTATAGGTTTGTAGAGATCCACCTGGAGCAATTTCAGGGTCAGCTGAGATTTGATCATTCTTGCAATTGATAYTGCCAATGGAACTGCATAGTCAGACATCAGTGTTAAATATAATATGGGAGTGACATTTACCAGACTTTGTCACAGACTGTTCCTGTTTACAGAAGTACAGATTTGTACAGATTTTCTGTACAGATTTTTTTTTAGTTTAGCAAAAGTAGCATTTACCAACAATAATTAAAATGTTTACAATAAAACTCTTTGGTAGTAACTTCAGAATTTCCTAATCAGACATATCTCATCTGAAAACAGAAACATTCTGACTTGCTTTAGTTTTGTTTGTTATTGCCATTCGGAAACATTTGGTGGGAAAGAAGCCTATGTGAACTGAAACTCCAACATCTGGTTGTCTTAAGCAAAAGTTAAACTGAAGGTGTAAATTTGTATTTTGGTGTTTTGCATTTTTTTTAGTATGAGATCAGTGAGAGTGTCTAGTAAGGGGCATTTATCACTGTTTTCTATTAAAGCCTGTCTGGAAACTTCAGGAAAGTATTATCAGTGAATGCACATGAATATACTAAAATAAATGGGTACATGCTTTATATTATAACTTCTGCTTTCATATATTTCCAATACCTTAATCAAAGTTATGCCTTGGAATTATATTAAACATATCTAATATGTGTACAATGAATACTTTGAATTCTGTCTCTACCAGGCTTAAAWTATAAATCAGGAGGCATACTGTCAATTGCTCAGGGCTGGATCCTCCTCAGCCTCTTCATTCCAGTGGGAATTTTTCTATTAAATTCACAAGGATTTGGATGCAGGTCCTTACTRCCTTTTTAGCTTTAGCCAGGAAGGACTGAGTTTCTCATTCAATGGTAAGCAAAATTTATATGGGCTGAGGGAGGTGCTCTTCAGGTGTGAAACTTGCTTCTTGATGGTCCAGAAGCCACATGATTCTGATGAAATGCCAAAGTAATTSTTGGATTTGATATGGAGTTTTTATCACAGCGCAAGACCCTGTCAGTTCCAGAGTTTACCAGTGGGAAAACTTGCAATTCATGAGTTTGTTTTGTTCAGCTGGAGTGTCTGAGTGTGTGTTGCACAGAATGTACAAGGGTAATTTTTGTGACACTATTAGCAGAAGATTGAAGTTTTTGTACAATACAGACATTTTTAAACTAAWCTAATATTCAAAATTTAAAGAATATATCTGCCAAAGAACTTTATTTCACCCCCATTGGTGTTAAGATGAGTCTCCTTTACAAATAAAAGGTCTGCATATTTCTTGGTTTGTGAGACCAAACATTTTGAGGAGTCTAAGCCGCAGTTATGGTTAGCTGGAGCTACAATGAAGTGGGGCTATGATCACTTAAAAACTTGAGACAGTCATTAAAATCAATATTCCGTATGGCAAATATAAATACTCAAGTTTTAAGAATGTTAATTTGCTGTGGTTTGGCTCTCTTTTGGTTTTTTTGCTTCATAAAATTTGATATTGCATGATTGAAATGTATGGTGAAATAAATTGTTTTCAGCAGTYCCAGTCCCCATTTGAATAACAAAGAAGAAATACTAGTGTTCTTGATTTGAAGCAATTTTCTTTTCTCAATTTGCCAAGGAAAGGGAAGGAGTGGGACAAAAACAATTCCACAACTCTGTGATCTTGTTACTATTTTCCTGATGGCACAGATAGGAATTAAACTGAACCTAGGGAAACATTAGAATATTTTGATTCTTATGTTCTCTAAACCTAATGTTGCTATTTTATAATATGAAAGTTTAATGCTTCACCAAAAATAGGACTATTCTTCCCTGACTGACATCATTGCAAATTCAGTAAGATCAGCTTTTGTGTTAGAAATGAATTGTGAAAGGGTGGAAAACTCATACACAGCTCCTGCAGATCTTTTTTAGGTCAGCTGGTTGTAGTTCTCTTTTTGTTTAGTTTCAGCTCAGAGGGATTTTTGTTTGTTTATTTTGGTGACTTGTAGTAAGAAAACAAAAACTTTGGGCCGTATTCTGCCAATATTATATATAGAGAACACCCAGAGGCTGTCTACAGTACTTTCCCAAGATGAGATGATAGATAAAGAGATTGGCAGGACAAACTAGATGATCTAATGAGTTTTTCTTTTTTTCTGTCTAAGGTCTATTAAATAAATTTAAAGAAGAAAGATACTGACACATTTTTCCCCTTGGCCAAAGGATTGAAAATGCTGGAGTGATTGCACRTAGCCTCTGTTTAACAGGGATACTTTCAATGTGGATTTCAGCTTGGATTTTACAGAAATTTATCTGCAATGAAAAGGAAAATCATTGGTACCAAAAAGTGTAGATTTCACCGCTTGATATAAAAATTTAAATCTTCCCTACTCACAAGCTCCAGGAAATTGTATATAAGACATCAGAAAAAATGTATTTTGCAGTATAGTGGATAATGGTAAGGCCAGGTCATGAATATATTCCAGTTCTTGCTGACTGATAACATTCTGGTTTTTATGACTGAAAATGATGTGAAAGATTAATATTTAAAGCATTAAAATATCAAAAATAGAAAAAAACAAGAGTAATGTTTGTAAAATGTGTACTTTCATGTTTACGTTGAATGTGGAGTACTTGTGTTATAAAATTCTTAAAAGATTTTGTATACATTTTTGACTCCTAAGAGAAATTAAATAAGTGACAGTCAGAACAGGAATTCTTTGCTGGCTTGTACAGTCAGTTGTTACCTTTGAAAAAATTACTTGATTACTCATAATATAATACTTTGGAAAAAATATCCTTTTTTCAGTGTATGAGCTTGTAGACTTTGCTTGGTAGATTAGTCCCAGACATTTCAAATGCTCTAAAATAACACATTCTTCTTTTCTGGTTACTGTGTCAAGAACAAGATTGCTACAAAATACATCCATGAGTAGGTGGTCAGCACAGCAGGCAAATGCTAGGACTATAAGACAAATGATAGGTATAAATTATTTGCAAGCTCAAGTAACAGCAATTTGACTTTTTTGAGCCTGTAACAATGCCCCCAGAGACGAAAGTGTGAATTTCTGTAGATCATTGCATTTTCATGGCCTTGGCATTAAGTAAAGGTTGCAGCTCTAGGTTTTGAATTTCCCTACTCATAAATAAGAGCCATTTTGGGTTTTATGTCTGATTTTTGCATGAAATATGTCTATTCTAATCGTTGCTGAGAAGTCTTCAAGGAATAATAGTGGAGGCTTTTTGGTATAAAATTTCATCTCACATGCTTGCAGAAACATACATTTTTGGCGTTGAAGTTGCAGCACCTATATCAAGGGCCTGAGTATCAAAGCCATCCTCTTCTGTATTATAATGTTTAACAATTTGCTGATCATGACTGACAGGTTTATACAGCTAACACTTTCTGGAGCTGTGGGTGATTTATTCCAGAATAACTTGTGTGATTCAGAGAATTTAACTGCTACAGTCTTCCTTCTCATGACAGAAATGAAACGTCTATTAGGAATGATTCCATTCCATTTAAGTATCTTCATTAGAGAAGGGACTTCGCCCTAGAGTGTCTTCAAGTAATAGCAATGGAGGCACCCAAATTCTCATTGAAGAAACACAGAGAAAGGTCTATTTGTTAATCTTCATCATYAGCCTTTGCAGTTGGAGGTATGGTTATTTGTGTTGGCCAAGATTTTTTTCTTTTCTTTTCTTGAAAGGATCATTCTTTTCTTATGTTCTCATAAAGAGAAGAAAGTTTGTATACAGGATTCAAGAGACAAACAAATCCCTGGCATGATGAAAGCGGAAACAATTCTTACAAGAAGATTAGGTATTTGACTTGTATGCCACAACCATAGTAAAGGTGAGATCACAGACCTGATGTCAATGTAAGTTGTGTATTTTTTTTAGTAATTTTCTTTATATGGGCACTGAACCTGTCCTTCCTTATCTCCACCACAGAATGCAATGATGTAATTTTATATGAGCAAAATTAAGCAGAAGAGCTAACTACAGACACTCAGTTGAAATTGCATCTGATCACATTTTCATTGGGATTCTTCAGTAGAAATTAACATCTTTGTCATTGTGGTTTATGACTAGAGTACAGTTAATTTTCTTCATGGTAGCTRGTGGGACAGTGTTTTCCATTTGTRCTTGAAACAGTGTAGACAGAATCACAGAGTCAATCATAGCACCATGGAATCATAGAATGGCATGGTTTGGAAGAGACTTTAGAGATTATCCAACAGGAACACTTTTCACTTGATCACATTGCTCAGAATTCCATCTAACTGAGCCTTATACATTTCCAGGGATGGTGATGGCACAGGGAGCYGAGCAGTGCTTGCACAGAATCAAGTCCATTTCTGCTTCTCACCCCAGCAGTGAACAGGCTGGGGGTGAACAAGGAGTTGGGAGGGGACACAGCCAGGACAGCYGACYCCAGCTGGCCATGGGAATATGCCAGACAATGTGGCCTCATGCTTGGCATGTAAAACTGGGGAAGCCAGGGGGATGTTTGGAGTGATGGTATTTGTTTTCCCAAGTCACTGTTGTGTGAGATGGGCCCTGCCCTCCTGGAGATGGCTGARCACCTACCTACCCGTGGGAAGCAGTGAGTGAATTCCTTTTGATTTGATTGTGTGCACAGCTTTTGGTTTACTTACTAAACTGTCTTCATCTCAACYCMTGAGTTTTCTAGCTTTTCCAGTTCTCTCCCTATCTCACTGTGGGCAAAGTGACCAAGCAGCTGGGTTGGGCTTAGCTGCTGCCTGGGGTTCAATGACAACATATATTATTTACATCAATGTTTGACTAGAGTTTCTAGGAAATGTAAATTTTTGAAGTGCTAGATCCCGTATGGAGTATAATAGTAGGCTAAGAGCTGAAGACATGATGAAACTGGTGGGTRAAATAACTGATGAGCAGATGTGGCACAGAGATGGGTGTCAATCCAACAAATAGAAATGCACATGCACTTCCTACTCAATTTGATAGAATAAACTGGTCTCACTTAGAAGCCTCCAGATGATGGATTTGGATGTGGATAGCCTTTCTTCACAATCTTGTTTAGCCCACTCAGAAACACATCMATTTCTATAAAATTGTACTACTAGTTAATTTGCCTGATTTTGAGCTCATGAGTAACCCACAGAGAGGATGAAAGGATGGCTGTGRATATTGTTTACTTGTATCTACAGCTTTAAAATATGCAATGACTTCTCCATCTCTCACTAGTCAGTTGTCAGAAGCTGGGTACAAGAAAGCACAGAATTTCAGAACAGTACATTSTCCTGGAAATCATACCTGAACGCAAGGTACTGCTGTCATATGCATTAAATGTGGATTTTCTTACATGACCATCCTTTTTGTTTATGCTGCTAAGGAAGCAGCACCATGGGTCTGTGACCTAGGAACTTCTAACAAGCATCTATTTATAAGCTTCTAAGAAAAACTTGTCACTTCTTCTAAGCCAGAGGAGGAAACTAGCATCTTAGTGAATACCTAGCTTCAGTTCTAGGCTAACTGAAGAAAAGTGTTATTTTCTTCTCTCATGTTAAAAGGTAGATTTGCTTTGAGGGAATAAAACCCAAACTTGAACAACTGTGAGGAACAGCTGAAAAGAGGATTGRGTGAATAGCTATCTCCAACAGGCACTGGGAGAAAGTGGAGAAGACTCCCAAAGCATTATTCCTGAAGGAAGCTGTGACTAAAAGGCCAGAATGGATTGTGTTGGATGTTTCTAGCCAAAGACACATGCCTACAATGTGTGTTTATTCTGGCCTTAGTCAAACTATACTCTTTTTACAGTAARAGAGAAACAAACGTTTGGTTTTTTTTGCAGTTATACTTCTCATTTACTCACATAAAAGTGTGGGAGAAGTCAGAAGAACCACTTCATTAAAAACCGGTTTAGGCTACCTAGTTCAGATGTATTAAATGGCACTTTAGATATCTCAATTAAATGTAGATCAATTGTGGTAAAACAGATTAAATAAAAATTATCAGAATGAGTAGAACTAGAAAAAGAAGGTATATAAGGAAAAGAAAAAGGCCTTTAGTTATCACAGGATGATAGAATGGCTTGGGTTGGAAGGGACCTTAAAGATGATCTAGTTTCAATCCCCCTGAGACCTTCCACTGGACCAGGTTGCTCAAAACAGCATCCAGTGTGGCTTTGAAAACTTCCAGCGATGAGGCAAACACCACTTCTACAGGCAACATGTTCCAGTACCTCGCCATCCTCACTGTAAAGAATGTCTTCCTAATATCCAACCTAAATCTACTCTCTTTCAGTTTGAAGCCATTCCCCTTTGTCCTCTCTCTACATTCCCTTCTGAAAAGTATCTCTCCATCTTTCTTGTAGGTTCCCTTCAGGAACTGAAGGGCCACAATTAGGTCACCCAGTAGTCTCCACTCTTCTAGGCTGAACAATTCCAATTCCCTCAGCCTTTCCTCATGGGAGGGGTGCTTTATCCTGCTAATCATCYTTGTGGCCTCCTCTGGGCTTGCTCCAACAGGCCCATGTCTTTTCTTTGCTGAGGTTGCCAGAGCTGGAAGCAGCATTCCAGGTGTTTTCTCATGAGAGCAGAGGGGCAGAATCCGCCTCCTTGCCCTGCTGGTCACGCTGCTTTTGATGCAGTCCAAGCCACACTTGGCTTTTTGGGCTGCAAATGAACATTTCTGGGTCATGCCCAGCCTCTCCATGCCCAGTCTACACCACCTATGTATGTGTAGACAGTTATCTGCACATTTATGGAACTATATTAGGACATATATAAGAGGACAGAAATTATGTAGGCTAAGTAATTTGAATATTATTTTTCAGCCAAAGAAGGAGAAATAGACTAACTAAATTTGGCAAAGCGAAACTGTGAGAAAATAGGACAGCTATCCTAAAGTATATCCAAACAGTAACGACAGGAGGGTTATTTATGCTGAAGGACAAAGTAGGAAACAGAACATTTGTTTAGAAAGTGTCCACAGAGAAATTAAAGAAAGGTTTCTAATTATTACAAGAATTTAACTAAGAAAGACTCTTTGCAATTACAAACCCATCTAGTTAAAAGTTTAAAATACCTGACAGATTTCTTAAGAACTTTGAATGATGTGGGTTTGCCTATTATTTTAATGCCTTCTAGCTGATCCAGTCTTAAGCCTTGGTTTGTTTTAAGTTTTATTTTAGAAGCTTTCTGGCTGAAGGCTGTTGTAAAAAAATTATGGCCACTGTCAAATTCTCCACAAACTCCATTATTTTTATAGCACTTCTACTGTTTTGTTTTTGTTTTGTTAAGTCTTTGAGAGCAAGTTACCCAAGAGAAGGAAGCCATTTCTCCCTTGCCTATTCCACTTATCCCTGTGCACTAATACAAAGGCCAGCTGTAGTACAGACCTTAGGAGATTTTTAACCATTTTGACCACAATAGTCGAAGAGCTTTTTGAAAATTCGTGGTTTCATCTCTAATTACATCTTCTGCAAAATATCCTCYCTCTTTTGAGGGAAACCTTAGATTTTGTTGGTAAAAAAAGAAATGTTTTGGTTAGATCTATTTATGTTAGAAGATGCCCTCTAAATAGAATTTGGATTTGCAAAAGTATTGAGCATTTCTAGTAGAGCTTTTAAGAATATGTGCAGTAACTGAACATAATCCAGACTTAGAAGAAAAATATGAAAATATGTGAATACAATCAAAGTGTACCTATTCTACCTTCAATACTTGTGGGTTGGTATCTTTTCTAACATTTGAAATTGCAGATAAACCTTAGATTTTCCCACTGGCTTCTCTTTAGGAATATGAAGCACTTTCCAGATTTTAAAACAGATCTCTGGCCAGTTAAGATAGGCCTTCAGGTAGGAGAAGATTGAATGTTTGAGCAYGGTATCATCCCATTCCCATTTTATYTCCAATTCCATTGCCAGGGCACATTCCAAGTCTTTGTCAGGACTTACAGAAAAATCACTTTGAAGAGAGTTCAGACCTCTTTTCTTCGATGTCCAAGCACTCATATTTCTTGATCTAAAAGAAGTTGTTTAGGTATCCATTTAATTATAAAGACAATAATTTAAGTTTTTCTTTATAGCTTATTAATGAACATCTTGAATTTTTGTGAAATTCAGCGAGCTTTGAATCACAGTGTCTCCCCTAACCAATCCAAGCAACAGTCAGCAGCTGAGGTCATTYGTGCAGATGATGTGCCAAGAATTATGATGCTCCTCAACTCCTTGTCACATTCTGGCTCTGCCCCCAGTGGCGTCCTAGGATGGTTGAACTGGAAGGGTGGATTTTTCTCTTGCTTTTGTATCTTTGCCCACTGTAGAAAAATATTGAGGGCTCAGCCCTCCATTTTTGCCTCCCTTCAGACTTTTCCAATATCCTTGTCCCATATCTGATGGGCCTTCCTCATGGGGAAAAGAGAAGAGCTTTTCAGTGATGCATTGCTGGGGACATGAGTAGTTGAAAAGCCCCCTGTTCTTGTGAAATATCTTCTGCCTGGATGCAGGCGAAACATCATCTCAGACGCAGAATTCACCGTGAGTTTTGTAGAGGATCAGCTCATCATCCTGGATTTTCTATCAGCACCATGAATTTTTAAAGCTGTTAAGGGTGTTAGCACTAACAAATCTCCCAGCTTCTTCCTCAGGCACATCCGAGTCCTTAGTCCTAACCCACCAAACTGTTTAGGCACGTGACTACATGTGAGTGGAAGAGTAGCATTTTGGGAGCTTTGCACTGGTTCAACATTGAGTATAARTTTAAATTCTTTCCTGAACTGGAAGTTTCTGATGAAGCAACTCCTTAGCTTTTTCATGTTATCACCACAGCCTGAATTAGGGTGATAAAGCAGCTGCAGTGTGTATGTCCATGTGCACAGACTCGAACCTCAGAGCACAGAGATCATATAGCACAGCTGGAGGGAAGTGATGATTCTTCCTCATTTTTCCTCAGATTGCTGGAATAAGAATATGCTCAAAAGTGTGGAGATTCTGTTCTTTTTGACACAGTGTATTTGAAATAGTCAGATTTAAGGTGTTAGTGAATAATAATGATAAACATCTGCAAGTTCATGTAGCAAGTACATTGTAACTTTAATTCATTAAAGAGAAAATCATTCTTTTCCTTTAATTTGCTGCTATAGTGCTATAGCCTTTGCAGGCACATCATTCCTCCACTATCTGTCTTTTAGTGGTGTTTAACATTCTGAAACTTTTCCTTTTTGCCGCTCTTAGCTGAGGCATAAAAGGTTAATACCTCTAATTGTACCTCATGTATATATATACATACATTTATATCTATATATGCCATGTTTCCCTTTGCTACTGGTGCCAAGGAAAATGTTGGATTCTATTCAGTTTTCTTCATATTCATTTTCCTGCCCACTTAACAAAATTACATTCAATGAGCTGTGGGAGAAATTCACATCAACGGGCATGTAATGCAATTTCTGGTATATATGCAGGAAGAAAAAATCCTACATTTTCTTTCATTTCTGTCAAAATCAATCAAATTGTACTGAACTGAACATAATCTCTTAAAAAAAAATCACCCAGGCATTTCCAGTGAAATAAGCCTCTCTTACATGGTAACATGCACATATTTAAGTGGTCTCTGTTTTATTTTTTTTTAATCATGCCTAATTAGTTTTTTTTAATCACCCACACAACTAAGGCTCTTGCCTGCATAATTTATGACATAGAGGGGCCGGTGTCAGAAATCAAATGTTGTAAATTAAAAATAACAAGTTTGAGACTAGTGATTCAATTAAAACCCTAGAAAACATTGGATTATGCATAATTGAGAGCTTGTATGCAGAGATGCATGTCATGCTTGTCAGCTTGGATGGGAGGATTGGATTGGAGCTGTCAAGAGCATTTAAATCAACTCAGTAAAAAAATTAGAAAACAAAGATGATATTTATTATTAACTTCCAGTGTTCAAAAATAAACTGAGAGGTATTTAAATTGAATGCTTAGATGACAAGGCTTTATTTATAGCAGAAGTTATAAAACTCAGTAATAACCCTAGCTGGCACAGATGTAAAGATACTACTGTGCAGCTGAGCTGCAGCCTGCAGTGTGAGGATTCAGCAGTTGGCCCTGAATCAGATCCAACTAATTGAAAGTTATGTTGCAAAAGAAGAAATCCATATTCTTGAAGGGAGCTGTGAAAGACCAAATACTTATTTTCCYTTCCTTCACTTTCTTTTCTTCCTCCCAGAGACTGATGATACCCCATGAAACACTTTATGACCCCTGAGAATATGCAAGAACATCCCAGGGAAAGATTGACTTGTCCTGGTGAACCAGGTCTGCAGGACTGTATTTTACCAGCCAGTAATGTCATTTCGTAGGAATAGCTGAGGACTGAAGATCACCATCTTCCCACTTCAGCCAAATCTCAGAGTAAGTTTCAAACCTTACTTAAAATTGCTGAATCAGCAATAAATTTCACTGCTGAAAGTAAACTTTAAAGGTAGCTGGGATACTTTCCACGTTTGATAATAAAGAGCATTTTCATTTCTAGCTTGAGAAGAAAGACTCCAACAAAACAAAATTGTGATTCTCAGGACTACATTACGTTTGTCTCTAAACTGGGCTCACAAGGGCTCATCCTAGCCCTCAAAAATACACCAAAGTACTGAATGCTCAGGAAGTTAATTTAGTCCTTAGCCCATATCAGAGACATAAAATTAGATTGTATTTATTTAAAAACAGTTTGGTCCCTAATGACAYGGCCTTTTGGATGACTTGAAATCTCATGACAAGATACCCCAAAATGCTGAATTTTGTTTGTTTTGTTTTGTTTTTTTCTCTTATACAGACCCTTTTCCCTGTTTTTTTAAGCAACTCCTAAGATGAGATATTTTTTCCATGAAGCTTCTGTAAATCTAAGTTTGCCAGCATACCCTGTTTCCTAGCAGAGTATCTTACCAATCAAAACAGGAATGCAGAGGGGTCACCGTCAGCTTTAGAAAGTTTTTTATCAGCTCAGTGGGGTGATACAAGACAGTGGCAATGACAGCCTTTTTAATGTTTTATGACATTTTAATTTAAATATAAATCTAAGGGAAAATTATTGCCTCAGGAAAGGCAAAAAGGATCTCCAGAAAGTGGAGAAAATTATATGAAGAGTTAAATTCTTCTCCTTTGGTAAACCGCTAACCACTGACGTCAACGGGATTTGCGACTGCACATCTGAGAATGGAATTTGGCCATAAGTGAGGTGGAAAAATGATTGATGACTGCCTAACAGTGGAGGACTTGGATCAGCAGTCACAGAGCAGAACTGGAAATTGCCCAGTTTACCCTCAGCAGATTTCTGCTGATTTTCCCCAAGAGCTCAGGGGCAGGTGGAGAACCTCTAGAAATATGGTAGCTCCTGGTACCCAGCTACCCTGGCTGAACAGGAGCTCCAGACAGTGCTACTGGAGACATGAGCTTTTTTGGGACATGACAGTGAAAGGAACACACCACAGGGGTAAGTCAGGCCACCTTGGGTGTACAGGGAGTAGGTACACCTTTGTATGCATATAGAGACCAGCCCTAAATTTGGAGAGCAAAGCAGAGGTGTACTTAGGCAACTTCCAAGGGTTCTGGAAGGAAATAGATAGTTAAAGCTCCTTAGTGAATCTAGAGGTAAGATTTTWGTGGTTCATTTTCTTAAATCTCAATTGGCAATTCCAAATCTTTGCTATACTAAATTCCTCTTACAAGCTACGATCACTTGGTAGCATTTACATATACTATCTTTGTATCTCTTTCATCATCTTTCTTTGATGTTTTATTAGTTACAAGGTTTAGCCTAGAAAAGCCTRTGCATTCCTCTTTACTTAAAAAAATTAAAATGTGAAAGATTTTAATTTAAGCCATTCTGAGAATTCTCCAAATTATAAAAAGATTATAAATATGAGAAGGAGTCTTATGTAAGCAGAAGAGATAAAGCAGTTGTGTAGGATTTTTACTGTATTGGAAACTGGAGCTTTATTTCTGAAAGTTTAAAATAATAAAATAATTTTCCATTTTTATAAGCAAAATCAACTAAATGAGAAAATTGTGTAAGTACTGCAAAATTGTGTGAGAACTGCAAGTGCCTTCCACACAGGCCTAGCCTTGCTCTTATTAACCTCTAACAGCGTTCTTACAAACTTCAATGGTACTAGAGTTCAGCCAAAGTCCCTCCATTTATTAACTCTGACACCTGGGAAAAGGATCAAACTTTTGCCATTTTTTGGAGGAAATGCYGGTGTCAGTAAGTTAATGTGTAATATGGAAAAAAAGTTAAATTCCATTTCTGTTAGAGCACAACCCACTATCAGAATTCCCCACTAAAAGATAAGCAAGCCATTTTCTCCTACACCAAAAATAAAATGAAAGTATTTCATTCAAACCGACTTTCTAGACTTAAAGGAGTAGAAATTAGAGACAATTTTTTGCAGGCAAAACATTAATCATTAATACTGTTCATTGTCATGGGACTCTTCTCTTTACTGTGTTTTACACTTCCACTTCCCACAGAAACTAAAAGTTCTTGTGTTTTCCTCATGGACWAAATCAAATGGAGGGATACTTTTAAGACTATTCTGGCAATTCAAGTTTAAGTAGATGCACCCCACAAACATTCCTGAAGAAAAAAAAAAAGCTGAGCACAGATTTCTAGTCTGAAAAGGCAGGAAGCAGGCTGCATGATGAAGGCTGGATGTGGATGGTCTTTCTGGGCAGTTTCTRCATTTTATTCTCTGAAATTAAGACTTCACCCATTGCACTTGGCTCCTCTACCTTTCACCACTTTCACTGCTTCTGCAAATGGAGAAGGGTGTTAATAATGCCAAGGTCATGGCATTTATCCACACATGGAGGACTCACTTAAGAACTGGACTCGATGATCCTTGTGAGGCTATTCCAACACAGAATATTCCGTGATCTGCACGTCTGTGCAAAGAAAGYGAAAGCCAAACCTACCTGCAGTCTGCCTTGTGTTAGAGACTGTCTAGAGTTTTTCAGATTATCCCTGACTTGAATTTTACTCAGGGTAGAAACTGCAYTGAGTTTCAAGGGATGAGATGTGTGAGAGAGTACAAAATTTTCATTTGGTCAAATGGCAAATCTAATGTAGTTGGATGGACCTCCATCTAACACTCTGTGCCTCTTCTCTTCCATGGGATCCCCAGGACTGAGTTAGCTCCTCCAACTCTGTATGCAGTGTGAGATAAGATAGGACTTGGAAATGTTTTCCAAGAAATTCAGTTTGTTGCATGGGCAGCCCCATAAGATGCCACTGTAAGCATTTTGTCTCAGCTTTCCCCTCTCTCCTTGGCCTGGTGAAGTGCTGCCTGCACTGCTGTTTGAGCATGTGTAGGCTGACCCCAGAGCCATGTGCAGGTGTGGGCTGGTGGAAAGGTACTAGAAGTGGTCCAAAGCAGAGCCAGGGATCCTGCTAACAGTAAAGCAGTGTGGGGTGTGCATTAAGTTGTTATTTCTACCTCTTAGCTAGCAGCGCAAACATATCCTCAGAAAATTTAACTAGAGAAAAACTAGCTTCTGGATGCGAGCTATGCATAACCAAGTGGCAAGACAAAGATCAAAACTGAGTCACATCAGGACACTTGTAGAGACAGAAATTTTGTTTCCTGCAGAAACTTTCAGGGGAAGAGTGTGACCAGTGCCTGGCAGGTCAGGCTGCAGCTTAATGGAGCTTCTTGGGGTTACAGTCTGGTGTAGAGACATAAACAGTTTTTCCTAATTCCTGTTAGAAACACCTACCTGTCTTTCTAGATGTGGTCTAACATATCTAGAGAACATTATTAGCAGAAACTTAGGTGCCATGGGAAGACAACCATCTTCCCTCGGGGTGAGGCAGCAGCTCAGCTGGGGCTTTGAAGATCTACATTTTGGACTTAGATGTTTACAATGGCTGTTAGGCTCCTAATTCTTTTAGTGGATCTAGGCCATAGCATATAGGCAAAGCTTGGTGGAGTCAGCTGAATTTTTTCTTAGAAGTTTTGGGTTTCTTTGAAGCTGAAACTCACAATGGAACTAATTATAACTTAACTGTAGTTGTCTGCCTAATGCTTTATAATATTCTTGTTTGAGACATTATGTACAATTATTTTTTGTACTTTTAAAAGTGTAGCATCACATTTTCTCTACCTGCAAAAATAAAGAGTGTTTTTGGTGCATATGAATTCTAGTATTGGATATTATTCTAGGTGTAGAATTTTATCACAAAACCAGACATAAGACTATTTTTCTGYTAAAAAGCTTAAATTTCTGCTGATCATTAAAGAAAAAAAAAAAGAAAGAAAGAAAACAAGCAACATTTAATTTAGTTCACGTTGGTCATATTTAATTAATAAAACACATTACTTAATTGGTTTAAGTAGTCATGCAAAGATATGTGTAATAACTATATATTTTAGTAATTTCTTAGTAATATGCTAAACACAAAGATTTCTATTCAAGGCATTCAAAACCTGTGATTTTTGATTGAATCATTCACAGACTTTAAGATCTGTAGAAACTGATTCAACCATGCAATCTGACCTTATGTACTGAAATGCACATCTGGCAGACCATGGGAGAGAAATTCCCATGATGTGACTTTACTCACTCTGAAACCGTGCATCCAAGAGATTGTGGGAGAAATACTTCAACAGAGGAATGAACTTAAATGTTAGCAGACTGCTAGCTTGCCCTTTTTGATTAGCCTGAAATCACTGTATTGCATTAACTGCATTCCTCTTAACAAGCTACAATATAAGGCTAATGTCATATAGGTAACTAAATATTAACCTTTGTACTAGTAAATTTTTTTTCAGAAGACAATGAAAAATGAATATACTTGTGTAGTGTTGAGGAATTAATTGGGGCTGCCCCATTTCATAAGACTCGATTAAAAAGAAAAAGGAATTGCATGATGAGAAGCAAAGAAGTTAGAATAGAGAAGACCTCAGTAATAAGAAAATGAAACAAGGGCTTGAAAATGCAGGTTCCAAAATCCCAAATCATCCAAAAAAAGTAGTAAGTGAAATCCCCAAAATACAGGATCAAAAAAACATCAAAGCAAGCACGTATACACTGCTAACAATTAGAACAGTATTAATTAGCAACAATGTTCTTTAATCTATAAATAATAAAGTGATCAAACGGTCCCACAGAGAGGTGTATAACAATACATAGAATTTTACAGTCGTAGGTCAAAAAGTCTATTTAAAATCCCTGTGGCTAATTCAAACATTCAGATTTAAAGCCYTGTTTATAGTTTAGTTGAGAGATCACTCCGAAGTGGAAGAGATGTCAAAATCAGACCCAGTGCCTCAGACAAAATACATAGCACACAATAAAGAAACTGCAGTCTCTAACTCTTTGTAATGAAGGAAGAAGGTGCAGCAAGCAAAAAACTGCAATAAGACAGAATCTATGTTTTAGAAGAAACCTAAAACATCCACTAAGACAAGGAATGTACTCACCATATCAGGAGTGAGCTGTGCCATCTCACTGAGGGTTATGACAGGTGATCACAGAGCTGCAGCAACACTAACATATAGACATCTGTGTATCACATTACACTGTAGGTCAGAATACTTAGAAATATTCATGATCAAGTTGTATTAAAAGATTTATATAATTAAGCCATTTGATATTCTGATGAGCTAAAYTAATATTGTTATCTCCATTTAAATACTGAGTCAAACGAAACAGGTTAAATGAGTAACAAAAGGTTATTTTTTATGTCATATTCCATCTAGAAGACTGCTTKAGAATCTGATTACTCAAGTAGTAAGGAGCTTTCTTAATACTCACACAAATTTTTTAAGAGYTTGTTTCTAAAATTTGACTTTTTGCCATTTTGTAATATACTAARATCACAGATCATTCTCCATCTACTACTTGATTATTTCCATACAGGGTAGAAATCTGCAGTTTTCTTTACTGAATCATGCATTGATTTTTTTTCCTGAACACTTCTTCATTTTATCAATCTTAAAATTTAACTGTGACCTCCAACGTATTGTGCTCCTTTCCAGATGGCTTAATCTGAAGACTCAATGAATGCATTTGCAATTCTTTTATTGAAGTCATTAATAAAAATATGGATCAGTAGACAGTTTATAATTACTCTTGAATAAACTTCCACATCCAATAACTGTTTCACCACTGATATTTCCCTAGTTTGTTCACAAAATCACCYGTTAGTAACAGAGCCAAAGTACCACTGAATTCAAAATAGCTTTGCATTACAGAATGGTTTGAAGGCAAAGGGGAAACAAACTGACAGAAATACATCTCATTGAAGCCTTCTTGGCAAAAATATGTCTCTCTGCTTCCCTCTTATTCGAAACTGATTAGCCCTTAGAAGAAATTCTTGCTATTACTATTCACATACATACACATTATGTATGTGAACTTATGCCACAAATATAATATACTGTGACAGAAAACATATATTTCATACATAACACAGAGTAATTAAACACACATATATGTACTATATATGTTATCTGCATTTATGTATAAATATTGAGTAAAGTTGCTGTCATTTGTAATTTTCATAATTTTCATGAATTTCATAAGCTTTATAGTCTTTGCTAGATTTAAGAAGATAACTTTTATCCTATACCTGGATGACCATTACTTTCCATCTTAGTGTTTATTTCACCTTTAGCTACCACAATGAAGCTTCACATGCAGTGACTTTATGGTGCTGCAATGTTTGTGACAAAACATTCTCATCAATATATTTTGTTAATTTTAACATTGCTTKATTACTGAATGCATGTATTCTTCAGCATCTCTCTCCAAAACTCAAAAGCCCTTCAATAACCTAGTTTTTCTTTTCACATACTGCAAAGTAATTAGTTCCTTTTAGATGGGTCATCAGAAGGCCTGGCCCATACAGGCTTCTTAGAGCTCTGAGCTCAGGGCTTTTAGACCCTCCATGCTCTAGTTTGCAGTGCATTTCTCCTCAGCAAAAGAACATCAGGCTCCTCTGCTTGTGAACAAGTGCTGCTCTATAGTAGCTTTTTGCTCTCAGCATTTTTTAACATCTTTCTTTTTGATGGTGTGTGTCTCCTCTTTAATTGTTTTTAGTTGAGCAAGATTTTAGCTGATTTGAGCCTAGAATTCTCTTTAGCTGTCTTTAGTCAGAAAAAACATTTCTCTTGTTATCCATTTYGGAAAAATCTTTACCACTGCAGTAAGAGCACAAATAAGTGAATCTCCTTGTAGACACAGACTTCATTTGCTCAGCTGTTTGGCAGGTTTTGGGCTTCTGGTTCTGTGTTCTTCATTTTCTCCATGGTAAATTGTGTCCAAGCTCTAAGTCTTGCTACTTAACACTAGTCATTAATGCTACTCAGTCRTGTGCTCAAAACCAGGAATGTTGCATCTCAACATTATTTCAGAAACAGGCAGACGCACGAGAACAATTTAGGTACAAGTGGTTTAAGTTTGCCAATAGCATACACTGAAAAGAATGCCAAGCAATGTTTAGCCATGGCCTTTTCTACTGATCTTGCCTACAACTCATCCCTGGAGGTGAGGATGGCTCCCTCTCATTGTTTCCTAGGCTCTTGTGGGCTAGGAACACTTGGACTAGGTACATTTTTAAAATATTTTTCCTCTAGAAAAGTGGGACTTCAGAGACTAGTACAACTGGGCTACATGATACATGTACTAGCTTAGCATTACTAGCTTTCTGTAGAATTGCAGGTGGTTCACTGCTTGCAAACAATGCAATCTGAAGTGCTGATAGCTGTAATGTCCACAGGGTCTGCTAACTTTCCATGAAATAGCAGGAGTTCTCTGGCATGATGTGTCTGCAGTTTTTAGCTTATGCAAGTGATCCTTTTTTTGTATTTCTGAGTTTTCCACCCAGGGACTAACTAATGATTATTTGGATCATTTCCTACTCTTCTTGTCTTGCTGTCTGCCCCTTCTCTGAACTGTAACTCTGTATAGCAAATACAAGATGATTCATGGTACATAAATGAGCCAAGAAGAAGAATTATCTGTTCTCTTTAAGTGAGCAAAAAGTAGGTTTGTGTATTTTACAGATAACATCAGAAAGCTGCTCAACACAAAAGCATGTATTTTTCAAATGACATTTAATTTCATTTACTGAAAAGAGGACATTATCATGTCATCTTCATTTCAGTAAGATTTCCCCAGGTAACATCTTACATTGTGACTGTCTTGAAGCAAATTTCAATTTCAGAAAAGTTCATTGGTGCATTCTTCAATATTGATATGCAAGTAAAAGAATATCCTTTAAAATTTTGATATTATGCATCATTTAAAGATCCTTATGCTAAGGAAACCTTGGACATGCACATTTAGAGTTTTATTTAGAAACTTGGATTTTGGATGGTTATATGAACATTGTAGAATGTCATGTTGGAAAAATATTTCCTTCATACTTTTTTAAGAGACTAGGGCCAATGTTTTAAAGCTGTATATCAAATCATACAAGGGTGAAATGGGATTATAATTCATTTTGCTAGAGCTGGAAGTAAATCTTGACAAGACCACAAAATGTGCAGGTGAAAATAAAAAAAAAAAATGCTTTTTGCTTCTTTTTCCTCTCTGTAGTGAAATTCATTATCAGGTGAAGACAGCATTTTCTGTTCACTCTCTGACTTATGTTAACTAGATGCTATCCTTCTTTTTAAMACCTTAATGTAATGATCCTTAGTTCAGTTCTGCAGTAAACAAAAAAATTTGCAGTCTTCTGTGTTGGGAAGGGTTCAAGTAAGTTCATGCCTTTTTGTACTTGTTTTTGGTGGTTACATAGCAAATATATGGACAGATAGACAACAGAATATTTACAGAAGGAGAGAGAAACTGGCAATTGCAAGCATTTGCTTAAATAAGCTGATTCTCACCTAGCCAGGACACAGGAACGTGTATCACACAATTTCACACCTCAAAATATATTGAGACTTTGGTAGAGATGAACAGTGCATAATCTACATGCTGTTTAAGAACTTGCAGAATAATGAATGCTTTTTAAAATAATGAATATATTCGACAAAATCATTTTGTGCAGAAAAAGTCCACGAATGGACAGTTATACTCAGCAAATATGATTTTTAAATKAATTATTAAACTATGACTAGTAAATAGTTCCCAAACATGGAACTCTAACATGAGGCTCTTACAAGGAGACTCTACCTCTCAAATATTGGAAATATCCATTTGCAAAGCAGTCATTTCCTGGTGCAGAAGAGAGTTAACATAGGAAAATTCATAATTTAATTGTTCATGGGATTTTATGAAATATTTTGCACAAAGCACTTTTTGCTCAGACTACTTTCCTTTCACCCACTATGAAATCAAGAATAACAGAAGTTGGACAAGCTGATGATCAAAGTTTAAATGTCGCTTGTAGCATCTCAGAGACCTCAATTTGAATTCTGCCCAGTGTGATCCATTGTCTTAAGGAAGCTTTGAAAGAAAAGAGAAGAAGAAAACTCACTGTCAGGAAAAAAAGAGAAAAAAACCCCAGCAAAACCCTAGCTTGAATTAAAATGTAGATTAAGAATTAAGAGGGAACTAATCACTATGTTCTGCTTTTCTGCTGATGGCCACATGGCTAAGTAAAGATAAGTACCCACTTAATTGTATTCCTGATTTTAAGGTGCTCTTGTAGTCTCTAAAACTGCAGTCCCTAAGCATATCTCCATCAGTCTTGCAGGTATACACATAACTCCTCTTCAAGGGGGCAAAAGTTTTATTCACGATATTTTAAATTTTAGCAACAAACAGTAAGTGAGGAAGATCTGTTATGCTCACTAAGGTCTAAATTTATTTCATCTATTTTAGGTACTTCACTGGGACACTCAACCTAGTACAGCAACTGCCCTTTTGTAGAAATGTACAGTCTCAGGCAGCGTCTCCCCTGGTACATTTAGGCAAGAGAAATTTTAGTCACAGAGAGTTTTTATATGCAGAGGACTAACTCCTGATGCTCCAGGATGCCTGACTTTCAGCTGGAGATGTATATAAAAGTATCAAACACTATATAGACATCAAATGCTTGTACAGGCTGCAATGGATGCCACTTCTTTAAATAACCTAGGTTTTTTACCTTGCCCTCTTGGGCACCACAACACTGAAATCATGCTGAGGATATTGCTCCCCTGCTCCATGCTAAGGCAAACTCACTCAGATAAATGGTAATGAAGCAGAGGGCTTCTCCAGCTCTCTCATTTCTGGAGCCTCCTTCCTCACTTGTCAAGTCTTTGCTTTTTATTAACCTAAAAAGGGGACTGTGTGATGATGATAGGTGACTTTGTGAGCTCATGCCAACTCACACTCACTGACACTGAAACCTGAAATTGCCATAACACTTCAGTTGTTGCTGGCAGCTGTAACTGGGAGTCTGTCAACCAAGGGGACAGGAAATAAATTTCTTCCTCCACAGTTGCTGCACTGCAGCTGAGAATGATGTAGGTGCCTCTATGTCACACTGCCTCTGGGAGGGGGAAGGCAGCATTCCCACTGCAAGGCTTYTCAATGCACATTTTCTGGAGTGCTTGGGTAGCTCAAACATACTTGCAGGCACACAGTTTTACAAAGGAGCTGTTTTGCCTACTAGCAACCCCTGTGGTTTTATTAATCTGTAAGATTTTTTATCTGGGGAACAAAGCTTTTTCCTAGGCTCACATGAATAGTTCTTCCAACTTTAAGAAGGGTATCGGCTGCAATAAAGCAAGCAGGTTTTGGCCYGTTCTTCCACCAGTGATAAAATATCACCAAAAAACCCTTAAGTTTACAGTCATACTGATAACACAAAATTGCAATCAGCCTTGAAAAATTTTTGATGTTAGCCTTTGCTGTACAATATGGGTTGTTTTCCTTAAAAAAAAAAAAAGAAAAAAAAAGGAGCTCAAGCTTTCACGCTGTAAATATTGAATTATCATTAATATATTAGCACAGAGAACTTAAGCCCTAAGACCTTCAGTGTCTTTGCTGAAGTCAGCATCTTCAACCAAAGCCTATCATTGGTGTCTCTTGTGTAAATCCTTTGAAGTTATTACTGCTCTGAAGTGAGGARAGAAACCAGGATTTTAAAAGGGAAAAACCCCTATGTATTCAACTGGCAGATGAGTTCTGTTCTGGGAGGTGGCAGGAGCAGGTGACAACYCATGTGGTGGACAGCACAGAATGACAGAGTACTTTTGAGGATGCATTGCCAGCTTGCATTAATGTCTGCTGCCCTACTGAAGCTGRTGGAGCTCACAGGTTTCCACCATCTGTGCCACTGTACCTTTCTGCTTTGATCTCACCTGAGCTACTCTCACTTGACCTCCACTAAGGACTTCCCAGAGACAGAGGAAGATGTAAAGATCTCATTCCTCTCATCCAGGACAGAGGTCTGGAGCCTGATAGTTGTCACAACTTGGGAGAGCCCAGTGAAGGAAAGAGRGATGAATGGAGGACACTTGTAAAGAATACATGTATATTGTCAGGGTGATAGAAACTACTGCAGCCCCTAACACTGTCCACAGAAATCTCCTTTGCACTCTGAGTTCAAGATGAGAGATTTTGTTGCAARACTTGGCTGCATCTTTCATCTTCATTAAGCTCCTAGTTTTCTAAAKTAACATTGATAATGTTTTTATGAGAAAAATAAACCAAGACAACAGGAGTATCTGAGTAAGAGYCCAGTGAGAAATCATCTCCTTTTAAATAGAGCAACAGTTCTTCACTATGTTGGGGGGAACCAAAGAGGTCTCGGGCAGATGAGACATCATAGGCTTCCAGTGCTTGGAGCAAATGAACTTCACATGCAAGTAGAGGCAAACAGCATTTTTTTGTGGACTGATTTTGCTTCTTAATCCTTTCTTTCCCATAGTTACACAGCACAGAACTAACCTGACATTTGAATAGGATACCAGGGGAAATACATAGTTCAGTACATCAAACAAACACATAAGATACASTAACTTATTGAAGACTCTGCACAACTCGGTGGGAAAATTTGTACGCAACATCCTTTCTTGTTGTTTTAAGAGMGAAAGTTTCAGCTTCTGTTTCTTAGAAATTGGAGCAATTGGAATAAATGTTTTATGTGCTGGCCATGAAGTTACTAATTTATCTGAAGAGCTGAATAGCATTTTCCCTTTGTGTAAGTGGTAATTAGGGAAATAGAGCTGCTCATTTTCCTTGRAGAAATTTAGGTAGGCGTTTAAGATGAGGAAGGTATTTTATTTCTTGACCACTAATCATCAAACGTCCTGACCTACAGTCACTGCAATTTTCTGTATGTTTAGTTGCCAAGATCTTCCCAGAGTGGCATGAAAATTAAGAYATCTATGCATTTGAAATCTTCCTGATTTTTAAATGTGAWGGATTTTGGAACTGACACTATTGTWAGGCTAAACCACGTTCCTGCAGGTTTTATTCAGGTAAACCTCTCAACTGAGTTACTCTAAGTTGGATCACATACACAAAAATGGATTAATCTCTTGCAGTCAGAGGTTCCATTGAACAAGCTGGAAATAAAAGCAAGGAATACAGCAGACCGGACAAAACTCTTAGGTACCATTTTAGAAGTGTTATGACCAACCAGGGATTCATTTTCATTGCTAGTTCAATTCCTTAAGCCTTGTCTAAACTCCGGAAACATACCATTCTAAGAAGTGGCTGGCCCTTCTGACTTGGTTGTAAAATACCTCATGTCCATGCTACACTCCTGATTTGATTTGCGGAAGTGTGCAAATAAGAAAAAAAATTCCCACTGGTGGGAACCACAGGGTAGACAACATGTCTATGAATGTAGCTATTTTTACCAGCATTTTGCTTAGCTTTTTCTGTAGGTTTAATGAAAACTGTGGTTGTGGCTCCCACCAATTTTAACACATTCATCAACATTGGAGGCAAACTGGTGGAATTTTGACCAGCTCTAAATTTCCTTACTATTAACTTAGATGTAAATTTTTTCTTTCTTTCTTTCTTTCTTTCTTTCTTTCTTTCTTTCTTTCTTTCTTTCTTTCTTTCTTTCTTTCTTTCTTTCTTTCTTTCTTTCTTTCTTT
>JACDOX010000018.1:5357577-5417009 GCA_014549065.1 Cardinalis cardinalis
TCTCCCTCTCTCTCTCCCCTCCACCCCTTTCCCCACTACCCCCACCCACAACTCCACAAGTTACATTTACTATGAATTATTCAAATCATTACGGGAGTGTTTCACATTAAACCTGCATGGTCTTCGTGCCTGTGCAAACAGAAGCCACCACCTTGTATGAAGACTTGTCTGAAGTCACTTTTGCCCTTCCACAGCTTCAAATGACATGGCTGCCAAGTCCACCCGCAGAGTTTCTGCCCCTGCTGTGCCTGGGCACTGGGTCAGATCCATGAGCCAGGGGGTGGCAGCCCTACCTCCCTCCAAGGGGGATATGCCCACACAGACCAGAGGGGTCAGATGAAGGACCCTGGGAGGTTGTGGGTGCAGGAGCTGGGAAGTCCTTGGCATGTGGTCAGAGAACTTGGTGGCTGGGCAAAAACCAAAGGGTAAAACAGTTCTGAAGCAGGAATGATCCCCAGAAACGAACAGCCCACATAGCCCCATGTGGGGCTCTGCCTGTGCCACTCAGTATGCCTTGTTCAGCCAGAGACAGCCCTGTTTTCTGCTGCTGGCACATATCCAGGGTGTTGAAAAGCTTTGTGTGGGTAAGTACCGGAGAATCAGGTTATGGTCTAGCTCTACACTTTCCTCACATTACACAAACATTAGACATGGTACCGAGGGGGATACATTTTAACCTTAACACCTCAGTGATGGAGAGTAGGATGGATAGCTATGTTTCTTTCTAAGAGTTGTTCATTTACATTTGGGGGTCTTGGGTGACAGACTACTATTCCACTTCTCCTTCCACTCTTTTTCAATGAATATGCACAATTGTAGCTAAGTTCCAAAAACAATTTTTAAGCTGAATATAAATGTTTTCTTTTCTCTAAGAGGGAGAGAGAAAGCCACAAATCTAACAACCACAGACTGTGTCTGTCTCTTTAAGTTTTCAAATCTTTATGACCAATTTACAAATGGGTACATTTCTACAACYCCTGTGAATAGCCATGTTTTTTAATGCAAGGATTTTTTTTCTTTGGACTATCTCTTTTTCTTTTTTTTTCAAGAAAACACGCCATATAAAGAAGAATGGGAGGGTGTTGTGAGAATGGATGATTTTCAAGCTAAGAGGACATTATGGCCTCACATACTCTACGAAAGTACTGGCTGCTGACGACTGGTGTTAACAGTGACCATGTCTGAACAGTGCTGAAAACAATTTAAGTCCTTCTGTCCCCCAGCTCACACAGTATTCAGCAACATTTCAGGTAGTTTGATTAAAATCTGAAGAGGCACTGATTCCACTAGCCTGGTATTAACAGGAGAGTGAGCCCTAGTGTAGACAGCTGCCTGGCCCCAGAAGCCAYCGACAGTGCTCTTTGTGCTTGACATGTCCTGGAAATGGCTTCTGAGCCAGAAAGCTGTCTACACTGAAGTATTCACTATTTATGCCACCCCTTTTCTTGTGTCAGCATCAGAATAAGAGTGAAAATTAAATAAGTGCTGTTGAAAGATACAAATATCCTTTTTGTTTGAATTTTTTCACCAAACAGGGATTTAAGACACTTTGTCAAAACCTGAATAAATTTTTCTTAATATCCTTTTCACAGTAGTAAAAGGAAAGAAAGACTGAAAAGTAAAAAAACCTAAYAATTTTCTGGATTAATATTTTAAATTAAAAGTATGATTGTAGCAGGAGTCTTTTTAATTTTTCCCAAAATAAAAAAAACCATTTTTTTCATATTAGCTTTTTATGCGTTTAAGAAAGGATAAAGTGTAGTGCTGTTTCTCCAGAATGCAGCATAAACAATCTTGTCCTATACTCCCAGATGAACAATCCAATGGAACAATGGAACAATCCAACATATACTTCCAGATGAAATTGAAATCCAAATCAAGTATCTATAGTCTCKAATAAAAAGTGTAGCAATCAGCATYAGRATTATATTAGTACAAGTACTTTTTAATAGCACCCTGCCTACCTATTGTGTCTTGGACCACAGAATGAGAATAAGACAAAARAAAAGTCCTATGTGAGAAAACACAAGCTAAAACAGCTTCTTTTTGAATATAAGCGTTGTAAAATTATTTTTAAAAATTCTTATGAAAAAAGAACCAAACTAAAATATTTGGCCTAATAAGTGGATTCAAGCACATTGTTGACAAGATCTAACTAATTCATATTTACAGAATTTAAGATTTTACTCTAGGTGTTGCAAAACAGACAAGGAAGCCTGAAACATCCTAAATCCCARAGCAGGACCTTACATTAGTTTATGCCACTAGGAACACCTGCAAGGGCAAGACCAACATATTTTACACAATGGAGCAAGGGAGAAACAGGTACTCAYAGGGAGCTCCTTGGCTCACAGGAGAATGCACTTACTCAGAGCTGTTATCCCAGCCCTGAACGTCATCCAGTGCCAAACCATGTCCATTCAGAGCAGCAGGTCTGAGCCACCTTCTCAAAGGTAGCTCAGACCTGCTGCTCAATTGACCTCAATTTTTTCCTGACTATACATGGAGATGAGGAAGRTCATTTGGTTAACTTCAGTCACCGACAGGAGAGCTACTTGTTTTTGGAATYCCTCCCCAAGTTACCTAACTTTGCATCTCTGTTGGAAGCTAAAATAAATACATAAAAGCATGGGGAATCACATCTACTCTATTTAAAGCAAACGATGCAGCTGTTCATTTGTATGTTTTGCATTCAGTTTCTGTCATGAGGCAACACTGAAGACCTTAACACTGGGCCACAGCACTGGAAAAATTCTCTCACTTTTAGAGCCTCCCATGAGATATAGAGGATCATGCCTTGTTCTTTGTACAAAACATTGTTTGGAAACTACTGGAGGTCCTGCTGTACAGAGTGAAGGCTCCAAACAGCATATCAAACACTGTATCTCCCCGTCCTTCTTAAGACCTCTGTGTGAACCAAGTGCATTTGAAAAGGGCATTTTCTAAAATGATTCTTACCTCCTCCTGTTGATGGGCTGATCAGCCCCATTTGTACCATGAACATCCTTGGGGCCCTATGCGTCTGCTTTCACGTTCAATAAAGGGGATAGATCATTTGTGCTGCCAGTCGCCAGTACGTCTTGTTCTCCAGAACTGTAAAGCACACGAGGCTCACTGTCTGTTTCCCAGAATTCAGAAATGCAAGAAGGATAGGCTTTGGAACATAATGGAAAATTTCCTTGTATTAACTACCAGTAAAAAGAGACACCCTGAAGGCCCTGTCTTTCTTCATTAAATTCATAAAAAGCTGTATAATTACAAAGCTTGTGACATGCTAATTTTCCACATAACTTTCACACTTTATCAGCCCTAAAATATATCTGAAGTGGCAGCACTGATACACAGATCAGGTGCCAGCCCACATATCCTGCTCTAGATAATGTGACCCACACAAGTGTGGTGCAGTCTCCAAAGAACTAAGAAATACCTCTACTAAGGAGAAATGCTCTGTCTGGGTTACTCAATGAGTGCTGACAGGAGAAGCATTAAACCAGGGCATTAAAAGACTGCAAGAATTGCAGATTTGACCCTGCTAGGCAGAAATGTGCCTTAATAATTTAATTAACAATAAATACAACTCCCTAAAAATCCCATGAACTTATTAGTAAACAATCTTGCAAACTTACATTTCATTAATAATCATTAAAAAAAATCT
The DNA here is from genome assembly GCA_014549065.1 of Cardinalis cardinalis. NCBI lineage: Eukaryota > Metazoa > Chordata > Aves > Passeriformes > Cardinalidae > Cardinalis > Cardinalis cardinalis. Next base: position 5,361,233 of record JACDOX010000018.1, read on the forward strand.
ATAAATAGCGCCCRTTGGAAGGATAATGTTTTTCCCTCTCTCTGAGAACATATGTTTGTAAACTGTGTAACTGGGCCCCGAGTAATTTTGGAGTGAGTAATTTCCGAACGTGCAATTACAAATAGCTAAAGTGCAATAGCTCCCCGAAGCATCATCACAATTTCTGCAGTGAGTGTTTAATTGTAGCCAGACTTTGTAACCTTACCATGGCCTGTGTCCCTGCCATAACCCTAGGCCTAAGCTCCACTCTTCAACATATGGGAAAATTTTTCAAGCTGATTGCTCCAATCTGATTAGGGGAAGTTATGTAGCTGCCATTTATTCAGAGTCTTGTTACCACACTCTAACAGCTGCTTTGTAAAAGATTCCCATTAAGGCCATTTTCTGCCTACTCCAATTCCAGCACGCCTGTCAAAGTAATTGTGATTGTACTGATTGTACTGAGGGTGTCAGGAATAAAAAAAAATTAAAAATCTTTTTGATACTGGGCTGGAAAAAGTAACTTTAACACAATGGTAAATTGGTTAGGAGAAATGCTTTCTGCCTCAGCTATTTTCCTGCCCTGAATCCTTTGTAAATTCCCCAGTGCAGGAAAGCACAGGTGTCTCCAGCACATTTTGAGAGAAGGAACTTGTTCTGTATCAGGTGACTACTAAAACYCTAGCACAATACCATTTTATGACAACAGTCTTTGTCTCCAGTTGTCACTTTGGCAACCTAAAAAATTTGATGGGTTTTTCACTCTCAATTGTATTAATCGTGGTGTTGATAAGCTGCACGTAGCTTAAACATTGTGGCAGAACTGCAAAGCAAGCAGAGAATAAATGGTTTTCCATCACAGTGACCATTTGCAAATAAAAATGAAAATAAATAAAATAAAATAAAATAAAATAAAATAAAATAAAATAAAATAAAATAAAATAAAATAAAATAAAATAAAATAAAATAAAATGTCAGGCGTTCAGGAGTGGGTGTGTCTAAAAGATGACAAGATCCCCTCAAACTGCTGGCAGTGATTCAGACTGACCAGCAGAAAGCCATCAGCCACATAGGATAAAGAATGGGGTTTTGTCTCATTTTTTCAGATTTTTTACTAGGTTCAGAATTTTAAATTAAACACATAGTTAAAGAGACTTGACCTCAGTTATTTTCTGATACAGATATGTAAATGACTGAGTGATTAATAGTTAAAAATGGTCCAGGCTTTTGATCTGAAACAGCATCCACATAAATTTTTATTGATCTCCTTGGATTTGATTGTGCTTATTTCAACACAGATGCCTTTGCCACATTGATGCCCTTTAGCTCTTAAACCACTGAAGGGTTTACCATTTCATGGTTTCCAGAGGTACAAGATTACCAAATTTTTGACATTCTTTCTTCTAGTTACATGAGAATCAACATTAACATGATTAATGTACATATGTTCATGTGTTTTAGTGGTTATTCCTCTATGCAGCATCTACAGGTTCAAATGAAAATGAAACAAACAACTTTTATTTAGAATCATACCCACTTTAAGAAGCTTCAGGCTAATAACTGGCAATTATKAATATCACTTTCTATTCCAAGTAATCCATAGATTTTGAATTTTGGAATTGTGGGTACTATTCCACTTCTAATTGCAGTGGTTTGGCAGAGATTATTTTAATGCATTTTGCTCCAAGTGAGAAGGTATTTTGTTCTTGCTTCATGTTGGGTCAAAAGTAAAATACACAAATCTAATGAAAATTCTCCAAACTGACTTTTAATACAGCAAAGCTTGTTTATGGTTGACATAGGTTTGCTGACTAGCTCTGCCTGGACTGCATGAGACGTTTAAACTTTTACACTCAAAATCCAGTTACAGTCTAACCAAATCTAAGCAGTTTAATTGCCTTAAATCTATGTTTTTTTAAACCTGAGATCCTCAGATTTTTCTAAGAGTTAAAAATACCTTTCAATGGCAACATTTCTCCTTTACTGAGAAAGATTTGATTTTTGTTATTCCTTCAAATGACAACTTTAGAGAAGCTGACAACTGAAAAAGTTCTGTGAAAAAGTTCTAAGCTGTGAAATCAGTGAAATTAAGTTACTTTTGCTTCTTTAGCAGGTAAATCCAAATTCTGGGTATAGATCAGCCAACAGCTAAAGGCTGAGATATCTGCATGTGAGGTCATGTGCTAAGCATCACACCTAAAAAAAATACCTAAAAAGGCCCCTAACCAAAGTTCCTAAATCTTTAAATAGGATCTAATCTACAGTAAAAGGTATGCTTGAAAAGGAGATTCTGCTCTTTGATTAGTTATGAAAATTGTCTTTGGTATCCATGAGGAGTGATTGCATGTGTTCTCTATTATGTCTGGCTTTCCAGGGGTCAGCAGCACAAAAGTTTATTTGGTGAGTTGTCCAAGTTCCATGTTCCATGACAACTTGTCTGAAGGGGTCATGTTCTTGGACAGAGAATATTTCACTTTCAGGCTTTTTTTTATTAGTTCCTGGTGGCTAATAAGGCTTCTCAGATGTGTCTGAGCCTCACTGTGTAAAATAAAGGGGTTAGCTATTCCAGCAAAGGATGCTGGCAAGTTAAATACATGATCTTTCTGCCATCAATGCAGACAAGTCATGCTCTCCAGAATCCCTTGTGTCTCATCACCTTATCACAGCAGGACTTTCACAAGTTTATTTCTAGCTGTTTTTCTGATGATATGAATTAGAGAAAAGGACAGTTTGGCATTGCATAAGCAAAAGGAGAAGACAGGCAAATAATTTAATGTCATTAATTTTACCTCATGRTCTCTTGGCAGAAGATAGTTTTATGAAGTAATTTTTTGGAGTTAAGGCAGAGTCTGAACATTTTTTGCTTGAAAATGGTGGTGAATAGATTTTTATTTCCKTCCAAAATTAGAAATGGTTTAACCAAGGCAATATGTTCACTGATAGCCTAAGGACCCAGTCCAAAGACAGCACATACAAACATTATCTGGGAGAAACTTAAAAAACAAAACTCAACTACAAAGCTTTAAATCTTCGTATGGGAAACTTTCCTTCTAAAGAATCCATGGCTGTAACCGTTTTGAATTTTATAAGAATGTCTCCCTCAGTTTCCATTAAATTGTTAATTTTATGGTGTCTTCTTGTAGGTCTCTGTTCTGAGTTCATGAGAGTTAGCTGTTGGTTAGACTTCCCTGGGCAACCTTGTTTTTCCTAGAATTCTGTTGATGGGATTTTTTTTCAAATACTTGGTTTTTCTGGGACAAGAGACTGGGTGGCCAGGCTTCTTAATGGTGGTGAAGTAGAGATGTAACACCTTCTGAGAGAGTGGCAAATTTGTCCAAATCCCCACTGCTTTATAGGGATTAATTTAATGAGAGCTGTCAGGGAACATTGGAGGTGTGAGAGAAGTTCAAGGTGTTACAAGTGCTCTTGAAACCATGCTCTGGCTTCATACCTGCCAACATTTCAAATGTTAAAAGTGGTAGACTTGGCAGATAGGCTGAGTCTGGTTCTTATGGCTGCCTGCTCCTGCAGAGCCTCCTGCTCCCTCTCTCCATGCCACCTGGAGTGGCCAGTAGCATCTTGCTCTTGCAGGCTGACTTTCCCTCCTGAAAAGTTGGACACTCCCTGCTTGAATCCTCCTGGAGCTGTTTGAAAAGGCAAGACCTCACTGATCCTCTGAGCAGGGTATCTTGTCCTTATCATTTTAGCAGCAGCAGAAATTTTGCAAAGAGCATGATGGACCAGAATTCTAGTGTTGGCAGGTGTATTTCTAGGGCACAAAGAGGAAAACTGGGCAAAGCAGTGGAAAGATGGATAATGAGGGGAAGTATTTTAACAGACACACTATTAAGTTATTTAGCAAAGGGCAGTGGTGAATATGCTAGACATTGCAGGCAAAGATCTTTTAGGCATGAAGCAAAGTAGGAAAAAAGGTGAAATTGATTTCAGATTTGAAATCCTTAAATGAGATTAGAAAAGCAAATAATTTTCTCTTTCGTGGATAGATATTCTTGTGAATCTATAGGAGCTGTGTGAAAAAGAAAATGGGTAAACTTGGGCCCTAGGTCCATTAARCAACTCAGGATTTATACAGAGTTTTATAGACAAAGAATCCAAGTATACCCAGGATGCATCTGATTTCCTGTGTCACTGTGAAATATATCTCAGCAAGCTCACTGCAACCAGCATTGAATGTGAGATGTTAAGAATCTTTACAGCAGATGACTGCTTGTCTGGGATTTTCAAGTGCTTGGAAACTCAATAGATTCAGAAACTGTGAGCAAATGACCTAATTCCTTTTGACTCCACAGGAAGTCAGCAGCAAAATGTGTAAAGGGGAGGTAAATGACTCACAGAAGTGAAAATCTATGGGCAGGAGTGTCAGAGTTGGCAGTCATGGGTTTTCYTCAAAAAACCCAAACCCACCAAAGGAAAGTTCATGAAGGCTGCTCCTGGCCTGTGTCTATTGTGGCTGTGGCAATGGAAGTAAATAAGAAAGCAAACTCCTAACCTCAAGTATCTGAATCTCTCTCAGCAACACTACTATTTTGACCTCAAAAATTAATCTAATGACGAACCACACAAAAAAATATTGGCCAGACCATTCAGTCATGGCTCTCTTCAGGGACAGTAATGTTAAGAACTGCTTCTCTAGTTACTCAAAGCTGAGCTTCTCTTCCTTCAGGCAGGTCATATTTTTTCCTCACTTCACTGCTGATCTGGTTAGCCCTTAGTGCTCTGTGTATGCTGTCCACACACTGCATTTACCTCCAGAGAAGGGAGTGTGTGCAGTGAGAAAGTACAGGATTCTTCTGAGATGGAGGAATTATCCAATTGCTTTGTCCCTTGAGGAGCTGTAGACAGTGGAAAGAGAAAGAAGACAGCTGGTATTGGACTTTAAAAAAAAAAACGAAAACCTTGCAACTCATTCTGAGCTTGAAAATCTTAGTACTTCTCTCCTGATGGGAGACACCCAGAAGGAGAACCCAGAGAAGTCTGACTCCATGAGTAGGGGTAATTGCAGGTGAACAGAACATGTCTGGACAAGGCATCAGAGGGAGGCAGGAAGGCCAAGAGCAGAGTGGTGCTCTGCAAAACACCCTTTGACGAAATGTGAAGAGCACACCTGGCTGTATGGATGAATCTGAATGGCTCTGGTTGAGACTTCAGCTTGAGTCAACTGACTCCTCATGAATGCTCTAATCAACAGATTATAATAAAACAGCTGTCTAAATCCTCACATAATTAGGAAAAAATTCAAGGCTGTCTTGTCCAGAAAAAGCCTAAACATCCTGCTCTAAGAGGCGGTTCCAAGTTCTGCATTTTCAATTCAGACCTGCRTCTCCAACACTGAGAAGTGACAATGGTTAGCCAGGTCATGCTGCTTTCTCCCTGGCTAAATATGAGTTCTGGCATGATAAATTGGATTGACTTTTGGTGGGTTCATGCTTAAATCTGAGGATGCCTTGTGCTTCATTCTGCCAAACTCTCCTCTTCCATTAAGAGCAGGGCATAAACCTACCAAGGAAACCACTCTGACAGACATACMCAAAGTATTCCTAGTGTTAAATTATTATGGTGGTTGTCTTATTGTGCCTTTGGCATTTTTATGTTGGATACACCATGCAGGCAGGAGATTATGTCCTATCCCCACTCAGTCAGRTGGAGAATTTTGTTGCAGCATGCCTGCCTGGTCTATGGCCTGAGGTTTCCTTTAATGCCAGGGAGATTACTACAAGGAGAGAACAGGATGAGGAAGAGCAGAGCTTGCTCCTATCCCTATTTGGAATTGGGGTCTGGCAAAGGCATGCACCTGGGCACAGGAGCCTGGGAACACCTCTGGGCTCAATGGGACAGGCACTTTGTGTCAGGAAGGGCTGCAGTGAGCAAGGCAGCTCCTGCCATGTAACTTCACTTCTTCCTTAATGGTGAGTGTTTGGCTTTGAAGCTCTAGTCTCCCCTGATCAGTTTACTCTATAAATTAATGTGTTAATTGTACACACAGTGTTGTCTATTAGGGAGGTGTGTGTTTGATAGCCTCCAGCTGGGAGTTTGCAGAGATCCTGTTGTAGAAATCATTACAAGGCGCAGTTTTCACAACCTTTCTAATGTACTCTTAAAAGTAACAGTAACAGGGGCTTTAATGTATGCAGTTGGAGAATAGCTCATTCAGCAGCTCCAGCATTAACTTTATGTTAGATCGGATTGCATGATGCTAAATTAGCCATGCAACACATATCATCCCACTAACTTCATGAGAGCTTCTCTTTTTCTTAAAAAAAAATAAAATCAAGAAACCAACCATTTTTAAAGCTTGTACTTCAGAAATTCTTTTGTAACAGGTTCCATCTGTTCTTAATTTCTTTCCTAAATAGGCAGGCTAGAAAGCAAGCCCTTTACTCACATCACCTCCTTGTACAAGTCACGGCTCACAAAAGTGTGCAGGCACTCTGATCCTGAGATAGAGGCAAGTGCATGTTATATATTTACAACAAATCTCTTTGACCTCTCAAATGCAGTAGCACTACTGTTAGTATACCAAACTGTGTATCACATAGGCAGAGACACAATATTATCTTTTGTTTGCTATTTTTTTGTATTTTAATGCTTTAGGTTTTTAATTTGTCATCCTTCTCTCTTTGGATATTCATTCTTAAACCGATAAAAATAAGTAAATACAGGTTTGTTTCTTTTAATGATAGGAATTGAAGTCCAGGGGATTATTTGGAATAGAAGTCTACTGTCATAAACTACAGTCTCACAGTCTGTCAAATGAATGTTACTGAGGTGCTCCAAAGTGTCCAGACATTAGTACTTTGAGAGTGTCTGCACAGAAATTCCCACCCACCACCAAAGTACGCAACCTGAACAACAGATAATGAATTGTCCCCACTAAAAGCAGATGTAGGGGACAACAAGCAGCATTCAATGCATTGTTAAAAAACACCTGCATATTCAGCTGGACCTGTGTTCCAGTGGTTGTGGCTAGAAGAAATTTGTCAGGAAAGTAGAAAAAAACCCTATTTTTCTTTCCCTTTTTACATTAATTTTCTCTCTCCAAATCTGGAAGGGCTGGAGGTGGAGGGTGAGACCAGAGAGGAAGCAAAGCACTGGAAGGTGAGAAAATAATGCAGTGGAAGTTAAAGCAGCTTGACCCAAGGAGACACTGACCTATGTAATGTAAATGGGAAAACTTTAAGAAAGAAATGGTTTGCAGACAAATAATTGGAAGAAGGTTGACCTTGATACTGAAAGGGGAGGGGAGGAGAGGGGGAGAGAGAGAAAAAGCAGAAGAGAGAAACGAAGATCTGTATAAAGTAAATCAAAAATACTTCAGTATGAGCATTTACAGACCAGTTGGAGCCCAGAGACCCTACTTCTGTTGTCTAGCCCCAGAAAGTTTCAACATGCAATTTTCCCAAGTAATCTAAAGTGCTGCTTGTTTCAAGAAAAGAGCCCCCACCTCTGCAAGGCTCTGCAATTTGCTATTTAAATTGTAGAGAGAAATTTCATGTGGTAGGTCACAAGTATGCTGCCCTACTTCACCAATCCTTTCCAACAGGCAGCCTGCTTAATGCATGCTGCTATCTGGCTTTTCCTGAATTTACTGGGGGCCTTCACTGATGTAGTAATACAGTAGGTTCTAAAATGCTTGAAAAATAAGACGAAGATTAAGATTAAACAAAACATTTTTCTTGGTGATAAATTTAAGCAAATTGAATCTAATTGCTCAATTTTATTCCAAGACAGAGTCTGTGCTGACCTTAGACTCAAGTATTCTTCCTGCCTTTTGCAAGCCTGAATACATGACATCATTTGGACAATTTGCACATATTTATACAATTTGTCATCATTCTGTCTTTACAGTCTGGAGAGTTACAGGATTTGCCTCTAGGCTTACTTTTCTCCCTGCACAAAATGCTTTATGAGAATCATATGCTTGCAATACTATTTTTAAAAACTGAAAAATTTAAGTAAACATTGGGAACCTACTTCATATTTAAAGCTGATATGAAGAAAATAAATTGTGAACAGAGTAACAGGGGCTGGAAAATTCTAAACCCAAGCACGTACTGGAGGCACAAGTGTTTTTTTTTCCTTAGGCTACCTTTGACATGGGTATGTATGAACAGCATGGGCAAGGATAGTATTTCAGAGATGGGGGTGGCATTAAATGAATTTTTTTTGTTTTTACCAAATGTAATTAACTTCTGTACCTTATTATCATATCATTCAGTTGCATGGATTATCAGGAAGATTAGGAAAGTGGTTGCTTGGCACACACTCCAAACTTAGATTCTTTCGAGATGAAGGAAGGGGAAAAGCACAGTGGAGAAGAGAATCAGGAGTTTGCAAWTTAAATGTTTATAGTTAAATACTATAGTTAAATACTGTAGTTGGAGCATGAGAAAAATTGACTGAATTTTTCAAGTGTGTACATAAATCAAGGAATAATTCAAATGAAAATTAGCATTAATTTCTGGGAATTAAAGCCCTTAAATTGTGAGTTTTCACCGAATCATAGTATATCCTGAGTTGAAATGGATCCTAAAGGATCACCAAGTCCCACTCCAAGCCCTGTACAGGACCATGCCCAAGAATCACACCATGTGTCCAAACACATGCAGGTTTGAACTCTGTCAGGCTGGTGCTGTGACCACCGCTCTAGGGAGCTGTTCCAGGTGTTCTAGGGTGCCCAAACACCCTAAATGTGAGGAACATTTTCCTAATAACCAACCTACACCTCCCCTGACACAGCTTCAGGCCATTCCCTTGGGTCCTCTCACTGGTCACCAGAGAGAAGAGATCAGTGCCGCTCTCCTTGCCCTCACAAGAAACTTGTAGATGCCGTAAAATCTCCCCTCATTCTTTTCTTCTTAGGTCTGCCACATTCAGCTCCTAGATTTCAAATTGGAAACCTTCTTCTTGTTCGTGGTAGTTGCTATTCCCAAAGCAGTCTTCACGAGAGAATGACAGAATACGTTCTTGAAAGGGCTGAGATGCTCTTTTCCTAAAACAGTGGTATCTGTGAACTTTATTTACGTGTAGACTATGTCTATGTTTGGCTTCTTATCTGGGGAAGATTTGAAAAGGTACCAATATTCCCTTATTTCTGCTTATTTACTCCTGCATCCCAAAATAAAGATCAGAGGTGATCTATATAGCAGATTGGCCGAGTCACTACTTGAGAATGGTAGTAAATATGAGGTTGACAGAACTRATTTGCAGTACTGTATTTTTTTAGTTCCTCAATCCTATAAAAGGATCTGGTACAATTTTTTTCCCCCCAAAAGGTAAGGAAAAAAAAGTGAATTTAAAAGAAGACAAAACTCTAATTTCCCTAAAGTCATATTTTTTACAGTTTGAATCAGCATTTTCTTTTGAATTTTGCTTCATCATTTTCAAATAGTTATAGTTAATGCACAAATAAAAAAGAAACTTCATCTCAGGTTGAATGAAATTTTTTGTTCAAATAATAATGCTCTTTTGGCATTATGGGTTGACCATCAAATCAAGAAAATCTGTAGTGTGTGCAGCTAGTAAGACCTTTCTTCCACAGTAAGAAACTGGCTTGGTCATTGATTTCAGCTAGCATAAAATGAAGTCCTAATCGATTCACACCAACAGCTTTTAACTTTCAGAAGGGGTTCACATTTGAACAATAGACTGAAAGTGAGAGATCCATAAACCTGGTAAACAGCACTTTATTGCTCTTGTAACTCAGTAGATGTGCATTGAGCTGTATAGATGAAAGCAAACCTTCTAAGTTATTATGGACAAATAGAGAGGAGAAAAACAGCAGACTCAGAAAGGTGAGGATGGATGAGGATGGTAACCATCATTTGAAGTATATTTCCAGTGGGTAATTGGAAGCAGGGGTCAGACATTCTGGCTTCTTGAAACAATCACTTTTTTAGGGGAGTTAGAGGAATAAAGATGGAAGRTCTTAGTGAAAGCAGAAGGGGATGAAATCAGAAAGATAAACACAGAWCCTTGCTTTGGGAGAGTGCACTTTGGGCCTAGTGATAGATGAAGGGAAAGAGGTATGGTAGGTGTATAAAGCATCAGGACATGGCAGTTTAGGCTGAAGAACTTATTTCTTAACTTGTACGTGAAAACAAACCTGAAGAGATACTTTAAAAGCTCCTTGGGACTGAAGCCACACCACAATTTTGCAGACTCAGTTAATTAAAACCAGCAAAACAAAACACAGCTATTAATTAATTAAATGGTCCTGTGGGGTAACAAGCTGCTACTGCAGCTTGTGCAGACCCTGTGCCACTTGCTATTTGTGACAGCAGATCCTGCAGGCAGCGATGAGGCAAGGCTTTTGCTAATGCTTACCTTTATTCACCGCCACTAAATCTTTGCACAATCAGGGTCTAAGCATCTGTCAATAAGTCCTGACCACCCAGGCACATTGACTTATAATCTGATTTCTATTCAGCATGCACACAGGTTATCAATGCACATATTTGGTGCCCTTCATTAGTTTAGTGTGCTATCTTTAGAGAAAAGTCAATGGCCTGCCCATCTCAATGGATACCCTAGAATAAATTTGTGAACTAACTACAAAAGAGTACATAAAACCAGATGAGGCATGACAGAATTAAAGTCTTTGAGTCAGAGGCTCAGCTGTGGCAAGCAGCCAGCTGTGCCACTGCCAGTTAGGCCATGCGTATTACCATTACAATTATATCGAAGGGAAATGACTTCATGCACAGGGTATGGCTTGAATATTAAAAATTCCTTGAGCGAAATGAAAGGCGCATTACGGTATGATAGAAAAAGAGTGCAAACATGTTTCATTTTATTTCAACACTACGCTCCAGCAGATGCACTGGTAAGCAAAGGAAATTGCTAGGTCTCAGTTTCATGTTCCAGGGCTTTACTGATTGGAGGACAGATTTACAGCACATGTAAGAAACAATTAGAATAGGGACTCCACCAACAACAAAGCGAGGGAATAAATTCCGATAATGAGACGGGAAAAGTACAAGGTAGAAATGATCTATGTGCTTGCATTCGAGGTATAAAATGTCAAAAAGCCCTGTGTCAGCAYGGATTGCACTAGGCAACAGATGGTGTACAGATTATGCTCTCTCTCCTCCTCTTTCTCCCTGCATCTCTTTCTTTTATAGGTTTCTTTCCAAAAAAACTACAGATTTCCCCCAAACACTTTGCTATTTATTGGCTGTCAACTGAATAACCATAAATGTTTGGTTGAGAGATTGTTGGGAAAGAAAGAAGGGAGGGAACAGACAGGACAAAATTCAAAGTTTTCCCAGTTACATGGCGCAGACAGGAGATCCACTCCTTTCATCCCTAATAGTTGCATTTGGTTAAATTGTTTAGGTTGAAATTTTTTTTTTTCTTCCCCATTCTGGAGACAGTAACTAAGTGTCATGCAAAAAAAAAAGAGAGGTGCCTGCACACTAAAGACTGAAGCCATGTCTGATTATCACAGCAATGAAATGGAGCTCAAAGAAACTTGTTGCTTCATTTTAGCATCTATTTACATTGCATAGGCAGAGTTCCAGAATCATGAAAAGGTCTCATTTTGTGAGAAAAACTCATGAGACATGGAGGGATCTGATATTTGTTGCATACTTTCACCTTGGTAAATGATAAACCACAACAGTTGGTGGCTATAAACCAACCAACACTGCAGAAAGCCTTATGAGTAGGGACTGTTTTATCTGTTTCCCCAATGCAGCCACTTTGTGTGTGAAACTGTGATACAGCAGTTTAGGGAAAATCGAAACAATAATATGGGAATGCCAGTCACATTAGGCATTTTATACTCAGAAGCATGAGAAACTTCAGATTTTACAGTTGTTGCTGCATTTCTACTGTTGTTCCCATTCTTCTGTTTTTAATTGTCACTTTCACAGGGATTAAATACTCTGGAAGAACAAGATGAAAATAGTCCTCTGGATGACATTTTTCTATTTTTCCACTTCAAAATTTAAAATTTTTTAGATGCCACTTATTCAGAATACAACTAAACCAATTGCTACATTTTCTGTCTTTTTAAACTGCTAGTCTTTGGACAACCTAAGTGGCCAACATTTATTTTAAAGTTCAAAGCTTCACCCTTTTTTGGGATACTGTGCCTTGCACTTCCCCATCCAATGCAATCCATTTAAAGCAGACTGGTTTTCTAAATTGCTTGATCACAAAAATACTAGAGATGCAGATTAACCAAAGAAGCAAGGGAGGTTTTTAACCAGAAGTTGTGACCCCTTCATAGCCCATTAACACCTAACGAGGAGGCCCACACTGCTCTGTTTTGTGGCACAGCTGCAGCTGTGTGTTAGCCTTCCCCATCACATCCTGCCCCTGGGTCCTGCCCATGCTCCTRCTGCCAAGTCCCACTGTCCCCATCTGACAGTAAAAGGTTATGATTAGAGGTATTATGTGACAAGGGATGCTGTAAGGGCAGTGGCTTCTGAGATACTGTTCGTGATAGCTACTTTACCATCAAGCAAGGAAATGTGCCCAGAGGCAAAAAACCCCACAGCTGAGCTCTGAGGTTAGGGTGGTTACAGAAGTATCTTCAATCAGAAAGGATAGTTTCAGTGTCAGGCTCAGGGTAAGCAGAGTGAGTATCAAAATCCAATAGAAAGGAAAATATGAGTTGTCTAGCCTTGTGTATTACACATAGTGGACCAGATTATCTAGAAGCTTTCCAAACCTGTCTAGCATGGATGGCTGTGCACGTGTTTCTCAGTCTGTGCATCATGTAGGTATGTGCTTTCAGTGTGCAGATACAACCCACCTCCTTTAATTTACCTGTAGAGCAGGGTGACAACTGTCACATGTTGACTCTGACTGAAAACCTGCTGAGTGCTATGGATCATGTATGGATCATCACTCTCCCTCACATCTACAGCAGCTCAGAGAACCCCTCCACTCCTCATTGCGGGATTTCCTGAATGCCCACTTCAGAGGGAACCTGCCTTCTTACTCCAAGAGAGGAAGATGCAGCAGTTTTAACCTACCTTTACCTTGTGGGGATTACATGGAGGTCATGTCCTCACAGAAGCAGGAGGTTATGTGCCATCTCCAGGGTGTCTCAGAAGGATCAAAGGAGTAGCAGCTCTTCTCCCACACTCTCCAATCACACAGGGCTTTTACACTCAAGAGATTTTAAAGAGGCTGGCATTTCATAGTGGGAAAGGGAAACATTTAAATAATTTTTCTTCCAGAAATATGTGTATTAGAATGCACACCAATACTCAGATTTACACAGATGTCAGTTGTGACCATACTCAGACAGAAGCAGTATTTCCTAAGGCACCAGGAAATGATGAAAAAACCCCTATCATAAAAATGCCTGTGCTGTTATTGAAATGAGGAATTCTGATGAGATGGAAAGAAGACTARGCAGTCATAAGAACATCTACAAGTGGCTGACGAAAAGAATCCTAGTGAGAAATAATATTAAAGACTGAAGACTGAGACTAATGAAGATCTCATTACAAAACATGAGCAAAGAGTTTTCTAAATACACAAAGATTGTCCACATTGCACAACTTAGAGAGACATTTAGCTCCTCATCATACTGTTGGGAGTTAAAAGTTCCATATTTTCAAGTGGTAAAAGTGGCTACAGCTTCACAGTCTGCAGCCAGAGGCTCCAGAGCACATGAGGTTGTTATTTCTTTCCACTTCTCCCATCTCAGGATCCTGAATTAATTTCTAGAACTTAATTAAAACTTCAGAATACCTCTGTAGTATAGATATTCTAATCACTTCCCYATTATACAGATTGTGAACAGAAAAAGAATGAGATTTTTAAAAATCCTTAGCATTAAGCTAATTGATTCCTTTGAAGTCTCTAGGAATATTACAAAGAACATGAAAGCCAACTGAGTTAAGCCAGCTCTAAGTGTCAGATTTTCAGAGTTCTCATTAGAAATGCTTAAAAAAATTAAAWTTCCCTTTGCTTAGGAAACTCTGAAGTTCATTTTTATATCAAATCAAAACACAGATTCAAAATTTCTCCTAGAAATTTCCCCTAAAAAATTTTCTCCTAAAATTTCAGTTTGTAAGCTCCAGCATATTCATTCTTCAGATTGTTAAATATTGTAACATAATTATGCTTGTTGTCCAGCTTTTTATATTATTGAATATGTAATAAAGTTTCAAAATGAAATATAAGAAAACAGTAGAGTTATACTTTTCCCTTTGTTTGTATGTAATAACATCTACTTTAATGAGATAAGTTCAATCCAATTTAGTTTGACTTTCAATTGTAGGAAATGTCATGCACTTTGCCACATCTCTGTGAAATGCTTTGAATCTGAGGAAAAAATGCCTTTGCAGACGGAAAACCATTTCACCCAAAGTGTTTAATCATTTCTAGCACTTAGTTCCTAAAACATGAAAATTAGTTGCCTTGCAGAATCTTGATAAGTACCTGGACTGGTGAGATATGTGTCATGCAATGAACTGTATGCTTGTTTATATTTTCAGATTTCTGAAGAACTTTATGAAATATGTCCCTCATGTGCTTTAAAATCCCACCCAGGCCCACCTTACTTCAGGCCACTGAATAGTGGTGGTGCCAATGAAATATGATGCAAAAATCTTAACCACAACGGCAAGTGTAGCTGTCCTTCYTTTTACAATTAGAACAAGGGGATTATATGAGATTTGTGTAGAAGGCAGACAAAAACTAGATTAAAAAGAGAACCGGACACATTACTTCCATCCTGGTTTCATACTCTTTCAGCTGACAGTGGAAAGAGAGGTATATTGTTCCTGTGGAGCCAGCAGTCTGTACAGGTAGCAGTTCTCCTGCTGCTTTTTGTTTTATGACAGGACTGTTCCATTTCATTTGCACATGACCTAGATGGTCATGCCAGGAGCTCTTGAACTAGAACCTGTGACTGATATTGCTTTCTTCTTTTTTTTCAGGGTTMAATCTTGTGAACTTCTCTCCTTTCACTGCCTCCATTTCTCTAAMAATAAAGTATACACTTGTAGAGAAATTAATGAATACCAATTAACATACAGTGCAGATGAAACCCTTAGTATTTAGTAGTAGATTGCCTAGTTTTACTGCTTGGATCACTTTCTAACTTTAATATCAGTTTACTTTAGAATCCCCATGAGAATCCCTTTTTTTTCAGTTCCCAATATACATATTCATGATCAATTATTTGGTATTTTCAAGCCTAYGATATGTTCAAGGCCTCTTTAAAGGGAAATAGATAGATGTTATTCTTTTACCCATTGATCTTTGGAGCAATGGAAGTGAAATGATGAAGGTAGTCCAGTTAGAGACAAAAAATACAGGTGCATGAGCATGTATATAGGTATCTGTATAAATGCACATGCATTTATTATGAAAGGTTGTATTAGAATTGCTGTTTACATAGATACAATTATATGCTCMAAGGAAAACTCACACCAAGGTGAATATTCTTGCTCTAAGACAGAGCTGTTTCAGAGTGCCTTGTATCAATAAGTACAGGATAACCATCAGCTCCCAGATTTAAACCCGTTTATCTGAAAAATATCTCAACATACAATCTTTCTATTCYAAGAAATAGGCAAAATCAAAAGCAAGTTTTCAACTCAAAATGACAAACAACCCAGCTAAAACTGTGTCAAGCTGTGAAAAAGTTAATGAAAAAAMCTGTGATCTGCATCATTAGTTTTTGTGAGGAACTCTCTTTTTTAATAGTTTGCACACTTAAAAACTGATCAAATGTAAATGCAGCAGTGGGTTGGGAGCTGCTTTGAGGAAACTGCAAATGTAACTGACAATTTTGATTCTAGCATGAACTTGGTATGCACTATGGATTCAAATTATATTTTTGTGCCATTACACTGCTTCATTGGGTTTTTTTCTCTGTGTTTCATTTTTTCTTAGATATAGAAAATCAACAAAAAACTTGAGATATATAAATAATGGGATATGCTGGAAAGAAGCCACTGACATTAGTTTAGTTAGGAAAAAAAATGTGGTAAAAAATAATCCACACCTCTCAGCTTATTTGGGTTAACTTCTTTTGGTTGTGAAAGAATGACTGTTGTCCTTGGTCATTAAAGACAGAGGTTAGTTTCGGAAGGAAGGATTGGGAATTGTATGAAACAGACCTAGATGAATGAATAACATGAACACATAACCCATTTCATTAGGCAACAACCCAAAATTAGGACTTTGAAAAATTACTTCAAGAAGGTCTATGCAAAAATATGTAGCAACAGGGTGAAAGACTGGTTCTAGGTCTTGAGGAATGCTGAGGATATGGCCTAAATCAACATGAGTAGGGATGATGTACGTGTGTGATTAGGTGATAGGGCTCAACCATTTGGTATGTTAAGTTCCTCTGTCTTCTCCCCCAAAATTCTGTAAAAATTCAATTTTGTTCTGATTCGGGTAATGCCTGTTCTGCAAACACATCCTGACTTTTATTTGCTTCCCACTTTCTCACCAAACTCTTCGGCCTCCAACTCTGCAAAATCTGCAGCTGTGGATGAATTTTATCTCTGGGCTGCAGGTAACTCCTCACAGAGAGCAGGAGCAGAGGCCGTACAGGTTGCACCACCCTGAAAAATGGGGCATGTCTGCACCAGAGTGCACAGAAATGCTTGTCATGCCATGTGGTGCTAACAGGATTCCATGGAAGCCCTTCATTGTCTCTGTTTTCCTGACAGAACATCTGCATCTGTGAAAGTAATTTCTTCCACTGCCAACACTCCTGCAAAATGTATTTTCCCACATGACTACCAAAAAATCATACAAACAAATAAAAAAAAAATATAAAAACCCCTCCAAAACCAAAACAAACACCACCCCAAAAAAACCCCAACCATCCAACTCAGAAAAATCCCACCAAAACAAAACCCAAAAACCGAAAAGAAGAAGGAAATATTTTTAAAAGACATTTTTTTCACAATTGTCACTAAGAAAATTAATACGCTTATCTGAACATCGTGTCTGGAAAGGGAGTTTTCTTCTATAAATTCCATTCTACTGTTCACAGCATCAGTGCTTCAATGAGTTTATTACAACACTAGTAATATATTAATAATTTCAGGATTCAGTACAAAAAATGCTACAAAAGGTGGTCTATTATGTAACTTGTTTTTAAAATTTCCTYCTTTTTTCATGAAAGAATTTATCCAACAGTGCTAGTTAACAATGCCACTTTTTAAGTCTCTGCAGTTTGTTTCTTCTCTGAGACACAGATAAAACAAAAAGTGCTGTTTATTTTTTATTGAAGTAGTAGTAAATAACACCTCTATTACAAAGGCACATGTCAGCCAATGTGTGATTGTCAGGSTGTAGTCTCTCTTGCTGAATCTGTGGTGCTGCTGACAGTGTTGCAGCCTCTCCTTCAACTTAAAAAGCCTGACTTTAAAAATATTTTACTGAAGGCACAAATCCCCAGTTTTGCTGTCCTAGTTTGTACAACTCATGAAGTAAGCCTGAATTTAAATCATTAGCAATCTACACTTTTTACAGTGGATATTATCTAATGCTGATACCAGAATTACTTCCTTTGAGTTTCTCACAGGAGATTCATTCAACCTGATGCAGCCAGGTATGGGAGAGCTGTGTGTTCCCCTGGCAGAGTTTTCACTGACACCTCTACTGCTGAGCTCACTGCCCACCAGGTCCAGATAAGCTAAGAACAGGGCACTCAAGGAGGTGGAAACCTGACCATTAATCAGGACACGAGGATTCAGCAAGGGATGCTTGCTCCCCTATGTTGACTCCCCACTACTGCTCTGAAGAGTTATTAAAAGTTCTCTGTAATGCTCCATGGGAACCAGTAAAAATGCCCATGTAAATATGAAAAAACMTGAGTTTTTTTCTCTTTTGGCATCCCCCTTTACCTGATCTTACCAAGAGCTATGTTTCTGAGAATGTTAAGTCAGCTAGACACTCCATGGCCAATGGCTGCTGTGTCAGTATGTCCACAAAGGGATACCACAAGAGCTAAACTTTCTCAAAACACTTARATGACAATGATTATATGAAGCCTTGAACACTCTTTTTTGTGATTCAGTGAGAAGTTCCASGTTCCCTTTCAAGGATGCCTTGTTTTTTAAATGGCAGAGTCCTTTAAAATAGAATAGAACAGGTWTTTCAACACTCCAAAGAGAAAAAAAGGCCTGAAATAATCTAATTCAGCTCTACAGACATTAATGCTATYTGTAGACTCTTCGAAGTTTTGTTTGTTTGAAGGACTAGATGACAAAAGACATTAGAATGCAGGTGAAATTCCACTAAGGGAAAATTATTTCTGGAAAAAAACCTCCTACATTTGTTTGCACACGCACATACACAGATGGGGTATAGCATTATGCCATATGGAAGATAACCTAAAATATTAAAATACATTAATTCTCTTGCCCTGAAGGCCTGCTGGCTGATTACAGACAACTCACTGGGGGTTTACACTCCAGTAAATTCACTTAGTTTCATAACACAGGTATTTTCTGGTGCTGTGATACGCTGTAGGACAATGAGCCTATTGATCTGCTGTTATTAGATGTGTTAAGGCTCTGAAACATATTTAAGAAATAAAGTAATTGAATTCTAAAATTTTTCAAGAAGTTAAATGTTATAAAGCTGCAAGTGCGCAGTAGAAAGTTTGGCAAAATATTGTCTTTATTTCTCAAGCAGTTTCAGATGGTTCTTTTTGTTCTGAACCTCCCTGCAGACCAGAGTGCTTCTTTCTACATCTTTTTTTTTGCACCCATATGCTTATGTACTGCAGCATTACAGCATCCATGACAGCAAAAGGTGATGTTCAGCCTTTTCCAACCCTTCTATCTGCCTCCTACCTGTGACTGTAACTTAGATTTGTTGAACTGGTACTTAATAGTGGCCAGAGGAGGCTGTAAATCCCACTCTGGTGGTGTTCCTCTACTGGAACTGAAGCAAGTGCATGATTTTTGGGTCCCTTGAGGTATATCAGCCTCAATGAAGATAAGATAGCCGAGTCCTTTCTGCTGTAAGGAGGTACCATTCACAGGAGAACAATAAATCAGCAAAAATCATCAGCATTTTTAGTGAGCAAATATGAAAAAAATAAAACAAAATGTTATGAACAGAAACACTATGTTGGATGAAGTTACTGGTGGTGGATTGCCTAGCTAGCTGCTTCTRAACATAAACACACTAGTGAATGAAACTTCAGCTGCCCTGGTGCCTGTATACACTGCTAAAACAGGCCAAAGGGGAACTTTAGTCACATAAAGCAACCTCCCTACAGATACAGTTGGCCAGATCTCCAWGAACTTCTGTAAATCACTTTAATCTGACCAAGTGTCTTGTAGGTATCATGGTTCAGCCTAAGGAAACCTCTAAATGAACCACAGAAGTCTCACTTCAGGCCTGTGTTTTATGTTCTTACAAAATACGAATTTGTATTTGTAAAACTGTGAGAGAATTTGTATTTGTAAACAGTGAGAGAATCTATTCTTCATACACCACCTTTCGGAAGGCAGCCAAGAAGCCCTCTCTTGTTGTTAGCCTTTGCTATTTCAGCAAATTGATTTTTYTTCCATGCACTTTTTCATTTCTTGACTGTTTGGGCTCAACCCAATTTCTTTTGAAGTCAGTGGARGGATCTAATGTCAGTGGGAGCTACCTGAAGTCACTGAGGCTAATTTCYCCTTTGGAAAACAAAAACCCCAAAAACAAACAACAAAATACAAACACCAAAGAGAAATTCTGTTTTCAATGTCACAGTGCATATCAACTCTTGATAGATTTATCCTGAAGAAGACTTAAAATGTAATTAGATGTTGATCACTGATCATTTCTAATCTCTTCCTTAGCTTTTCCAAATATTCACCAGAGGTAGCCTGGCCTTGAAGTTTGTTTTCATGTGGAAAAGGGTCATCCATGCTTGCCAGAAATTCAGAAGATGACATCAAGAGCACGGTTCCACTCATCTAACTGCTTTTCTTCCACTATCAACTAATCCAGCACATGAATCACTGCTGTTTAAGATGGTATTCAGCATGGTGTAATATGTACCCTGGTACAATTATTTTTGATCAGATTATTCCTTTTATTCAAGCTTTTTTCTTCCTTGTGAGTGACTATCAACTACTTGCATTAGCTAATCCACAGAAGACTGCCAAGAAATGTCATGGTATTTGTCATCACTGCATTTMCATGAGACACTTCTTCCTGGATCTCAATTTCTCCATTTGCAAAAGCAGAAATAGGTGATCAGTGCTTGTTTCTTGGGTAGCAGCCTAAAAATCTTCAGATATAACATTTCCTAACTACCCATATATCATCATTAGTTACTACTTTATTAATTTCCATATTTCCCACATGACCTTGTCTTGGTAACCATCTCATTTCTAATGACTGAACTTTGTACATCTGTTCTTACTAAGAAGTACCACTGGCTGTTCACTGCAATGGCATTAAAACACACAACCAGCCCAAAGAGTATGCAAGTCCCTATTTCACAAATCAGATATCCACTAATATCTACTGTAAGGTAYGATATCCTACCCAAATTTTAAAGCACTGGATTTTCTTAAAAAAAATATTACAGTCACATCATACACTTTCATGAAAACTTCTCTCTTTTAGATAACAAGGCACACTGTTAGCATTCAGCTGAAGCAGTATATTAAAAAAGAATCCCCAAAACCCCTAAACAKACTAAGATGTTAGAAGAAGAGGGTCTTAATTTTTTTTTTTTGTGTAAAAACTTTTCTAGCCTCTCAAGTATGGCATTTTTGATTTCATGAGAAATATTTTTCTGATTGTAATGTCAATTATACTATGGCTGTAAATCTGCAGCAGTAACTCTTTAAGTTAGACTGGTGAACTCTTTCCTGTGGTAGAGAAAAAGTAGGCAGGAAAAAAGAAAAAAAGGRAGTTTTGCATTTTATCCTGAAAACAGTTAATCTTCCTCTGTAAAACCATAAAATTTCTCCTATAAATCAAACACATTGATTTCTTTTTAAAGAAAATCCCTTGAAGTAAAGGCTTTTTTTGAAAAAAGGCAAAAGTAGTTGTCCACTAAAATGTGTGGGAAAATACTTCAGCCAACTGTTGTTTTACAGATCTTAACCTTAAGGCCACATCAGCCTTGAAGTTCTGCTGTAGAGCTCAAATGTGTTTTGGAAAAATTGGATGAAAATCAATGCACCTCTGATGTAAAATGTTAGAAATCCTTTAAAAGAAAAAGACTTCTAAATCCTAAGGCATGAGAACATCTTAAATACATACATCCATCATCCTGTCCATTTAAGATAATTTAAGACTTTAAAATTAAAYGTGATTCCTTTGTGAGTGCCATGATTTTGGCRCTTTGGTGGAGAAAGAAAACTTCARAGTCTGTTGTGCAGTTGTGGTAACCCTTCTTACACTGAGTAGTACCTTTTCCTGAGCATTGTCCTACAGCCCCTTCTAGGTATAGCTGTAACATATGCTGGAGARCAGCATCCTAAATGATTAATATTCATCTTGAGACAAAAAGCAGACCCATTTTAAGTGGTCCTAAATTTTTTCATTGCATTCTGTAGCTGGGACAGGACATGCTATTGCATCTTTCAGGTATTCAATTCCACTCGCGCTTCTTCATTCCACCTTTCTAGATATGTTTTAAGTCCACAGTTTAAAGATATTATTCAGCCTCTTCCTACTCAAAACAACTGGACAAAAATCCTTTTGAAAGCTTCTACCTCTTCCCTTAATCACACTAGGCGTGGCTGGTGAGTGATGTAAGGCTTGCCTGTCCCTAGGGACCGAGCACTCAAAGCTCCTCCTGATTGCTTGGGGAACAAGAGAGCCAGAAGGGATCCTAAATCAAACCCTGTCTCTCTCTCACCAATGCACCAATTCCTGCAACAACTCCCTTTCATTAGCAATGTTTTCCTCAATTAAGATAGGTGTTGYCAAGTATTCTTCTTCCAGATCTCTTAATTTGTTATTTTTTACTGGTAGAATTCGTAATGCCATCTCAGAGTCCATGGCATCTTCTGGGACAATATATTGTCTGCTCCTCTGCTATGACATATCATCATAAAACGCAGGGCTATAAGAGCCTATAGTAATTTATGAGAGTACATTAGGGATCCATGTATAATTTATCAAATGGGCATTATGGAGGCAGRGCTATGCCTGACTGACAAAGGTTACCCTGCATGGGTGTCTCGTGTAACCAYACAGGGAAGAATCCAGTTGCTGATGTTAACTGAATTACAAAAAAGGTTTTACTYCACAAACTGGGCACTCCAAGAAGTGAAGTTGAGAAGCATGAAAGCAATCTCTGATCTTAGTGTCTTGACTCCAAATTGATACCCTCTACAAAATTCAGGTAGGGGCTTCAATACACATGAAACCTGGAWGAAGCTAAGTTTCTAAGGGAAGAGTGATATGAAGACCATTTGAACTTGAACCAGGATCTAGAGCAGATTTAGCAAAAAAAAAATCTGTGTGACACACTCAAAATTTATTCAAAACTGAAGTACRGAGCCTGTTGAAACTTTGATATTCCCATTTCCTAGGTACTGCTACACCTACAATAACAACTTAAACATGACTTCACACAGCTTTTGGGGCTGAGCACTCTTCTACTCAATTATGCTCCTGCTGAAATGAATATGAATTTACTCATYTTGGAGAAAATCTCAAATGCCATTGAGCTTGATCCAAAATAAAGGTTTGAATGTTATCCACACTGTATTTTTATTTTCTAGACAGAGAAGTCTGAATAGRGCGCTGAGCAAAGCCTCTGCAGCGTGGTGCAGTACACTTGGTAGACATGATTATCTATTTTTTTACACTTGGTAGATATGATTATCTATTTTTTCAGAACAAACAGGCTACACTCTGGGTTGAGCCAGCAATTTATTCACTGGCTGTGCTGCCATAGCCTTTCTTCTGGTTCTCCTGACCTGACCAGCAGTCAGTAAAATCAATTGATCACACAGCACTGTATGTCTAACTTTTTAWCCAGTCCTCAGAGAAAGAGAATTATTTACAGCCTGGAGTTACCAAGCATGGCTTCTAGCTCAAAGTTCAGTGGCTGCAGCTTTCAGGTTACTTTACTAAAATCTCTGATTTTGGTATTTTTCATAATAGCAGATGGAAGCAGATAAATTCCTTTTGAATTGGATATCACACAGTAAAAAACTGCTTGCTGCAACTCTGAACTAAATTTGTTCATTAATTCGGGACTGAAAAGATGCTAATATCCTTAGGAACCTGAATTTTGTGCATTAATATTATTTTCATGGCATCAAAATTATCTGTTTCCTCTGGGGAGGCAAATAACTCAGTGGGTGGGCTCTGGTCTGGRAGTTAGGGCATTTGAGTTTTCTTGCATTGTGAAACCAGTTGAGATATACTTTTAATKAGTCACAATTCTCAGAGTACAGTTYTGTTTCCTTTAAAACACGGGAATTTTTTTTCTCATAAAAATATCATTTCATCGTAAGCAAAAGCAAAACAAAAAGGGTTTGAAAGCTTGTATTTTACTTACCAATTTCCTTTTATTACATGTGGAGGAATCATCTTCCTTTCCTTGCTCCTCTTAACCTCCAAATTTTAGATGATGTCACCTTATTACTTCTCTTGGATAAATTCCACCAAATATTCTTCTACCTACAAGTACACAAATACACCATCATCTGGGCCTTTGTGATAACAKCATACTCATCTTCCAGTTCTCTCCCTGAGACAAGTCATTTCATCTCCACTGTCTTAAGAGATGACAAGACACACAAGTCTAAGATTGCAAACTCAGACACTCGAACTCATAATATGGAAATCCAGATTTGAAAGTGCCTTAGATGTGAAGAATGGGGGAAAAAAATCAAAATATTGGTTATAATTTTTTCTGCTGTTATTTTAGGTAGATTTTTGTGCCCAGCTTGAAAGAAAAGCAAGAAGGTCTGGAAACAAAACATGCCTCCAGAACTGAAATCCCGCTTCTTGCACATTTATACCAATGACACATCTGTTAAGATACATATCACAAAGAGTCCAGTCTCAGTTGAATACAAATAATTAATATGAATAATACATAGAAATTTCTCTATTTCTTTCATGTTTCCTCGGCTGTGTGGTCTACAAATAGAGAAAATGATCCTGGCCTAGTTCCAGCTGGCTTATGCAGTAACATAGGTAGTCATGTGAGTTCAGATTTATAATGTTCATTGGTGGCATATTCTCCAGAAATCAAAATATACTTTTGAAAGGAGTCTTGAGGCCCTTGTTGGGAAGCTTTTAAGAAGAAGTGAGTTTCTTAAAATAATTTAAATCAGTATACTGAAGATTAATAGCCTGGCATGAGGAGATAATAGTACCTTGGGATCTGTCTGCAGTACACTTTCATATTTTGTGTGAGATCTAGCTAAGAGATTACAAATTACATGCAAAAAACATCTGGCAGTTTTTTACTATTTAGAGGAGAAGAAAAAAAAAATGAAACCAAGGCTTGGATGCTGTTGCCTAGAAGTGTGTACACTTGTTTATTTTCAAAAGTTGGTTGAGGGCTTACAGGGAACAGCAGGGTAATGGAATATTCATGAAGCAAATGCCCTTCACTTAGCAGAGGGCAAAGGAAAGCAGATTGCTAAGCCCCTCCAAACTTCCTGCTCAAGAAGCTCACACTGCAGAATAATGAAACCTGTGTTTGCCACCCTGCAGCACAGCAGCGCTARCCTGGTACCACTCAGCTCGTTCACCTCGCTCTTCCTTTTTGACTCCTCTCCTATTTTCAGGCATGGATCCCTGATGCTGCTGCACAGTGCCCCTTTGACCACGGCTGCAGAACTGATCACAGCCTTGCAGGAACCCTCCTGCTTTTGGGGAYAGACTGAGAAGGTGAAAAGCACCACGGAGCTGCTGCAAGCGTGGTCCTCACCTGTCAGTRCCTGAGCAGGGGGTGGTGAGGGCCCATCGCTTGCTGGCCCAGAGATGGAAGCYGGTTTTCATGTTGTTTCATGGGTTTACTTTAGGAGCACTGCAACAACCAGAGAGGAAAGGCTGATCTCCATTATCACTGGACACAGACAGACTTCAGGACTCAACCAGTTGGTCCCCCACCGTACACAGCCACCGGTCATTTTCAGCCCCACAACCACAGAGCATTTCGAAGGCCAGAGAACTCCCTCAGCATGGCAGCACCCCAACAACTCCAGCACGGAGCACCGCGGCGCGGGCAGTGCCAACAACTCCCGCACCGGGACACCCGTGGCCGGCAGGGCTGGCCGTGGGGCTCACGAAGCMGCGGAGGGGCAGCCTCGGCGCGGCCCAGCCCCCGTGTCGCCGCGGGCACGTGGGGCGCCAGTGTCGCGGCCCGCCCGACAGATCGGTGTCAGCTGCCCCGCTCCCCGGGGGCGCGCACAACCGGCAGGCACGAAGCAGCAGGTGGCCCCCGCGGAGGCAATCAGGATCACATTCAACGCGAGAGCCGGCTCAATTTTCAGCCCCGTGTATGCCGAGGGGCCTGGAGCTGCCTTGTTAATGCTGCAGGGAACACGTGGGACACATTGACTGCATTAATTGTCCCCACTCATTCAGCGGTGGATGAATTATAATGTTACCACTCCAGGGTAAAGCAAACACCTATCATAACAATCATGTCATTAGTGTGCAGATGCCGGCTGCTCTGCTTAACCTTTTGTATCTTTTTTTTTTCTTTTTAATGGCATGCAATAAGAATATTTTTTATTGTTTTTCATATAATTGATTTTTAGGTTGCAAGTGTAAACCCTTGAAACAAGCTCGGCACGTTACTCAACAGCCAGGAATAAGCACACAGACTGGCAAAGCACAGATTAAAGTTGCTTTAGCAAAACAGCAAGGCTTTAAAAGTTTATGTTTTCAGTTTGGTTTATCCATTGCAGTGTGACTGACACATTCGTTATTCACATAGCGTGAGCTCCAGAAGGACTAATGGTCCTTAAAAAATGTAACAGCCTTAGAAATGCTTCTAATTTAACTACAGCTACTAGCAACCAAAGATTATATATGCACACCCAGACAAGTAAGACATTCTGGTTTGAAAATTCATATATCTGCAGAAAATCTTTTTGTTCACTGTTAGGCACATATGGAGACACACACAGTTATAGATGTACATACGTACATGGAAATTCCTTTTTATGTATGAAACTTTATATTAGTATGTATATTAATAGTCTACATGTAAAGTCCTATCTTGGCTTTGAGTTACTTTTACTCACACATGCAGCACAAAGCTTCTTGGAGTGTTGCAACATCATTATCATACAATAAATGATCCTGAGCTGGTGCCATCGTCTCATTTGTCTTTAATCAAGCTCTCTTCTGTGTTTAGTGGTATCCTTAAATGGCACTGCCAGGTGTGCTGGGTGCTTCCCTCTAGATGTTCCTAAAGCGCTCAAGGACTCTATCAGATGTTCCCTGAAATCCCTTGCCTTGGTGATTTGCAAGCAGAGAGCCCACTCCCAGCAACCCTTGTACATGGCATTAGCAGATGCTCATCTAAGCCTTCAGAAAGCAATACTGAGGGATTGTGAAAGGGGCTTGCASGGTTTGGCATTTGGTCCTGACTCTACACTGATGTCTGTTAAAACATAACATGKACCTTATGCTTGTGCAGACCCTGCTGGAGCCAGCAGCTTTGTGTCACTATGTATTGCAACACCATGGAGAAGTTAGCTGTTCATTCATCTTCCACACCTGAGCATCAGCATGCATTCTTTGTTAAGATGGAAAGGAGATGGTTCCCCATCTTCCATCTGTCCTCTCCTACCACTTCTTCATGCCCCCTTCATCAGTTAATCAGCTAAGATCCCCGACTTGTAGCCATTTGCCATTCAAATGCTTGATGTTAACCTGCTGCAAATAACTTCCAGAGGTTCAATGGAAATAACCACATGGTGTAAAGCCAAGTTTGCAAAGTGATCTTTCAGTCATTTGCACCTAAACCATGATGCAAGAGGTGGGAGATGTGCATGGAGAATATCAGTGCACTGTTTAAACAAGCATAGAGTTACATTATTCATTTTTGATACTATTATAGTGAATTTGGTTTATAATGAGCTCCAACAGTAAACACAGTGTCATAAAGCAAGAGCAGTGCACAGGGGAGGAACGACTGAGTAGTATCAATACAATTGCTCATACTAAATACGTGTGAAACTAYAGCAAGAGTAAGTGTATGGCAGGATGAGGTTAAGGATGAGGTTAAAGTTTTATGGTTATTGTTTCGATGTTTTTTAAAGTCATTAGATGCTGACTAATTTTGTGTAGGTGCTTGCGGTTTGTGAAATGGAGAAGCCATTTAAAATGGTTTAGTCACATTTTAGCCTTAAATGATTATTTAATTTTTACATATGCATGTAAAACCATGTTGTTTATTGGTATTTCCACTGAAAATTGCTGTGATTCAGCTCTTTTGGATGCATTTCAAAAGTGTAAAGTGGATTTATGTTCCATAATCAGTAGAAGGTGTATTTCCCTGAAATCAAAGAAGCCATTTTTTATTATGATGGTGGATTCATGTGAGAATATAATAGCATTTTCTGGTATGCTATATTTCTATAAAACCAGAATACAGTCTTACATAGCCCTTATAATGCTATATACAAATACATTAAACAGTATAATCTTTTTTCCATACTTCCCCTTTAGATTGTTTGTGAATGGGAGAATTCATCTTTCAGACTTTCATTTGCTTTATATGCGCAAGTACACACTGTCAGACTAAAAATTCTGCAGTTTCAGAAAAGTGATTTTATGAACAAAATAAAAACTTGCARTTGTATCCTGTGTGATCATTTTTTCCCCCACCAGATAATATTTATGGCATGTTTTTTCAAGCACACATATTTGGTCTATCAAAACCAAACAATATTATTCAGTAGTACTTGGTTGCCTGTGCATGTATTTTCCCCCTCTATAACCTAGGCTAAAATCAGCTTTATGCAGACATTTTTTCCCCCTCGTCTCCAAAAAAATTACCATAAAAATGAACCCATATGAAAATGAGTTCTTGTATGTAAAAGAGTTTCCCACACATTGCTTCTGCTGGATGTTTTTACTTAGCTTGCTGAAAATGGTGTGTCTGCACAAATAATGAATGTGTGCTGCCATCACTCTGGTTCTTACATTTTCCTATTTGAAAAATATGTGTACAGTATGGGCATGGGGTAGTTTGGGAAGTAAGTCCTTTCTTTTTGATTGCATAATATTCTACTGTTAATTAGTAAACATTTGCTGGTAATTTGACCTGCTGCAATATGTTGACATTTGATTACCAATTTTTAAACCTATAAGGATGTGTGTTACTTGCTAGCATATGTGCACATATTTATAGGCATTCCAACAGCATTTACCTATGGACAGGATTGTATCTGTGGATGGAAGAATAATAGATTTTTAGGCACACTTATGATTTATTAGATATATTTGCTAATCCCTGGATGATGACAAAAAAATCTAACCCAAAGATGAGACGTGTTCCAGTTTGCTGTAACAGCTACTGTAGGAATATTATTCAGACATGAAAACCACTTATGGTGAAATTTGCAATTAAATAAGCTTATAAACTTATATACTGAGTTATACCAGYTGAGATTCTGCTAAGATATTTTCCTTTTCCTCAGTAGTCATGAATTGTTTTATACCCCAAAATCTGGATCAGTAAAATAGCTTATAGTTCCCCATATAATATCCATTTTTCTATTAACAACACTGCTAAGAAACATAAAATTAAATTCAGGGCTGTTTTCTTAAACCCTTCATAAATATTTTAGAAGTTAATTAGGAGACTACAGGTAGGAATAGACCAAGATTTATTCATAATTAAAAATCAGATATCACATGTCACTTCTTCTGATAGAGAAAAACCTTTAATTACCCGTAATTAGGCAATTGTCCCTATAGTTTGCTAAAGACATTGAATTGGAATGAACATGGTCAAAAGAGATATTCATGGTAATAAGCTATGTTTCTTGCATTTTCTTTGTTCAGTTTCTTTCTTTTACATTTTGGGAAAGAACACGGTAGAAATAGTAAAATATGTGTATCTTACTGATACATTAAATCACAGGAAATACCTTTCTGTATAGTTTGATATAATTTGGCATCTGACCTTTATTTAATGCCTCATAACTTTTCATGCCAATTATTTTGTCTTCCTTTGCCAAAATGTGAACAAAATCCAAGCTCATGAATGACAATATATTCCTTCAAGAGACCTAAGTGATATTTTTCCAAAGTTGTAATTAGCATTCCAATTTTCTCAATAGATTTTCTAGAGCCCAAATTATTGGGGTAAATTACTGATCCAAACAAATACCAGACACATTATTGCTCAGGTATATGACCCTGAAATATGGTGGTATGATATCTGCATAGCTAGAGCAGTTCCAAGAAGATATGGGGTTGGGAAAAATTTATAAATCTACCTTCTTTGGTGCAGTCATTTGCATTAAAGTATTTTATATAAATGGTGCAATTTCCTGCAATATGGACATCTACATATTTTGCCAAACTCAGTCAGGTCTACATATGATATTTGATAGTTAAGGCAGTTTTAGTGGAGCTTTTACATCCTGTAAAGACYTGCACACGTGCTTTACCTGGCATACTAGCTCCCTTTGGAGTCACTGGAACTTCTCACAGTGCACAAAGATAAGTCTGAAGAAGTTGTTGCTGTGTGCAAGCCAAGAGGTTGACTCTGGAGTATTCTTGCCCCTATACTAAGTGTCTTTCTAATCAATATGATATTTTATTTTGCTTAGAAATTCCAAGCTACAAATCTATTTGGACTTGACTCACCCTCTATGATCAGGCATGAAACTCTTATCTCACAGACCTGCCAGCCCTTGTTCTTTTGGACTAGCTCATGGTTTGACAAATGCTCATTCTTATGATATAACTGTGCCAGTCTTATGCCTGCTCTCTTAAACTAAGTAATAAAACAAAGTATTAGTTATTTAGGACAAAAACACTTCATATCATTCAGTTAATCATACTTTTCTGCTCAGGTTCAGGTTAGTAATTAGACATCTTTTGGAAGTTATTCCTACATCCATCCATCCATCCATTAATCCATCTATACATCTATCTAATGTATCTATTTCTAAATCTATCCATCTACCAATCTACCTACATACCGTCCTACGTACCTATTAATACATATATTTATATATATGCTGTTGCTTATACAACTTCTAGATAACGACCCTTTATTTTTGACCTTTCTAAATAACCTTTAAYTCTTTACTTTCTTTAGGTGTCCAGGATTTGTCATCTAGGATATTGGCAATGCTCTTGATTTTCCTTATGGTTTTTTGGTTGTTGCCTTTTTTTTTTTTTGCCCTTTTTAGCACCTGTAATTTGATGCTTTTGTACAGATTTTTAACATTTGTTATTTAACATTGGCAGAGACTTTAAATTAGGCTAGACTGGTAGTCCAGTGTGTAGGGTTGCAAGCAGCATCAAAGGACATACTGAATGTCATCAGTCATTTATAGCCTTGTGTTTCAAAATCTCTGTTATTTTAACTCTGGAGWCAGGATTCTTGAAGCCTGCAGGTCACCTCTCAGTATTTGCAGTGTGTCCTGCAATGTCCTTGTCTTCAGTTGTCATGTTGCTTTCCAGCTGGCATTTCTTTTCACCCTTCGGCAATACAGGAATACTAAAACTTCTATTAAGGAGCAGTTGCTAAATGGCAATGCTGCCTTCAAACTGTGGGTTTCTGGAGTTGTTGAGAAAACATCTTAGTTCTTTAGATTATTTTTATCTGTTAGAGATACATCTCAAAGACATTGAGAAACACTGTAAGAGGTTAATTTTTGAGGAATTTCCAGTGACCTTTCCTATTTACTGCAACCCAGAGTTGAAGTGCCTTAAGATCCATCTCAGCAGAACCAGGGCTCAAGCATCTTTAAAGATACTTGTGATATTAATGAATTTGTCTTGGCAAGAAATTCTTTTTTACAGGTGCGATATGTCTCAGCCTAATTTCACCCATCCAATGGTGGGATGTCCTATTTCAAAGGGTCATATAGAGTTCATTTATAGTCACTGCAGTTAGAGGCACACATGTGTTTTGGAGGCAGTTCTTTCCATTTTAGATGCTCATTTTGAGGATCAGTTGCCTTCTACAGGTTTATTGCTGCTTGCTGTGACATTATATCTAGCCTCGGTGACCAGCTTAGACTGGATGCCCAATTTTCATATTGCTAAAAGTATGTGAAATTAATTCAACTTTGGTTTTGTCACATTTTGTCACATTTTTAGAATTGAAAAGATTYTATTGATAGCCTATTACATAAAGTACAAGGTCAGATTCTGTATTTCTCATTTTGCTGGCAAAATCTGATTTGCATGCCCCAAAGCTAAAATTCATATTCTTAATTAGTCCTTCCTGGAAGTAACTGAAATCCAGATATAGCAAGTTACCATCTCTAGATAAGAGAAACACTGGGCAAAAGTGAGACATGGTTCAGTGTGTGTATTGTATGTAAACGTGTGCAGAGGTCTATCCTTGTAGAAATACATGGAGATACAAACTCATACAATACATGAAGATACAAACTCATATATGCAGAGTCACAGCACAGTTCTGCTGATAGTGTTGTCAGTTAAATGCATGTGTGCATGGTATGAGTGAATGCAAATGTCTGAACAGTGAAAAGAAATAAGGGCTGTGAAGCCATGAAATTTTACAGACTAAATATTAGTTCTCCTTTAATCAAAAAATACCATTGATGGTCTTCCAACAGAGTCTGATATTCTGTATTTCACAACATATTACGATCAGTCACAGAACACCTGTAAAGAGTTAGCCTAGGCATGAATAATTTCCTAGTGGTTTATGAACATCAAGATTGGAGAATTGGGAGGCATTAAACCTTTAGGAACACTTAAAAGAGACTGACAAGAACCTGTGTTCTAAGTATGATTTACAAGCCAAATCACTCTCCATGATATTTGAAAAGTCCTGGAAGTCATGGAAATCCCAGGTGACTGAAGAAAGGGAAACAYTGTACCCATCTTTAAAAAGGGTTAGAAGGGAGCACCTTGGGAACTACTGACCTGTCCTCACCTCTGTACCTGGGAAGATCAGGGAACAGATCCTTCCAGAAGCTATGCTAACACAGATGGAGAACAGGGGGGTGATTTGAGACAGCCAGCATAGCTGGCATCAATCACATGTCCTATCAGCCCAACCTAGTGCCCCTTCTAAGGTGAAGTGAATACATCAGTGGAAAGGGAAGGGCTGATGACATCCTTTATCTGGTCTTCTGTAAGGCCTTTGTTACAATCTCTCATAACATCCTATTGTCTAAGTTGGAGAGAGACCGATTTGGTGAGTAGACTGTTTGACGGTTAACAGAGTAGTTGGACAGTCARCACCTCTCAGTCCCATGAGACATCAATGAAAAGTGGTGCCCCTTTGGAGCCCATCCTGGGACCAATATTATTYAATATCTTCATCAGTTACATGGAAGAGACTATCAAGGACCATCAGCAAATTTGTAGATGACACCAAGCTGAGTGGTGCTGTTACCACACCTAAAGGATGAGATGGCATCCAGAAGGACCTGGACAAGCTCAAGAACCCAGCCCATGGGAATTTCATGAGAATGAACCARGCCAAGTGCTAGGAATGGCGCCTGGATCAGGGCAACCTCCAGTATCAACACACACTGGGGAATGGACAGATTGAGAGCAGCCCTGCTGAGAAGGACTTGGAGCTGCTGSTGGATGAGAGACTGGATGTCCAGCAATGTGCATTTGCATCCCAGAAAGCCAAATGTGTTCTGAGCTGTGTCAAAAGCAATGCAGCCAATAGGGCAAGGGAGGGGATTCTACCCCTCTACTCTGCTCTGGTGAGACCCCACCCAGCCACATTTGACAGTGTTTAGAAGAACTTGGTCTAGTGGAAGGTGTTTTTGCCCAGGGTAGGGGAGTTGGAACTAGATGATCTTTAAGGTCCCTTCCAACCCATGCTATTCTATGATTCTATGACCTAAACAATCCAGAGGCAAAAATGAAAACTGTTTAAAAAGTTTATTTAATGGAGAGGAAAAAAAAACCCACATGCTAGTTTTGAATGGAAAGCTCTTCTCTTGAAACTGTGAAGCTGTTTTCTCTGTCAGATAGGAGTCATGACTSGTTACATTCTGACTAAGCTTATATAGCATTTCAGGTGACTTCACAAAATTTGAGATGACCTTGGCAAAGAAGCCTACGAGTGATACCTGCAGTGCTACCATTTCCTACCATGAGGAGCRCATTGGACCCTGTATGGTCAGGCACATCCTAAGAGATCATTAAAATTATGTCACTTAAGATGCCCAAAAACAGAACTGACTGGCTGCTTGCAAGCTATGGTCTGTCAGGACTCATCCCTGGGCCACCAATTGTTGCCATCTGTGCTTGGCACCAATCTGACTGTCACCATCAGTTTCCCATCTTACTATAAAACTTTCATACCATCTCTCTATGGGCAGATTCTCACAACACTGAGTCCTTTTCTCTTCCTTCAGCATGGCCAGCTAGCATCCTCCTGTCCCTCACACAATCACCTTAACCCTCCTGCTCCTCACAGCACAGCCAGCAAACTCCAACTCTSCAGCCCTCCTCTCATTTAGCTAACCCACTCTTTTATAACACCCATCCTTATTGGACATAGCTGTGCCCTATTAAGGGCAGGCCTGTTCCTACTCTTTGCTAATTAGTACAGCTGCAACTCCTCAGGGGTGAGATTGCYTTCAGCACTATCTCTAGTCTCCTACAATCCATCCTTCCACAGTGGTCTGCCAACAAATCTGCTCTCTGGGTAAATGAGGTGAACAGAGGCAAACCTTGGAGACCTAGAGGTGCAGTGTCAGATGTTTGTCAAYCTTTTTTACACTTGGTGGCACAGTCAGTATGGAGGCTTCAATAGGGAAACCCCTGGCTCAGAGGTGAGCCCCAAATCATGGCCAAAAGGCAGAGTCTCATGACCTCATCAGGTCCTCCATGTGAAACCCAGCCCCAGCAGAGTATCTCCTTGAACTCAATGTAAATTATCTGCTGTTCAGGCTTAAAGGGGAAGTCTGTGTCCTCACAAACTAGTTTTTGAAATGGTATCTGCACACACACACCCCTTTCTCCCAATCTATACCTCTGCAGTGATAATCTGTCTGAGGTGTAGGTTTGTTGATGTTAATGATGCTGCCGAGAGTCCACRCAAGGCAGATACATTTTAGTGCTCTCTGAATTTTATGAATACTTGAACTTTGTATCCTGTTTCTTGAGGTATTTCAATATTTGTCTAAAGTAGGATAATAAAATTTAGTGTTAGATGATGATATATATGCATAAATATATATTTACATATATTTACCATATAACACCCATACACACACACATAAATTGCTTATATGCACATTATTCATATATCCAACTGAACTGAAAATTCTCACATTAGTGGAAATTGAAGTCTTTCATATTTCCATTGTTCTAATGCTTTGACTTTTATTCTAAATGTAAGAGAATTTTAAGAAATTTCAGTTTGAAAAAAAAATTTTTCAATGCCCCTATGATGTGCTGTGTTTCTGTATATAATCCATATTCTGCTTAAAGGGAAGATTTCTAGGCTATGATCACCCCAAATAGCTGTTACATTCATATGATCTTTATGGAAATAAATCATATAACAGAGGGATACTGCTGCAGTATTTGTTTTTCCTTCTCCCCAACGAAAGCAYGCAATGATTTTGCACAGTGTTTTTAAATGAGGACAAACCCACAGCACAAGTCTGTAAGCCACAATTCTGTGTTTTATCAGAAGACGAGATATGAAAGGGTAAGTGAGCTTTTGAGGAGCCTCTGCAATCTGTAGGACAGTATAAAAGAGGCAGTGATAGTAATTAGCCTTTTTAAATAATTCCTCATATCCTTAAGCACATTATGGAAATTTACAGTACACATCAGATGTCTGGGTCTGTGGGGGAATGCGCATGTATGTGCGTGTATGGGTAAGGGAGAGAGTGAAAGAGAGGTTTCCAGCCATCTTTGCATGGCTGCATTTGTAACTGAGCTGAAATGGTGAAACAATTCGTACTRGGGTCAGTCACTCCCTTGGGGGAAGCTCACTGTATGCGTGTCATTAGGTGCCACACAATTTCCTTGGCTTGTTTCTCCCTCTGTAACACCAGTTCATGGTATGTTCTTAAAGATTATGGCATTCTTCTCTTTAATTTTAGAGGTACTAATATTTGGTTAATTAATTAACTAATCCCAAATATTCCACCACTCTCATCCTRCCACTGCTAAATCAGCAATCAAAAAACCTTTTCTGCTCTTTGCAAGACAGTTCTTGCTAACGTAATTCCATTATTATGTTATTCAGTAACACATATAAGAAGACAATAAAATTAAGAATTCCAAGCTTTTCACCAGAAAAAAAAATTAAAATTATAGAATCATAGAATAGTTCAGGTTGGAAGGCTCCTTAAATATCGTCTAGTTCAAAACCCCTTGCCATAAGCAGGGACACCTTTCACTACACCCAGTTGCTCAGAGCTACATCCAGGCTGGCCTTGAAGACTTCCAGGGAGGGGGCATCCACACCTTCTACAGGCTACATCTTTCAGCACTTTGCCATCCTCACAGAAAAGGGTTCTTTTCTCTATTGTTTAATCTAAACCTCTCTTTCTGTTTGAATCCATTCCTCCCAATTCTGTCACTACATGCTCTTGTAAAATGTCCCTCTCTGTCTTTTAGGCTCCCTTCAGGTGCTGGAAGACCGCTATTAAGGCACCCATCTCATTTCCAGGCTGAAGAATCCTAACTCTCTCTGCCTTTCCTCACAGAAGAGGTGGTCCATCCCACTAACCATCTTGATGGCCCTCCTCTGAACTTGCTCCAAYAGGTCCATGTCCTTCTTGTGCTGGGGACCCCAGAGCTGGATGCAGCACTGCAGGTGGGGTCTCACCAGAGCAGAGCAGAGCAGAGCAGAGCAGAGCAGAGCAGAGCAGAGCAGAGGGACAGAATCCCTTCCTTCACCCTGCTGCCCACACTGCTCTGGATGCAGCCCAGGACACGTTTGGCTTTCTGGGCTGTGAGTGCCCATGGGTGGGTCATGTCGAGCCTCTYATCCACCAACACCCCCGAGTCCTTCTCAGATGCCTGCTCTTGATCTATTCATCCCCTTGTCTGTGTTRATATCGGAGGTTGCCCTGACCCAGGTGTCATTCCTTGCACTTGGCCTGTTAATCCTCATACATTCCCATGGGCCCACTTCTTGCACTTGTTCGCTGTCCCACTGGATGCCGTCCCATCCTTCAGGTGTGGCAACCACACCACTCAGCTCTGTTTCATCCTCAAGTTTGCTGAGGGTGCACTTGATCCCTTTTTGTCACCCATAAAGACATCAAATAACACTGGTACAGGCCCCTGAGGAACACGACTTGTCACTAATGTCTATTGGGACCRTGGACAATTAACCACTACCCTTGGATGCAGCTGTCCAAACAATTCCTTATCTACATTAAACASTCCACCAATCACATCCATGTGTCTCCAGTTTAGAGAGAAGGATGTTGTGGGGAGCTGTGTCAAAGGCTTCACAGCCTCATTGTGTGAGACTACAGGATTGACTTCCAGTTTGAATGACCACATATCCACAGACTAACAGTGCATGTAGTAGCTGTTTGTCTAGCATTTTTGGACATCTGGACTTTCAGTAATTACCACCTAGGATATCAGCTTTAGAGAAAATGATCTGGGAGGTCCTGGAGGATAAATCAAGCACATGCCGGAAGTGTGCCCTTGGGGCAATGGAGGCCAGGGGCATCCTGGGCTGTGTTGGCTCTTTCCTTACCTAGTCAAAGGTGGAGGAAATTATCTTTCTTCTGTATCTGGCATGTGTGAAATATTGTGCCCAGTTTGGGGTTTCCCAGTCCACGTAACAAACTCCATGCCATATGAGGAGAGGCTGGGGCAGTTGGGTCTGCTAATCCTGGAGAAGTTTTCARAGAGATCTATCTTCTGTCTGCAGCTACCCAGAAAGAGAGAAGAAAAGCCGAACTCTTTCCAGAAGTATGCAGGGATGGGCCAGGAGACAACTGACACTGTTTGAAACACATGAAAATACAAAAAATTCTTGATGTAAGACATTGGTTTTTGATTGAACATGAGGTTGGTCAAACACAGGACGAGGTTATTGAGTGAATCTGTGGGATCTCTGTCCTTGGAGTGGCGCAAAATTAAACTGGACATTGTCCTGCACAACCTGAATTGGCTAGACCTCCTCTGAGTAGAAGGTGGGCCCAGAGAGCTCTTGGGGTCCTTTTCAGTCTATGTGTTTGTGTGATGGTCTGATTCACTGAGTTCCTTCTTCCTCCCATATCCCCCATGTGTAGTTCCATGAAATATCCTTAATTTCAGAAAATGAGATTAACAGATGGTAGAAGYAGCTGTAGACTGGGAGTTAGGCTGTACATGAAATTCTCACAAGTGGTGTGGAATGCAGGTCTCCTTTGTCTTATATGGCACTTTAACTACTGGGCTCTTGGATAAAAGGGGTGAACCATCTCTCTCCTTCTGGGACCTGTCTCTTTGCTTCGTTTGCTTTTATATGCACTGCCTCTAAATGAAGTGTCCTGTTCCCAATTGATCCAAACACTTTTTCCTTTTTTTTCCCCCTCATTTCAAGAAGAAACAAAACCTGTTTAATTTATTTCAGGCTGAGCCAGCTTTTTTTAAAAAATGCTCTGGTTTGGCAGCTACATGTGAGTGATTCTCACTACCCTTAAAAAGGAATAGAAAGTTCAGTGGCTTCATTCCCAATTTATGGGCCAAGACAGTGGCTGGGAAGGATTGTTTTACAGCTTTAGACTCAAGCCCAGGGGCTGAATTTCATTCCAGTTTATCCTCTGCTTCATGCTCATGTTACATCCAATCTTTGTAATTTTTTATAGAGACAAAAAAACCTAAATATTAAAAAGATTAAAGTACAAATCACTGTTGGCAGCCTACTTAGCACTTAAATGGAAATCTCCCTCCTTTGATTGCTTTATGCAATAAAAAGAAAACAAATAGAGAGCAAATATTTAAGTGCATTTTAGATTTCTAGTTGTCAGACTTCACAGATTTTCCAAAAGAAATCTAGAAAATTCTAAACCAGAAAATTTCTAATCTGAATATATTGTTCCTGYGTGTAATTGTAAAAATATCAGTTTCAACATATATCTATACCAGTATTCAAAGAGCAGCAACTACTACACTTCTTCTTTCCCCTAGCTTGTTTCTATACCAATGAGTAGCTCTACATTATAGGAGCTAGAAGGACCTGTAAGATAACCCATTTATTATTATTAKTAKTAKTAGTAGTAGTAGTAGTAGTATTACTACTACTACTACTATTATTAAATGTTTTTTTAAAAAGAATTATAGGCTGAATTAAAACCATAGAAAAAGTGTGCTACATGAACATGTGCTCAGATGGGAATTGAAGAGCATCTGTTTCCTGTCACAAAAGAAAGCCTAGCAATTCCATACACCATTTCTGGAAGCTCAAGACCATTGATTTTATGTTTAAAAGGCATTGATCAGAACTGCTTTTGGGGAACGTGCCAAATAGATGCGTATGAGAGTACTTTCCTTTCATAGAAGTACTGGCCAGGGGTGCACCTTCAATGCTTCAAAATTGTTTTTTGGTACACTGGGACCAAAGTTAGCAGTAATAGAGATTAGGAAGGCTTCAAGCCTGGCACTGCAAGGTTCTTATTTGATGTAGCACAGACTGAGGAAGGTACAGGTAGCAGGAGGAGTGGCTGAGACAGTAGGACACCATTATGCCTTGACACAGCTCTGCAGATCAAGATATGAGGTATCTTCATACAAAACTACCAATAATTTCTTGGTGGGCTCTAGACACAAGTGCAACAGGGATTCTGGTTCTGGAGGGATTTTGGAAAGGCTTCAGTACTGCAAAGTGAAGGAAATCTGTAGAAGCTGTTTGCAATAGCTATGGAACTGCATGTGCTGAGGGAACTGAGTTCTCCAGCACTTCCATTCCAATGACTGGCAATATCTCCTTGGACAAGTAAACCATTTCTCATCAGTTTTCACAGCTACAGAATGCAAGTAAGAATGCTTATTTTTTTTGAAACAGCTTTTGAAGCTTGTGCACACAAAGAATTTTAGAAATGTGAGTGTTGAATTACATAATATTGTCTTTTATGGCGGCTCTGGTAGTTTTTGGTATTATGTTTAAGTAAAATGCATCCTTGATAGGCTAGGCATAACTTCAAATAAGTTTTAAAAAAATCTAGACAAACCAATTGAACAAAATGGAAAAAAAACCCCAAAACCCAATAAATTTTCTTTCTATTTCTTAATTTAAGACAAAAGAATTTATGTTGTTACAGTTTATTTCCCCCTTTTTCTCTCCAGGAGAAACACACCTGAATCTTCTAAATTCATGGAGGGTGAAAACTATTTTGACTGGAATAAACTTTGTGGGAATTTTTTCTAGTGATGTCGTAAGTTCTCTTTTATTCTGTTCCTTCTAAGAATGCTGTAATTCTGTGGACCTTCCTTGGGATACTGACGGGTACTTTCACGTTCCTGCCACATACCAGACTTGGTAAAAATACTGGCAAAATAAGGTGTTGTCTCTGTATCAGTTTGTTCTAACACAAAGAGGACATCAGCAATGTGAGGCTTCAAATAATATGAAATATTTAATTTATAATTGCTAGTATTAAACAGGTTTTTCTAAATTTTGTGTTTATGGAGATTAATTATTTAGCAATTGCATGAAGTCTGAATATTTGTGTAAAATGTGTTTAACCTTAATTGTACAGAACACCGTGACAAGAATGTAATCAGAGTTTGGAAAACAAGGAAGGATTTAGCTGGAGAGCCCTTTTCTATGTGCCTAACTCTAAGTACTTAAGCCTGTACTTCGTGCTCAGCTAGGCTGGAGTCCTGGTGCTCAGCACCTTGCTAGATCAAGACCTCAGGAAGGACAGATTGTCGTTAATCCCTTCCTAATTGAGGACATCTTCTCCAAGCTGCAGCTCTGCCTGGCCAGACCTGTCCTGTTAAACAGCTTCAAGTTGTGAAGAGGCTTGGCTGAGCAACAAAAAGCTTACACCTRCTTTTCCTCATGGCCATAATGTACTTTTCCACTGCCACTCTGACACCAGGGCTTCCTGCAGCCTTTCTGCCTTTGCTTTATCTCACTGTGGGGAAGGTGGGAAGCAGGCTAGCAGGAGCTGCAGCAGGCAGCATCCCTGGTGCAGCCCTGGCTGGACTGGAGGAAGCTTGGCTGCCAATCACACCTCTCTTTAAGCTATGCTACTCTTGTTCAATAGAGGTAATGGGTCCAGTGGGCAAGTAATAGGTCTGGTGGGTCTATTACACATTTTTATTGAAAAGCAAAATAAATAGCCCTGTAAAACTCACACACTGCCCCAGGGCTACAATAATTTATGCACCTTCTTTTTCCTTCTTTTTCTTTTTGCCTTTTCAGAGTTGCTCCAGTGAACCTTTCCAGAATGGCAGGTAAAAGCTTTTGTAAATTCATCACCAGTTGTCTGAATAAGACAGTATTTAAAATACTGCATGTTATGTAGAGAACTGTGTCAGGCCTTAGATTTGATTATACACATGTGTGGTACCAAAGGAGATCACATATTACTCAGCTAAACTTGTTTAATAGAAAGGGCATAAAAATCAAAGTATGTATAGTATCAGGTTTACTTTCCAGAGAGAATGTGTTTTTCCACAAAACTAAGGAAAGAGTAATTTACCATTCCAACAAGCTGGGAAAAAGGAGAACATTCTTTCCTAAACAGCTACAATTATGCATTTGGCAGGCAGTAGTAAAAGCAATTCTGCTTTCCTTCTTAGCCCATAATAAATCTGTACCTGGGACTGATTAGAGAGCAACTGGAGAGGTGCTGCTTTTCTTTCCAAGGTCTATCAATGATTTTTTTTTCTTTTTTTGTTCTTTCTGAACATGTTTTAAGACTGGAATTAAGACTGTCTCACCATCTTTGTGGTTGTGTCCCACTTGTTCTTCATTTGCAGAACTACAGATTTCTTATAAGTGGAGGAGAGAAGAAACCCCAATGTTAGAAAATCAGGATGATGTTTGAAAGGACATGATAAAGGAAATAATCCTGATGGGAATCCCTTAATGCCTGCATAAATCAATGCTTTCCTGAGTACCATAGGAGCAGTATTTTGAATTGTGTTTTGTCTGCTCCAAGCCTGATCCAAATAGTGTAGCACAATATGAAAATGCTGCACCTTTAAACCCCTTAGAGAAAACCTTCATAAGGTAAGTATAGTTTTTCTGTATCAATCTAAATGACTCACTGCACTTCAACTCTGTCTCTTAAACTTGTTGCTTCATTAATGGCTGCATTAAGCATCTTTGGAAAAATTTACCTTTGCAGTGAGGGAAAAAAAGCGTTAACTACATTAATTAGAGTGTAGCATCTGCCCAAGACCAAAAGAAAGACGTATTTTCTAAAATTCTTTGTTCACTTCTATCTTTACTGTTAACAATTCGAATAGTCTCATTACCAGGTGGCTGTTGTGCAGGATGATTTTATGTCAAGCAGCTGTTTTCCTTTTCTATTTTACTCATGAGAGCAAAGCAAGAGGAAAAAAATCAATTTAAAATAAATAAATAACCCTTCCTAAATTCAATAGAACACTTTAGGCAGAGCACTTGAGACAGATGTTGAGGAAAGAGAAAACACGGCCTCTTTATGATTTATTCCTTCCCCTCTCACAAAATTGTCATTAACACCTAGAAATTGGGAGACAGTAGTAATTATTTTAGACTGCAAAACAGTGAATAAAACTTTATTGAAAAGCTCCTGCTAAGATTAGTTCTCAGCTGGAAACTGAGATTGCCATGTGGGCAATGCCATGGCATAACATGCATGAGAAAAGAATCAGTGAGGAAACTAAACAGGCATCCAGAGCTTGGGAAATAAAGGGATAGTCCTGGGACTGTATCAGGTGAAGTGTCTTGTGTGCTGTAATGGGCCTCTGCTCATGCAGAGAGGGTTTGGAATAGGCATCTTATGGTGGAGAGGAGAAGAGGAAGCCATTAGAACAGACAGTGTGGAAACCTTAATTACTTGAGGTTAAACCAGAAGATAAAGTTTAATAAAGAGGAAAGCTGTCTTTATGGCGGTGTTTTTCTTGAGTGTTTGGTGTTCATGTTTTAGTGAAAGCCACTGAGCTAATAGTCCTGAAAGAGATCTTGGTTGCAGAACGGTAAGAAGGTGACTTGTAGTTGGCTGGCTTCCCTACCAGACTCAGCCTCAAAAAACTTCCCTGAGAGATGCAAAAGGATGCAGGTTACTCTCAGCAGTCCAAAATTCCAAGCCTAATTTTTTTAAATTTTTTTTCTAGCCAATCCCCTTGTTTGAGGTGTTTTTCTAGCTATTTAAATGATCAGGAAACCTCAGAGGCACCTTGCTTTCTCTGCTGGCAAGAAATACAGGGAACCTTGGTGGAATGCAGGTGAGATAAATTCAACTCCCTCTGCTCATTCAGCCCAGGAAACCTTACTGGAAACAGTGGTGCAAAGTAGGCATTTGTCTGCTAGGACCTGGGTTGCACTGTCAGTGCTTTAATGTCTGAGCACAGTGTAAGCAACCTGATTATCTATTGTGGTTCTTTACAGGCCAGATTTCTTTCTGTATGGAATAATGACTGCACCACTATTTGGGAACAGTAGGGAATTTAAAGCAAGAGCAGTGCTATAGGCAGGCAGAAGGAAGTCTCTGAAGAACAGAGGACTTAGAGATGGACTAGGAATATTCAGGCCTAATGTCTGGATTTAATTTAATTTTTATGCTGTTGTTAGAGACAGCCTGGAGTTTCTCTAAAGAATAAGCAAAGATACTGTCCTTTTACACTCCCAGGAGCGTAATCTTAAAAAATGTCTTCACTGTTTTTCCAGTGGCTACAGCCTCCCATCACATTGAGTTACCCTGTATAGTGAGGACATGCGGGGGGCATTCAACCCTCTGGCTCCAAGTGAAATTGGTACTGGTTGTCTCTCACCTTCCACTCTTAAAAACACTTGACAATTTGACATTCTCACTGCTAAGTGAAACTGACAGAGGCTCATCAGCAATAGGACATTGTTATCAGCCCTGGCAGAAATCATACCAAGAGCCTTATGCGAAGTGATGACTTGCATTTACTTCCAGCAGGATGAATGCAATTGGGTGTCAAGTGTTCCCAGTGTAT
The DNA here is from genome assembly GCA_014549065.1 of Cardinalis cardinalis. NCBI lineage: Eukaryota > Metazoa > Chordata > Aves > Passeriformes > Cardinalidae > Cardinalis > Cardinalis cardinalis. Next base: position 5,404,448 of record JACDOX010000018.1, read on the forward strand.
GACTAGGGAACAGTGAGGAAGTTACTTAAAGAACTTGTGTTCTTCCTGCTTCCATCTCAGTCATCTTGGAAATAGATTGCAAATTGCTTAAACCCTAAAATACTGCAGAGTAAATGTCTCATTATTACACTGTAGTATGATATGACTTGGAAAAAACCTTAATATGCTTCAATGATTGTTTTCAGATGTTGGTCTTTATCAGACTCAAGATGCTGGGCAAAAGATGAAGGCAAATTGCTAGTACCGCTCTGCTTGCCAATAATTCCTCCTTTCTTTTTTTTTTCTTTCTCTCTTTCCTTCCTTTCTTCCTTTTTTCTTTTTTTAAGTTTTTTTTTTTTTTTTTTAATCCAGTTGTATTCATGAGACTAGTTGAGCAAGGCACACTGCACTGACCCCTCATATCTGGGACAGGCTTACAAACCCTGCCTTTGGCAGAGTGATGGAAAGCAATTCAGATCTGAGGGCTATAAAAAGCCAAGCTGAAATGAATTCTGTCAAGTCATAGCTGAATTTTTCTTGCAGAAGATTTCTCCTTTCCCTCTACTACTGCCACACAGCTCTTTCTAAATGGTCCAGAATTGGCTGTTTAATATCTCAGAATTCCAGGGTCTGGGACTGTTGGGAATGGAAGGATTTTATTGATGCCAGCTGATGGTGCTCTCATCAGGTGAATGGAGGTGTGTTGACAGCCCTTGGCTGTGTGACTGAGAGATATTCAAGTCCCTCATCGAACAGTGACCTTGGAGAAAAGTGTATGAAGAAATTAACAGAAGAATTTCAAAAGGGTTAGGTTTCCATCCCTGTCATCTTATTTTGTGATACTCGCTTAATAAATAAAGAGATAGATTAAATGCTTTCCTCTCATTGCCCTGTAACTGTGCAGACCTGCTGACAAAAATAAGTAATGTGACATTTGACTAAAAATCCTGAATGAATGTAGGGCCCACTCTACTTAAAAAGACTTATTATCACCCAGCATAAAATGAATTGCTGTAAAAACCTTAACTCAGCAAGTGAAGGTTTTTCACCTTCCTCTTTCCTGGCAAGAGGTTTTGGTTCTTTTCCTGGCAAGAGGTTCTGGCTCTTTTCCTGGCAAAAGGTGCTTTTAACCCTTAATTTAAAATGCATTTCCAAAATAAAGGTAGATWATTTGAAAGGACATCTCAATAACAGGAAAATAAGAGACAAAAGACCTTCCCAAGGAAGAAGCCATCCACTGTTTTTTGTTGGTTGTTTTGTTGGGTTTTTTTTCCCTGAACATGGGAACTGCAGCAAAGGCTATGGGTAAGAAAGAAAGGTCTCCAGATTTGTCTCTTGCCATAGCTGTAAGTCTCATGGAAGTGCACCGAGACAGTGTTATCTGCTGGCCAAATCTTAGTCCCTGGAGCCGCAGAAATCCAGAACCACTAAGTTCTTCTTCATTTCCTTGGCAACCACTGGGAGAAGCTCGAGCAACATTAACCCAAATAAACAGGTGAGAGAGTGCCTAACTGTTATCCACATTATCCTTTATTTTTCCTTGTTTTTTAGGTGTGTGGTGCTGTAGGAAACACCTGCATGGGGCTCTGGTCTCTTTCTACCCAGCTGACTTTTTTCAAGCATGCACTGGCTTGGGGTCAGCCCTCGCAAGCAGGTGTTTTCCTTCAGAATAGCTTTCTTGTCTGAATCCAAGTGGATCACAAGGGCCGAACTTCACTGCCGGAGGTCACAGGTCAAACACGGCAGCACGGGGTCCCTTGGGTCCTGTGCTTACCAGGTGTTTAATATTATCAGAGGTTATTTGCTGAAACCGTGATAGAGTGTTCTCAGCGATTCAAAATAAATTTAACGAGAACAGTTTTAAAAGCCCCCACATTAGAGGATGTCTGTTCAATGGACAGAGAGGTTAAAGTTAATTCGATCAGGCATATGTACTTTCTCCAAAAAGGAACATATGCACTCAGCGGCTTGGCCCCATTTGTTGCAATTTTGGGTCTCATTTCCATTTGCAAGAAAGATAACTACTTGCATATGGAAGCAATAAATAAGAGAAGTCATTAACATTTCTCTAATTTAGGGGAAGAAAAAAAAAGTCTTAACGAAGTAATATCTTTGCCAGGGCAGACAGAAATGTAAATTGGAGATTGGAAGGAAACCTATTAAAGGAATTGCTATGTTACTAGTCTTTTTTAATCTAATGAATTTATGAATTGCCACTTGTTAGGTCATAGACTTCGTTAATTTCCTATGTGTTTAGTTAAGGAGAGAAATATGGGGCAGGAGGAAGGAGGGGTGAAAGGAAAATGCTTGTGAACAATGAACCTGAGCAAATATTTTTGTACAATGTGTTAAGGCTATTAGGTTCAAAATTTTTGACTAAACCCAGCTATATTTAGAAAATCTGAGAAAGGTTGCTCTGTACATCTACTGAACAGGATAATGAAAGTTTCTAAAACTTTTTCTGTGCTTCTTCATATGCCCTTGAAAGATGTAAAGGGTTAAAACATTGTGACATTTGCTGAATAATTTTATTGAAAACATGAAAAATTTTAAGAAAGTGGTGTTACATTATGGTGCCAGTTTACTAGTCACATATCTATGGGCCACACCCTCAAAATTATAACTAATCAGATACCTCTTGGGCTTTCTTTGGTGCRAAGCATGAAGAGGAATTTTCACTCTCGTTTTTCCTGTGGATTGCAGAAGCTAAAATAGATACTGAGCCTTGGTTCTCAAGAACCTCAGTACTCAAAGGTGGGAATTCTTTCTAGTTTGGTTTTTTTTTTTTTTTTGAAAAGTCAGCTTTTATTTTGAAGGAAATCACAGAGGAGGACAAACACCAAAAGTATTAGAGTAAGCAAAGAAAAATAACTCCCTGTTATCTTTTGTATAATTATTCAGCAATGGTTGGCAAATCAGTGCTTTGTGCAGTCAATAGCATTCTGCAACCCCACCCTCTCAATGCACTGAAAAGGTAATGGACTGATCCTRCTTCCATCAGTCATTGCAGGCCTTCCCATGGATCCCTGTCCAGACACACGTAGAGTGAATGAATGATGCCAATTCAGTGTATGACTTGGAGATAGCCATGGTAACACCTGCATCAGCAATTGCTCCCTAAACATGCATCAGGCTTCCCTCCCAGACAGGCAGCTGAGTGAGCAGCATACTGAGCCTGCCACATCGATGCTGGCTACCTGCAATTTCCTTCAGGAGGCAACCAGGCATTGAAAGCAATTTCTGAGGTGGCTGGATTCTTGGGTGTTAATGAAAAATGTTCAAATAGCAACATGTTGATGTACCAGGTGGCTACTTTCTCATCCCTGAGAGCTGTGAGGAATTAATTGTAATAGTATCCCTTATGAGCTGAAATATAAGTTACACACATATGCATGCATGCACAAGCACATGCACACTCTTGGAAATTCAAACCAAACCTTGATGAGTTTAGATAAAGTCCCCACTGCACTTCAGTGTAAATCTGTACTTAGTGACACTTCTGGCTCCACTTAGACCACTCAAGCTGAAGAAAAAACCAAAACACCCAAACAAAAAACAATCCAAACCCAAAACAAAGGCAGRTTTTGTTGCATTTCTGGTGTAAAAGAAAGCAGAAACAAATGGAAATTGAACTAAAATGTCTGTTCTTAAGAGGCCCATGCCTACATTCTTGAGGGTTCAGATAGTTTGGATAAACACTGCGCAAGTATTTGAACTTTTTGGAAGGTCTTCAAACTGAACCTCTGGACCTTCTGAGGTTCACAGGTGGCTTGCCACTTTTTTTCTGCTGTGGAACTGGACTCAGTCTGCTTTCTCAGGCTCCTGATACTGAAAATATTTACCAGGTTTGCAGAATCCAGAGAAATAATGAGTGTGTCCTTTGGGTTTATTTCACCACTATAAGAAAATTTTCTGCTAGTAAATTAGTCATCAAGAAATTAAATAAGAGTTATTCAGATACAAACCTAGGCCTGAGAAGACCTAACTTTTCAGAAATGTCCTGTTACTGACCTCCTATGGAAGTTAAACAAGCCACTCTGAACCTCATTGATATGTTTGTGAAAGGGGAATGTCTGTGTTACAACAATGAACTTGTTATTTGTCAGATAGTATGGAAATGAGCCCATCAGAAAGCCTACAAATCTACTAAGTAATTCCAGAGGGATGAGTAGAATACTGTGGTTTTAGTTGGCTAGTCCCAGGTACAATTCAAGGAGGAAATTCTTAGGAAGCCTAATGGACTTAAGTTACTAGTTTGCTTGGTGCTCAGTAATATTTAAAACAGCTTGATTTTAAACCACATGAAAAATATGCTGTTTCCACTGGCGTGAGCCAACAACTAAAGAAACTACATCTAACTCATGTGCCAATAATACATTAATTATTTATGTTTTCAATTACATGTCATAGTAACTTCCATGTGTAAAACTGAAAAATATATGCGTACACCCTCAAAGAATTATCCAWGTTTTTCTTAAAGCAGGCACTGTATCTTTGAAAGAGCCCCTTTCCCTTTGACCTAAGTGGAATAATTCCCAATGAAATTTCTGTGAGTCACAGTGGGAGTCCTTTTCCTCTTCTCAACATGAGCAGGCTACAGTAAAACCCTCTGAAGCTGTGTAGAGTCAGAGGCTTGGCTGACACTGTAGTGACTATGGAACTATGGAATTAGTTTGGGACTAATGATTGTTAACACCAGCACTAGAGCCAATATAATGGCCTGGAAATAATTTAAATRTGTCTGTGTTTAAATGAAAAAGTGAATCTGAGGTATAGGGGCCTTTAAGAGAGATGCCCTGGGCTTTGATAACACTAAAAGTTTTTAATTACAAAACTCTGGAAATTTAAAWAGTTATTCATCTAACTTAGAAGACACCCTCAAAATCATCTAGATCTGAAGCCCTAGTTTCAGTGTCTTACATGATCTTTCATAAGATAATTTATAAAGAAGTTGGGCCAAAGGCACAGTGGAAAAGACTGTAGTCTTGAATATTGTCAGCTAAAAATATTAGTTGATACTTATGACAGATATCAGAAAATGTTGGAGATTTCTTCTAATCTGGACTTCAAGATGAGTGACCCTTCAATGCTCTAATTGTAAAGGTCAGATATACCTACTATAAATAAAGAGCATTTTGATCGGTTAGTTAGATTTCAAGCACTGAACTCAGCAAACCTGTCATTCATCACCTATCATTCTACTCTGAAAGTAACATATATTCCATGTATTTAGTATAAGAAAACATCTGTTACACTTATGCTGAAGTATGTGACTTTATAAAGATACAATAACATATTGTAAAATTACTTTGTTTTTCTGTTGCATTTTAAAGTACTTCATGGCACAGTTTAGATTTTAAAGTGTTATCACAATCCTAGTGCCATGCTACATGTCTTCAGTAACAGGAAAACAGATTACTTTTGTAGTATTTTGTGTGCATTCTAGCCAATCATGTCTTTTCCATTTCTTGCCTCTCTACCACCTTAGAAAAGATATGAACAATATATATTCTTTCTTTTCCATATCAATGACCACTAATCTAATATTAAATTTCTGTGCTGTGGTGCATTAACACTGAAAAATAATCTCAGTATAAGAAGGAAAAATATCCCAAACACCTGAGAGAYTGACAGCGCAAAAAGATAGGGAAAAGAAGAAAACTTTCCTCATTTTTCTGGAATACAAATGTGTTAAATGTTTGGTTGTTTTTTTTGGTTGTTTTTTTTTTTTTTTTTTGACAATTACTTGTATCTGTATGGTTTATAGAGCTCTAGACACTTGCTGTATATTTGATTTCTCGCTTAAGCATAGTTTCACAAACAGAAGCATTGCACAGTTGCAGTATGCTAAGCACCAGTTAAAATAATTCTAAAACCTGTTCAAATAATTTACGAAGACCTACTCACTCATATGAATTGCCATGTTTTGRCATTTACTAAAGAGAAGAGCATGGAATGAGGTAGAGACGGGGAATATCGACTACATATCTATGACTGGCACTTCAAATGGCATGTAGCTCCCATGACTGAAATTGGTCCTGTCTTCTTTTGTGTCATCATCTTGAAATGACTGTTTCAAAAATGAGATTGAAAACAACATCTAAATTGTACCTACTAATTACTTGAGGTGAACTGAGTAGTTGTAGTTTAATATAAGGCATTTCATTGCTGGTCCAAATCCAGTGGCCCAAAAAAGAACCTTTACACTTCTTGCTGCCTATGCAGCATCTGTTGTGTCATTTGTATTTCAACAGTGGTCTCCACTGGTTCAGTTGAATAATGTAAGTGCTCAATGCTATGTGTGATATTCTAATGTATTCAAAAAATCCTCATGGCTGGTAGAAGCATTACAGGAACTTTGGGACACATATGACCCCCAGGGCTACAGATGGAGGAGGCCAGGTGAGGTTATCTCAGGAGATAGTAGAAAGAAAACTGTATTTAGACAAATACAGTTTAAAACCTGTATCATCAAACCCACTTGGAAAGTGCAAAGGTCTTCCCAAAGCTCTATGTCTTATCTGCAATTTATAAGCGGACATTTTGAATACTATGGGGTGTCTCATGCAGTGGCCAATGACAGCATTTGGGAACACAAATCTTGTCCRCTGGAATTACTGAAAGGATTACCAGGGTTAAATTTATTAAAAAGAAAAATAAAATTTTGCCTTCTAGCACTCAGCCTAAAGTGGGCTTCTGTTTTTCATCAGTTGAAAATCCCTCTAGATTTCTTTGCATCTAATCTTAAATGCCTCGTAGTAACCAAAACATTGCATAGGCTGGCAGAGGTGACATGGGATCCACACACTACTGGTGACCAATCCGTTACAGCTCCATTACTGGAATGGTCTRGTCTATGTCAGGAGAGATGCTCTGCATGAGTTGATAACAACCATGTCAAAGGGTGAGCAAAGTATTGAGAGCAGTTGATTGTGTTGACTAAAACGTGAGCACAGATACCAATCTGGGGACGCCTGCATTTAAATATCTGTTGTTTCAGATGGACTCCTGCCTCAACTCCCCTCAACTGACAAGGAGGTTGTTCCAGCACAAGGATTTGCTGGTCTTCAGACTTCTATCAAACTTTTGCCTTAAGTTCCAATCCAGAAAATACTGGTCGCCTGGTGATCACAAAGGTACTTTAACTAAGGACTTAGCTTTAATTGTCTGACATCGCTGGGATTGTTCATCAATTTGCAGGAATCAATGTGTAAAACTCTTTTTGACTTCTTTCATTATAGGCCAGGCCTATTTCTGATATCACCTGAGCAAGATGCCAGAACAAGAAAATCTTGCATTAGCTGAGGTGGTTCAGTGACTTGGGATTCGATTTGAAAAATCTTATCGGCCAACTTCAGTAACTGAAGGATGAGTTTCTGATAAGGCAAGTCTAATGAGTTACTAATAAGGTAAGTTTCTAATGAGGTAAGTCTTTACTAAATTGCCCCCAACACAGTAAAAGGCACGACTTGATTTTTTTATCTCTTTATGCATACAGCTGCCAATGCTATTTTGTGTTTCAATGGTAAATAACAATTTTATTAGCCTTCTCTGTGGGGACTTTTGGTCATTTATTAGTGACATTCCTCCATACAAATTGTTGCATAGTATTTATGTATGTTTCCATGGACCCATTTGCTGTCACTTGATCTCACATTCAAACCATCTGTAATGACTCATTTGTTAGGTCCAGAGTCCCATTATTTGCATGGACTACTTGTATTGATATCATTAGCCTTGAACAACCTCAGTAGTCCTGTTCATGGTCATGAGCTTTTAAATCATAAGCTCAGTTCTTATCAGTGTTCATCTGTCAAGTTTTCAGTCACTTCTAATTAGTCTCAGGTTAAAAAAAAAAAAAAAGGAACATAGCAGCAACCACCCCCCCACTCAAAAAAAAAGAAAAAAAAATCCACCAAAAATTGTGACACATTCTTACTGGCCATGATTCCTTCTTTGTCACACACTCAATAATTTCCATGTCAACAGTCCATGAGCATTTTATAATGTCTGAAATACTTCTAAATATGAATTACAKATCTGAAAATTGTTAATGACATTCTTGGCATTCCATTAATGTTATTTATTATTTATTGTGTGTGAGACGGAACTGCCTAGAGGCCTTTGCAAAGGATCAAGGGCCTGTTGAGCTAATCTCTTGCTAGGCATATCAATCCAGATGGATGAGCAAATGCAGGAGCACATGGCAAACAGCAAAATCTGTTTGTCAATTCAGCATCCCAGCCTGCAAAGTAYAGCCGTAGCACAGAGGCAGTGGCACAGTTCATGCTAACTGGCACCATCAGCTGTCACAGTTGAAAGGACACAGACCGAACAAAATCAGGCTTGATTTAGACTTATTTACTATGAATTGCCTCATCTGCTCTTTGGCCTGCATGATCATGTTTTCTTAAGAAGGCTTTGAAGATAGGAGGAAGTATTTTGAACCTGTGATATAGAATCAGAGTGTGGCTGAGTGGAATAATCAGACTGGGAAATGCAAAATTCATCCTTTGTACCATATTATTACACATCATCTTATAGACCTCTTAATTCTGGCATAAGAGGAAACCAATACTAATGTTGTGTTGCATTAATTATGTGAATCCCAGAATCTCAGAATCACTCAGGTTGATTAGTACCACAGTCACGTGGTCCATGCCTTCTTGTTTAAGCAGRGTCATCCTGGAGCACATTGCACAGGATTGCATCCAGACAGTTCTTGAATATCCCCCATGTGGACTCTCTTTGACATGGGCAGCATTAAAACACTCTTCAGGTCTTTACCACCAGAAATTCCTTTCACCTGCCATCAATAATGTATTTGTTGATATTTCTAATTTCAAACTCTCCATCTTCACACTGCACTATCAGGAGGAAAACAACCTAATATTCAGGACCTACACCGTGACCAGGAAGAGTTGGTGTCAATGATTTGTTCTGTTGCAGGTCTCTGCCATGAGCTGGGGTGACTTGTATGGGCTTTCTCAGTCTTTTTTTCACTGCGCATTTTATGAAGAATGACTCCTTCCTTTGGGACCATCAGTATTTACAAACTTATTTTTGATAGGTGGCCTCTGATTTTCAACTCCTGATCTCCCACATCACATTTAGCAGCCTTTGTTTCATGATGTCAGGAGAATGAAGGGTTGGGAGGCTGATGATGTCAGAGACCAGGAGTTGAAGGGTGGCAACAGGGTTGCTGTGTGAAGCTTTTACCAAAAGCCACAGTCTGTTATTAACCATCAAAGTTTCTCCCTTTAGACTGCTTATGCTCAAAGACCTCTGAAAGCAGCCCAGAAAATACAACTGAAATCAGGAAGTTTCCAAATGGCAACAAGGCCCAATAGCCAAATAAAATAAATGARCTGACCAAGGAAATCCTTGTAACTTGCCACCCAACAACAATAAACCAGCCCTACAACACACAAAGTAGAAAGGAAACAAAGAAGTCTTTTAATTATTTACAGTAGTCTGATTGTGGCTCAGTAAACATTGGTCAAGGACTWATAAATTTAGCCTCAGTAAAGTGGTCTTTTGCAGCCATATATAGCCTGTACATTTAACACAGCAGCTTTTTTGACTGGTTCCATCCAGCCTAGCATAAATAAAGCCTATCTAACAGAAGAAATGTTAACCTGGGAGATGATTTTCCACCTACGAGTTTCACTGCAGTTATTTTATAATTGGATATAYTCATTAGGAATTTTTTCCTTTAACTGAGTAGGTCAGGGAGACTACTTTAGAGACAGAAAATGGTGTGCTGGCAGAAAAAATCCTCCTSTGGTAGGGACAAGATTGTCCCACTGCATCCAATGGCTTCTCCTAAGTCCTTGGTCTCTTCTCTGAGGTGACTGCTTGTACCTCCTAGACATCTCCTAGGTGTCTCTGTCTTCTCCCAGAAAACCTTTGGACAAGGCACACGTGGCATTGAATGTCTCTGCCATGCTCTGTGAWGGGCAAGGCAGGGCGCTTGGGCCTGGTGGAGCTGGGCATGAGGGAGACAAGAAGCTCAACTTGTTGGGCCTAAAACCCAGATATAGTTAACAAATACCTGAAGAAAACAGGAGTTTCCAATATATGGACTGATTTGTATAAAACACCAGCAAAACCAAACCCACAATTCCACAAATTCRGAAATGAATGTGATTTCATCTTTATTGGAAATAGCATTTCATTTTGACCACACTAATCTTTTTCAAGAGTCTTTTAATAGATTGTTCTTTCTTTTGCATCAAATCTTCAGCCTTAGCTTTAAGGCTCTTTTTGGACTTCCTGCTCTTTAATCTTCCACTAGTCCAGTTCTCCTTCTGGTTTCATCTTCTGTGTTCCCTAAACAGCTGCAGGCCTCCTCCAGTGACTCTGGGTACAACATATAAACAAGCTGGCATTCAATTCACCTCTTTCCTTCAGAGAAAATGCCTTCCTGCAGACCTAGTCCTGGTCTCCTATCCCCTAGTTTTGTAAACTGTAGTTTTACCCCAGTAAACTGTATTTTAAACTGTATTTTAAAAGTGTATTTTACCCCTAGTTGGTAAAATAACAGTGTGACAGCAGCAGTTCACCTTTCCTCCCTTCTTCCCCTGCCAAACAGTTAAAAAGTTGTGCAATAACCAAGAAGGGCTGCTTCCCTTTGCTGCTCGTGGCTTTTGTAGGTAGCATCTGCCCTGTTAAGCAGAGAAAGTTATCACAGGAGACAGGGMATTATGCATTGCAAATCAGGAGCTTGGCATTACGTAACAATCTGAAAAATAAGCAAGTATGGTTTGAATGAGATACARCAATTGCTGGGCTACCAAACAGATAGCCAGCCAGGAAAGTAATTACAAATACAGATAGAAAGGAAAAAAAAAAAAAAGACACTAGGGAAATGTCTWACAATATTTTCTGGTAATCAGTCAGTAGTTTGCTGTCCTTAACATGGGTCAAAAAAAATCTTACAGGTTAAATTCCATTGGGCTTTATGTTATTTTTTAATAAAAAAATAATTTAGATAAAGCCCCACAGGAAAAAAAGTCAACAATGTAGTTATCTTTCAGTATATTCAGATGATAATTGTTATTTGGAGCATAGGATATGCCAGATGGTATCACTTCAGCAGTTTATCTACTTTCCAGTGACAGGCTATATATGATACTGATCATAGGGAGTTTTTCTAACACCCAGCAGAGAGTTTATCATAAACACTTTTAGCTCTTTTAATAGCCTTTCTCTTAACTAAAGTGTCATTTTCATTGAGTTTATTTAGTACTGCTGTTGCTTTGGCAAGGAAGAGAGGAGCAATATTTTAAAAAAGTGTACACATAGAAGGAATAATTTCAAGTAAATCCATGCAGAAACCATTGACTCTCTCACAAGGAAATCTAATGTGAAAATACACTTTTAATCAAATTAATCTTATCCTTATCCATGTTTGACAGAATTAAAAATCTCCCAAAAAGAYCCAAGATTATTTCAAGGAGAAAATCATCAAATCGATTTCACTTTGCTAAAAACCCCCACCATTTTCATTTCAGTGTAATTTATTTGTTTTCTTTTGAAATATTGCTTTGTTTGGTTTATTTCCCCAAGGTAACTTAGCAGTGGAAAGGACTTTTTCATCCCAGTAAGTCTCTTTTTTTCAGGAATTTTTTAGTCTGGTAGCAAAAGCTGATTATATGGCAAGGAACTTTAATAAACAAATGGGCATTCATTCTTCCATAACTGTTATTATCTGATGTGGCCAATAATTGATATTAATTAGTTTGGTTTACTTTAATTGGGACAAAAAAAAATTGAATCTGGCAGTTTTGCGTGACCTTTGGCTGTTAAGGTGGAACTCCGTCAGTACTTTGACTCTGCATGTTGGTTTGCCTCCTGTTCCAGATAGAAATTGAGAATTTARATCCCCATTTTACAGACATCCTCTTTGGAAGATAAGAAAAATATTTAAATCAAAGATATTCTCTCTCCTTAAAATTTCTTACTGGCTGCATTAATTGCCCCATCTCACTCCTGCTACCTGKGAGTCCCATTTCACTCACACCAAGACAGTCCAAGTGGCAGGAGAATAGACTGATGTCAYAAATTCTGCTCTCAAAGAGGGAGCCTGGTAGAGCACGCCAGTTTCTCTAGGCTGTGGTGTACATGTGTGGCTCTGCTATGCTTTATGCCCAAACCCCAGTGAAGGCCAGTTCTTTCTTCTTGAGGGACAAAACTGCTACCTCTCCCCTTCTATTTCTGTCTCCATCTTCTTGTCTTTTGTATGCACCGCTCAAAAAAATTCTGCAACCAAAAAAAAAAAGGTTTATCCCTATAAAAATGGTATATAACTTAGCCTATGGATAGGTTTTCTTTCCTGTACCTACTTTATAGCAGTGCCTGAGGCATATGACAGCAGACCCTCTTCTCTTCTAGTGATTTATGGACAGCATTAGACCACTAGCATATTTTTAGTTCCTCTCTTCACTCTGTGCTCATGTCAACTTGTAAAGATTTATTTCTCTTTCATGCTTTTGCCCAGTGGGAGTTAAAAAAAACTGGAGATTTAAGTCTTAGTACCAAAATGATGTGAACAGTGTTCTCTGTCCTAAGTCCTTAAAAT